>CM052311.1:0-473293 GCA_028455605.1 Lasioglossum malachurum | reverse complement strand
GAGAGAGAGAGAGAGAGAGAGAGAGAGAGAGAGAGAGAGGATGGAGGGATCGTTCGAGTCCTCTGATCGGTCAATAACGATTTCCAGGGAATATAAATGTCTCCGCGAGCATTCGTCCACGTCGTTCGATTCGGCCCGTGTCCGGCATTGCCTTTTAATCTTGTAGCTTTGCCTCTTTTAATCTCGTTCCATCGACCTTGCCTCTCCCTCCTCCCTCTTCCTCTCGTCTACTCTTTCCGGAGGTTCGCTCGATGCAATTTCTCCTTTCGTTCGGTCCCGTGGACCGGCTGGAAACGTCGCTCATCCGGCCGATCGCAAAAACACGATGCTACCAGCCGACGACCAGCTGAACCGACCCCGGAACAGATTCATGCTCGAACGATCTCCGGCCAAGGAGATCAGTCGGACTCTCCTAGGATAATGGGAACTATGACCACGGTAATCCGCGTGGAGATCGCTGGGAACTCGGCCTGTCCCTGGGGACTCTCAACTATTGGACTTTTAGGCCCTTCTCTCTGAGATCTCTCCGAGGTAATTTGTTTCGTACGAAGTCCCCAGTGATATTTGCGATAGACGCCATTCTTGGTATGCCATAATACGGCAATTTGAATCTTTGGAGAACGACGGGGAAGCTTGATGTTACAATATTCTGTAGTTTGTAAGTTTAAGATTTTCAAGACACAAGGAGATGTATCATTGTGTTACATGAAGATTTCGAAGTGATCAGTCTTCCTCAAACTGAACGCGGTCATTTCGAAGAATCTAGATGTTCATACGATAAAATAACTCATCGAGAAACAACTGTGGATCTAAAACGAAGATAACTCCCTGGAACCTTGAGTGCACGTTGCAATGTTGTATTCTGCGACCTTCTGATTCGCCAGACTCAAGAAACAGTATCGTTTCTTGAAGATTCGCGAGAGATCAATCTTCCTTACCCTGACGACAGTCGTCTGGACCGATCTAGATTTCCATACGATAATTTGGCCCTTCGAGAAACAACCGTGGCTCCCCAACCATAACGAAGCTGTGTCCCTCGAAGCCTAGCTTGACGATACAACGTTGTTAGTTTCGGATTTGCAAGACTCCGGGAGCTGTATCGCCGCGTGTTATCGTTTCCCAGCGTCCAAACAACCGCTCTGCCACGAATTCATCCGCTCGTCTTGAACGGGGGAAGATCCATAAATCTGTGGTGGAGGCACAAAAGGACCGGGGAGACCAACCACAGGACCCGATAGAGACAACAAAAGTGGTGACACCGTAAACTTCCTTCCACGATTTTATTACTGGGGGTCAGAGGAGTAGGAGGAAAGGAGCTGGAGAGGAAACGTGAAAGAGAGGATGATTCTCAAATAAGATGCAGACCGGTGCTCGGGGTTTTACCAGCCGACAATACCGATCGATCCTATCGACCCCCATTCGAGGAAATATAAATCCAGTTTAATGCACCGGCCACCTAAACGACGTGGATTTGCGAGCGAACAGAACGGCCGTTGCGGCCCGATGCGAGATTGATGCGGCACTCACGGACGCTGTAAATATCGGGATCCGTCCACGATGATCCAACGGAGTCCCGCGGCAATGATAAACTTAAATAACCCATGGTTATCGGAGTCGTTAAAGAAATCCACCCCCTCCGTGTCCTCTGAGACCTACATAACTTTACCTCCCATGGAAATCAATGCTTACAAACCTCTGTCAGACACTGTCATGTTCATTGTAGTGCCGTTGTAGATTCAAAACATTTTTATTTTGCTGGTTTGCGGTCTGGTTATTTCATTAAATCGTTTGAATTTTTCGAGTTAAGGGAAACAAATGGATACAAACAGCCCTAGATGTAGAAACTGTAATGTTCAGCGGTGTTATCTCGAAAATCATTTACTGAATTTTCATGGAAGCATGCAGAAGCTTCGCGCGCGCGCGCGCGCGCGAGAGAGAGAGAGAGAGAGAGAGTCTCTTGAATATTTCATTCTACGTATCAGATGCAGTGCGGCGGAGAATCTGGCCGAAATTTTTTTCAAGTTCTTTTTCGCTCTCGCCCTGGTCTATCGAGTTATCTGATGGGCAGATGCGGCAGCCCCAAAGTGCCTGTTGCCCCGGTCAGTCGGGAAAAAATAACCCCCGCAGGGGCGGGAAGGGGGTGAAGCAGAAAAAAAGAAGATTCGACGGCGAATTGACCAAGCACACCGGACCGCAATGTATCTGGGATCGTTTTATTTCCTCGGTTTTTCGCTGGTTCTTGGCCGACAGTGCTGGGGTGGGTTTCCGCGATAAGTCCCCCGAGCATATAGCTGACGGCCGAAAGGCTGATGCATAATTGCGGCCGGGGTTAGCAACAGGTTCTCATTGGCCGCGAGGTTACAAAAAGAACAGGATGAAAAACAGAACAGAGTGAGACGAGATTAAACACACGTTTAATACGCGGGAACGCGTGCACGATGGCTCGAGAGCACGAGGGAGATGATCGAGAAGGGTCGGCAAAGTTTGCCAACGTTGGATATCCTCTCCGTGTAACTTACAAGGATTAATGAAGTCTCGCCGTTGATCCACGATGCCCGAGGTCCACTGGAAAATTCAATAGAACGCCTTGGGTGGCGCGTTTGATCTTTTAAAGGTGGCCAGCTGTAAAAGGACTCTGTTGCGAGTAAAATGGGCGACGGAGCAAGATGGAGGATGATAGATCGCGTCCCGGAGCCCTTTTCGCTAACGTATTTCGTCGCGGTGATTAATAACCGAGCAATAAAAATGCGCCGGGGAAATACTGACGGCACGCTATCAGCCGCTGCGCGCGCCGCGCCGAATGAATGAACATGTATGCCCTGGAAAATAGAGGGTCGCTACAAATTGGATAACGCACAAAATGTGCGCACTTTTTCCCGTGGCGATATGCAGGCGGTCAGGTGCTGTGCTGGTCCGGCGGCGGTGCGGTCTAGTAGTGCGACGACTTTTAATTCTACTCAAGTATCATTCGGTTCGATATTGACCGCAGTGGTCGATGATCGATCGCGATCCACTCACAGACACGTTTCTTTTGCTTTTGCCCGATCTCCCCGTTATTCGTACGCCGGATAAAAAGCTTCTTACTGTGAGAGAGGGGGGAGAACTTTTTGGCATTTCAAAGGGACCCAGGCCAGACGTTAGAGGATCCCAAGGAGCATGAAATCTCTCGGACCCAACGCAGCGGAACAACTTTGTATTTCCCTGATAAAAGCGAGCAGCAAATTCCCCGCGAAAGAAACTCTCCGCCGATATGGTCGGACACTTTGAAAATTGCGGTGTCTGGTTTAACGCGATGCTCTTTCAGGTATTAAAGAGCATTCTTTGTGAGTTAACGCTCTGCGAAGTAATTAGGAAGGCTCATTGGACGCGGAAAAGTTCCGTGATAGAGGATCCCCCCTCGAAGTCTGGTCGAAAGTTTCACCGCGCGGCATATTATCTCTGTAAGCCATTACCGCCACGGCGAAACAAGCTTGGAGACAGATTATATCGAAAATAATGAAGACGCCGACGTAATCGTAGGTATTCCTACTTGCCGAAACTCCAGTTCCCCTCGCGAGCCTTCTATGACTAACGAATTCCACGGTATATGAGGCATAGCAATGCCGCGGAAACTTTGGAATGATCAAACACACGCTTTATGTTTGAAATAGCAAAGTGGTCTGATTATTCACTGTTTGTTCTGCTGGATAAAAGTTAGAAACACTTCAGAAGGAATCTGCTTTATCAAGCTAAGTTCCACGCAGTTCTTGAATGTTCATGAAGGATTACACTGTTTTAGAGAAACCCATAGATCAAAAATTCATATTAATGAAGAAATTGTCCAACTAGTCTGATTAATCGTTGATATTTCCACTGATTAAACGAAGAATTGGAAATCTATCTTACCAGACTGAGCTCCGTGCAGCGCTGCATTGCTCCCAAAAGACTTAACCATCGCAGAAAACGCCCGACACGGAAGCTAAATCCGAGATATTAAGAACGTCGGCATAATCGTCGAGTGTTCCACTTCACGAGCGCGAGGCTCGTTTCCTAAGGCGTCTATTATAACGAGAAGAAGGTTCCAGACTTTTCTGACACTGATCTTCGCGGCTGGAACTTCTTAAAACATTTTCCACCCAGTTTATCCGTGGAACAGCTTCGCAAAAATAATATAAGTAAAGCTCGAGAGTAATCCGTGTTAATCAACATGGAGATAATGCTGGCTAATTCGTCTGGATCTCGGAGGATTATGTTCGTAGTTCTCCGGCGAAGGTATCTCATTGTTCCAATCGCGATGCGTTTAATAGAAGTCCGGAGATCGATACGTGGGCGTTGTTGCCGTTGTTGTTGCTCGAAGGGAAAAGGGTTAGCCAATTAGAAATGCATCCTGCGAGCCAGTCACCGGAGGCGCGGCCCGTATCCGCTCGAACCGATTAAGTTTCATGTAAATTTTCCCCCTTCCGACGTCGTATTTCATAACTCGTTCCTGTCCGTGGTTCCTGGTTCCTTCAATTTCCGGTCCCGCGGCTGATCCTGCGCGTCGAACATTTGCCTAATTCGTCGATAAAGGAGACGAAAATATTTGTTGAGAATAACTCATTATCTATTCCTTTTATAAACAATAATCTTGAGATCTTGATGAACATTTTCGCCACAATTGGAAATAGAGGAACTCAAGTGTCGCAGAGCTGTTCTCCCATGAGCGATTCATAGATCCGAGATTAATAAATTCCGAGAGCAGTCGAATTAATTAACGGACGGAAGACACTTCTGTTTCGGAAGAAACTGGGTCGAAGTCGTGGGCGGGGGTGGGCCGAGGGGGGTTAAAGGGGTGGTACAAAAGCAACGGTAGCCATCGTATGTATGCTAATTGAACGAGGGGCAATCTGGAATGGACTCTGGCAGTGGCTTCCAGTTGATTACCATGGCAAGTACTCGGCAGAGAGTTCCTCTACGAACGACAATGTGAAAACAGCTTTAATGTCCCGTCCCGACTCGCCGGCTAAGAGGGAGCACGACAAAATCCTGTTCCGGGATTACAGTGTCATAGGAAATATCAACCCTTTCGTCTAAATTGAAGTCACAGGAAAGTGGCCCGGCCCTGGATCGTAAAGGGGACCGTCCCTTTTCGACGTCGATCAATTTTCCGCCCCTGAAGCCCACCCTTTACCTTCCAAATTTAATACTAAACGGTACCCTCTCAACAGTCCCTCAAATTATTCAAATAAGTTCTCTGGAGCATTTTTAATCATTTTATGAATTAAAAGTTGCATATTAATAATAATGAATATTGTTCTCAACAAAGAAATTACTAAGCGAATGTTTAAAAAAGAATTTTACTATGTTTATCCTCCATTGTGGTCTCGAATTCGCAGCAATTTATTCGGTAGTGAAATTGGAATGAGTAACGACGGATATTATTTTCATGGAAATGCGGCGAATTTTCAGGATCAATTGAATATTCCATTCGCAGTATCAGTTATTATCGTTTTCGGTGAATGAAATTCCTTGAGGTCCGAGTCGTTCTTCTTCGCCGAATCAGTAAATATTAGTCCCGCGAATTAAATCGACGACGCCCGCGACGATCTCGGCGAAGTGGCCATCGAGTTTTACGATCGGACCGCGAATAAAACGGGGGATCTATCGAATTAGAGTATTTACCGAAAACGCAATATCGAAATTGGATCGCACGCGACCTGCACAACCAGTCACCAGCCAAATATGTAAAAGCCCAATATTGTGCGAGGTGATTGTTAAATAAACTAAATGATGTAATGCTTAATATTTGGGGAACGCCGGTATGGTATATGCCGACGCCTCTGGTTACAGTCGTAATAAAGCGAACACTGGAATCAATTGCTTCGAGGTATTTGCACTCCAAGAAATGGCAAATGGAACCTAAACATTTGATCGCGCGCATTCGATGCAATTTGTACCGGTGCCATGCCGCCCTATTATTTGATCAAGGATAGCGATAGTTCTACCCTTGATGTTCAAACTGTTAACAAAACCAATGGAGAATCGATTTTTTCGGGCATTTTTCAACCGGTCCATTGTGCTTCATTGCATTTTCTCGGCGCGAGAAATTTCGGGCAAAACACTATTTCTATTTTCCTATTACTATCATCTATTTCCCTATATTTTTTCTTTTTCTATGGCCCTATGTCTACTTTTTCAATTTTCTGTGTGTGTATTCCTATTTTCCTATGCTCCTATTTCTCTACATTTCCTATATTCTACATCGCCATATACCTACCTTACTCCCATCTCTACTTCCCAAAAGCAACACGATTCATCGATCTTTTCCAACCGCCATCCTCGAAAGAATCCCTCCATTCGAAAAAGATAGACGGTCCCGCTAGGTTCAATATTTGGTCCCCTAATTCTTTGCAGCAACAACAGCATGGAAGGGGGAATAAAACCGATCGAGATAAAACGGCGAGTAAACGCGGGAGCTCGTGGAAGGTGACGGTGTGCCGGGCACCCAGCCCTTCTCACGGACTCGAGTTTCAATTTAGCGGGTTCGACGAGGGGTGCAGAGGGTTTTCTGGGGTGTGCAGAGGGTGTGTGGGGGTGCCGGTCGCGTCGAGGTCCGCGGTTGTTTGTCGACGGGTAACCGTTGCCGGGAACGCTTTTCTTCGGCCATCGATTGCCGGAACGTAGAGCGAGGGATTTCCTCGAGTGCTTCCGCTGTCTCGTGCAAGCGTTCGAAGCCCTACTCGAATCGGCCACCAGAATGGGGACTAACTGCTTTCTCGATCGTACGCGCCTCTGCTACGGCCAACCTGATCGAATCCAACGGAAACAATGGCCGGAGCGGTATAGCTTCAGCGGAGATGCAGCCTGGACCTGGAAAAAGTCGTTCTAGGCTTGACATTATACTGGACGTTTTCGTAATGTGTGCTACTCATTTCAGGAGTCGGCAGAAGACACGAAAGTGATGCCTGTTCGATATGTTTCAAAACACAAAACACACAGCAGCTTGTTCAGCAAATGAAGCTAGCGAATTGTTCTTTTGAGAAAAGCATCGAAAATTTATTTCTAATCGATACACAACAGACGAAGTTGATTAATTATATCAATCGAACGGGTGCAGAGTATTAAAACGTCCAAGGTCCCAATGAAAAAAACAGAGGAATTATTAAACATATTTTCCCATTAGAAAGGATCAATTTCACGTGGCGGATAACTCGATTAGCCGTTCGACAAGCTTCGAGCAGTAACGAATGAGTCTGTCCGGGGCCGGTGCTGGTAATTTTTTAATTCCGCTGCTTTCGCAATCTTCCTGTGCAACAAATCCAGTATTATCGTGACTGCGAGTGACGACTTCATGAATACTGTAACAAGCCGAGGAGCCTAGCCGTTGCGAAAATTGCACGGCAGATAAAATCCTAATGAGATATTCAAACTTTGTTTGTCTGAGAGCCTCTGGCATGGCAAGCCGATTCGATCCTTTGGGCTCAAATATCCAAATGGATACTACCAACCAATAGTAATTGATAGTAACATTGAACAAAACTATCTGAAAAGAAGAAAAGACTTTAGAGTCGTTCACGATCGCACGGTGTCGCTGGCGGCGAAAAATGGAATAATGGCGAATTCGCGTCTCTGTCCAGCGACTTTCGAGCAGTCCGCAATTTCCAGCGCGTGCAAAACGAAGTCCTGTTGGCCTCCTCTGTTCCCTATTCACCGTAAACCGACCGGTTTTACGCGTTCTTCGCCATATTGGCAGCGAACAGACGTGTGTACCAGTGATTCGGTCCGTCGAAAGCTGCTGCCGACGTTGGAAGCCCGTTTTCCAAGCCCCCTCCTCTCCGTGGCCCCTTTGTCCGCCCCTGTGCACCTGGTAAATACGTGAATTTGCTTCGTTTTTCCCTCGGATTCAATAACCCGAGCTTTCTTCTCCGTTTTCGAGTTCGCCCGATCCCCGAGATCTTTCGTTCCTCGGATTCGGTAATCAGAGTGTTTCCCTACGTACGAGCCGACGACCAGAGTTTGCTCCTTCCATCCACCTCGGCTTCTTTAGACTTGAAAATCAGTCCCTCGGCTTTCATCTTGCACCCGCACCCAACCCCCTCCGCCCGCTCATTTCACCCATACTCTTTCGAGAGTTTCGGGGCATCAAAGACACTCGGCGATCTTCGAGTTCGTTAAAGCTCCGCGGCATCCTTGGACTCGAAATGTAGTGGAAATTAAACTGGACACCAAAAGCTCCTGGAACATCAACTTTCTCTATCTTAATATTTTTTTCTCTTTCCTCTACAGGATCACATTGAAATAAATTCATAAAGTAATTGTTTGAATTTCGTGCTGTCATTTTTATATCCATAAAACTCCAACAAAATTTTAGTCGTCCTCTTATAGACATTTAAAAATCAAAAAGCCATCTTTCAAGTTTGTGGGATAATGTTATTTGTGACTGTTACTACTCACGACTAACATTCAAAAAGAGCCCGTATTTCCGGAGGAGTATGAAAGAGAGAACGAGAAATAACATTGCCACGGTATCCAGTTTGAAGCCTCGTTTCATAGTTCCTTCTGAAGGGCGCTAGAATGAGGGTCAAAGGCAGTGATGTGATTAAGCGAGCGCCAGAGTAAAAACTAAATGGTGTACTTCTATACACTTTGCCTTATTTTCGACTGCATTCTAGAATGCGAAAAACTGCAGCCAGTTTTAAAAATGCAGGCCGCACTTCACTACACTTTGAAATAAGTTTAAACACGCTTATAAGGAACAAAGGATCGCGATAATGGCTACATTATGCCTTAAAACGCAAAAATATTCTCCGCATATTTGCCGGTTTTCTATTTTGCAGTGGCCACGTGTGAGGTACTTTTCACAAGTTCTTTGGGTAATTTAAAAAATGAAACAAAGTTGGCAGCAGAAAATTATAAAATTTCAGATCGAATTTTCAAATTTATTTTATGCAGAGTTCGCAGGATATCACGACAGGATCGCTACCGAATTAAACAAGTTCAAGAGCGGAATTAATTTTAAATATACATCCCTAGAGCGCGTCTAATGAAGAGCTGCATCAAATAAGCCGAGTTGAAAATACATTTCCCGACTTGGATTTCAAATATCATAATAAAAGTCGGCTTGAATTAAACAGTTCTCATTTTTCTTTACAATTTACTACGCCGAGGCGACGGCGAGTTAACCAATTAAAGAGACCGTTTACCCTTGGATTAATTTTCGAATTTAACTCACTAATAATCCAGGAGAATCCCGCCTTAATAAAATTAACTACGAATAAACAACTTATGTCTCAAGCACTGTCGGCATCAACGACTTCAACTTCGTTTCAAACTGAAATAAAATACCATTATTATTCTTCGATCTATACGTTCATTTTTCCTATTTTTGAAAATTGCACCAAAATGTATGCTAGGCACTTGCAACAAAAAGATTGTATTCTCTGCTAGGTTTAGATCTGTAGCGAGATCTAGGCTGGATCACCGAGTCTTTTTGTTTCAGTTTATGTCGTTGGGTTGAGCTGACAGCAACGCGATTATATTTCTCTCTGCAATGATAACTTCTTCTTTGGATTTTCGGGGGTTTTCGGAAACGAAGAAGGTTGACGAGGGTGAAATTATGTCTGTTGGATAATCCTGGTCAGTATTTATCAGAGGAAATAATTTGGGATTATGTTCGGTGAATATCGTGGGTGGTTTTTGGAAGATTAGAGTGTTAAAGAAGCATTAGCGGACTCGGTATCTTCTCGCAAATTCCTGTCCTCTTTGAAAATTGTTTTCAATCGTTTGGCCTTGATTAATCTATACAAAAGTATAATTTATCTTTCAACTTCAGTTCTACACGTTTCACAAATGTGAAAAAATCCACATGCCAGTGTACTGCAGTTATTTGTGTAAACGTGAATTTTTAAAAATTTTCGCAACAATTTTTCCTGTACTAATAAAAAAATCTCCTTATTCACCAAACCATCAAGTAAACCACAATATTCCTATTTCCCACAGAGAAGATTCAGAGCCAGAGCCAGAGGAACGGGAAAAAAGGGAAAGAACTCGCAGCGAAGAAGAAGAGGAGAAAACAAAGAGAACTCGATAAAATAAAACAAACTTACCGAATACCGTTAACGTGGCTTTTTGTCATTGTTCGAGAGAGCGAGTGAGTGAAAGAGGGAGAGAGAGAAAGAGAGAGAGAGAGAGAGAGAGAGAGAGAGAGAGAGAGAGAGAGAGAGAGAGAGAGAGAGAGAGAGAGAGAGAGAGAGAGAATTAGTAAAAGGGGGAGAGCCCTCCGCGTTGGAGATTTCCCCGCAGCCCGTTGTCCGTTCCACGGTCCAGTTGCCAATCGATCGGTCGATTCGATACCGGGGTAAAACGAGCGATTTAGTAGCGCGACTCGATTAACCGGCTCCAGTAATCATAGTGAAAGCTATCGTCGGATCTCGGCGACGGACTACCGGGAGGGCAAAGAAATTCGACCGAGTCTTATCTTATCGTTTCCAACCCTCTCGGCCCCTTCTTCCGCCCGGCGTCGTTTCTCTCCTCGATCTCTCCTGGATCTCTCTCTTCTCCGAGGGCTTGTTTGTTCCACTGGCAGGCCGTTTCGAGTGTATCGCGGCCGATGATCGATTAATCCCCGCGGAAACTCGACCGAGGGTTACCTCGTTAAACGCGTTCCAACCCCTCTCGATGGCTTTTCATTTCGATAAAAGCCTTCGAAAACGACGGCAGCCTCTGTAGCCGATTTTTACGATCGACCCACCGACACGATCGATTATAACGATTTTTAGGCAGCCCCGGCTATTAGTTCGACGATCGACTCAATGGTTTTTCAACGGATTTGGAGGCTCGAGATGCTGTGGAGCACTGCACCATTTTTATTTTGAGAGAGTGGTTCTTCGAGTTAGTATACCTTCGGCTATGGGGATTGATTATTCGATTTGGCGATTGCGATTGGTGGTTCTGCGGGGAATTGCGAGGTTCCTGGGATGATTATGGGCTTCTCGGGTGGAGGAAAATTTAATTGCAGTGTCGGCAGGGAATATTTTATTTAACATCGAATGCACTGTTAGCCTGTTAGCACTTTAATTGTCTGCTTAGCAAGTTCAAAGATTTTCGAAAACCAAAATAATTTATACATGTGTAATGTATAATGAAATAAAAATTGAATGACATTTACGAAAACAATAAAATATGATATTAATATATTTTATTTAACAATTAAACGCAATAAGAACTTGAAAGATTATTAATCTCTTTTGATTCACATGAATGGCAACGCAAAAACCGATTGATTATACTATTTTCTACGAAAGCAGCTTTCAAGGAAGCTTCGGGTACTGTTTCCACTGACTTGCAGACTTGTCTGATAAAAAATTGAGCCGCTAAATACTTATCTTCAACAAATACTTCCAACGTTGAATTAATCTGCCCCAAGATGCGTAGGTTCAGAAATTCCACGTGAACGATTGGATACGAAAGTATGATTGTCCTCGGTTATGTCCGTGATCGTTCCCTGCGATTTTATTCCGTGTCGGTGGAATAAACAAGTGGCCTGAGGTCGATCATCGAGTCGCCTCGTCCGCTGTTCTTCTGCGAAAGTTTGCGAAACGGAAAGCCGTATCAAAGGGAAGTATCTTTCGACGGTGGAATCGCTTGCCAAGTTATAAATACGGAGAGAAGTTTTAATACGAAGGAGAAGTTCGCGTTTAACTATCGCCGCAAGTTTTTTTTAAGATTAATTCTTTATCGATCGTGGAGAGCATTGAATTCTTATCGTTATATTGTTTTATACGATTTCTCGGACACTTGAGCTGAACTGGAAATTATTCTTCATTTATGTCAGAAACTTTCATCTTTAGATGACCAAAACGAGAAAGAAAAATATTATGTATTTTTCATACTTAATTTGAGAAGATTTCAGTATCTTCAGGATCAATACATATTGTTCTTGCGCCATCTACCAGAGCTAAACAAAAATTTATTTATTAAAGAATGGTGATTTGTCCGCTTCTATAGTTCGTCTGTGATAAAAATATAGAGATACATGTTCTTATTTCACTGTGGCGGATACGCTCGGGGCAACTTAATAAGAAACGAGATTTGAGATTATAAAAATAAATTCAGTAAACGCGCAGGTCGTTGCAGCGAAAGTTTTTAAACTTTTCTTCATCGCGTCCCCTAATAAAAGCTGCACGAATCGTGACTCTGTGCTTCTCTCTGACTCTTTCCCACGTCCTCTCTTCTTTTGCCTCTCTGCTTTTCTTGCCGGTTTTATTCTAACTGGAAGAAATTAGAGCGTTCAACAAATAAACCCACCGCCGGTGCTCGAGCGAAGTGTTATTCCGCGAGCGGCGCGGAACTTCATTCTGCAAATATTTCTCGCGAAGTTAGGAACTTGCTGGCAGCTTCCCTTCAACTCTTTTCGCCAGGCAAGAGTTCCTAGCTACACATGTACAGTTTGAAAATTAGCGAGTCAGGAGCGGAAGGCAGGAGAGAATGCATCTCTCTGTCTGCAGACGAGAAACTGACGCTACAATCGCTGGCGGAATGTTTATGTCTATTGCATAATTAGCACATTTTTACACCTCGGGTAGGGTCCAACCTGTTACCACGGCTGACTCTCGTATTTCCGCATTTTTACGTGCGAACGAATTAGATTACCTGCAAAAAGGTTTCATACTGTATTTATGAGATTTATAACACATTAAATATAATTTGAACACAGCATCTTCCTAAACAATATTGTTTCAATGAAATATTGTTAAAAACAGCAAAATTAATTTTATGCACTTCGTTATTTAAAGTCACAGAAGAATGCATAATTTTCCGATATATTATATCTATATTTATTAAGAATTAAAATAAAAAATTCTTATTCTTTAGATGTTTATCCTGGAGGCATATTAGCATTTTTAATGAAATTTGGATAATTAATACTATGATGAAGAATTCTTTATTGGATCTTCAAGAAATTAAAGAGTCGTATCTTTTAAGCATTTTATTTTTTAAGAATCTTTAATGAAGATCCGTTGGGAATCAGTCCTTATTTATCGAGAATTTATTCTCTGCGAGACTATTATATTCTAATAATTTATTAAGGATATTCTGTAGGAGAAATTGTTATTTATAATTTATGGAGGATTTAGTGGAAAAGCATTATATTTTCATTATTCACGAAGAATGTTACCTATCAAAGTTTCTCTCAAGGAATATACAATATTTTCATTAAAGAACTCTTATACAAGAATGTTAAAGAGTTTAAGAGCAGCCAGACCAAAATTGTCTAAGATCAGGAGTATCTGGTGGACTAACCCGATCGATCTGGCAGAGATTAGGTCCAGAGGCGTTGCCGAAATCGAGTCGGCCGTAGAGCCATCCTGGGGCGGCCCTGCACCGGTCACCGAGTGCAACTGCATTTCTCGCGGCAGTAAAGTCGAGTCTCGACAACACGGTCACGCCGACCTGGAAACGTTCCGGCCGTTATCTCATACGTGACGCCACGTACACAGGTTCGCGCGAATAACCCCCCACCTCGGCAAAGAGGAGAGGGAGGATTTCCACCCCTTATCCCCTCACTCCCTTATCCGCCATCTCCCACGCGCTCGATTCCCTACGTTGCAATTTTTTCTACCGCCTCGCGTACCCACTCGTAAAACACTGTTTTTCGTTTTTACGACGCGACTCTCGGGGGCCTCTCCTCTCTTTCTTCCTCTCTCTCTCCCCCTCTCTCTCTCTCTCTCTCTCTCTCTCTCGATAACGCTGAAGGAACTTGTCGTTTCGAGAGGCCTTCCGCTCTATATTCTCCTCTCCATATCCCGGTTTTACGCGGACACTTCCCGTCGCGTCCTGTTTTCGTTCGGCTCGCGCAGATTTGTCCGGCGATTATTGTTTAGCCACCGGAAATCGGATCGATCCCGGGGCACACGGTCATTATTCGAAGCAGCCGGGCTTCAAATGACAAACTCGCATTACAACGACGCGACGCCTGAAACCGGCCCGCAGCAGTTGTTACGATCGCGTTTGCCGAACGTGCTTTGTCTGGTTTGCCGATCGTTAACGAGTCTGCCAATTATTCGACCCTCGCGAACCCCCACCACCAAGGATCGCTCTCAGGCGGCTCGGATGGGAGTGAAATGGTGGAGACGACCTTGAGAAGTGGATTCGCACGGTGTACAGCGTGACGGTGTGCTGTGGTTCCTTCAAGGTTCTCTTGTGCACTTGTTGTTTTTGATTGTATGTTGAACAGGGAGTTGTTGATTTATTAGTTGTTGAATTTTAATTTCGTTTTTACATCGTCTAATACATTTTTTATTTTCAAGAGGGCGAGTGGTGCAAGAGTTACGATTTCTTTTTGTCGGAGAAAGAAAGCGAAGTGTGCCTTTGACGAACGATTGTCGCGAAGTTTCAGTAGAGTAGTAATTTACTCCGGGCAGTTTATCTGCCGACACATAATTTACCAATCGGCCCCGTTCAGGGAAGTTAAATGTGAATTATTGAATCGTACTCGGGGCGGCGGTGGTGGAATTCGGCGCGAAAAGCGAGCGGTTTCGCCTTAAAATATTACACGTTTCGCAGTTCCGATGACGCACGGTATCATCGTGTCGAGGCAATCAATAATGCCGAATGAATCTGATAATCCCTGCCTATCGGTACCACGGTTCGATCGTGCACTGCCCGTTACCATTATTTATTCGAGAACCCGCCGAGAGAAGCTCTCAGAATAACATTATGAATATTTGTACGCGTCCATTTAGAGGTTTCGGAACGTTTCATGATACTCATCTTGATTTCATCTCTTCCGATCAAAATTTTTGCGTGCTTCCAGACTGATCGAGCTTCCGATTGCAATTTGAATATTCATCCAAAACACTTCCATGATCAATGCATTTAGAATTGATTTCAATCTAATTCTCACCCCCAATGCGTGACTTTTGCGCGATCATGTGTTTAGGGTGCGATATGAATCGCACGTGATTTTAATTCGAATGATAAAGATCGAACTTCACGAACGAATTTCATTCGTCCCTGAGACACGAATATGCAATATTAAAAGATGAATGACGAACCTATGGTGTTCGTTTAATTAAATTCCTATTCCATCTTTATGGAGTGGAACATAATAAAGTGAGAAAATGTTCACAAAAATTAATTAAATTAGTTAATTAATTAGTAGCCGATATTTCCCGAGACAGTCTGAAGAGATACTACATAAAATTTGGTTATGTCGATATATTATGGGGTTAAAGAATTAATTATATAGTGACTCGGACTATAATATTCGGACGCTCTAAAAAAGACAATAACTTTTTTAATATTATCCTATACGATTTGAGCTTTTTTTGGGAAGCTGGAGTAATTAGTTTGCTACAAGATGTGAAAAAAATTTTGCAGAAATTGCAATCGATCGGAATTGGAGAGTTACCAAGATATATTATCCAAAGAAGAAAGGAAATTGTTTCGATAATATCTCGTTAATTATTAGATTTAGGACACATAGAGGTCAATACATTTTTACTCAGAATTCGATAGTATATCGATTCATGATACAGAAACTAGGTGTTTCCATTTAAAAAAACGAAGGTGACCTTCTCCTCACCTTGGCGTGTCCATCGGGAAAACTAAAGATCTCACCATATGATGTTTCCCTCGGTACTGAACAACTTTCATCTGAAACATTTTTGCGTATAACCGATATTTTTGGAGATATTCGGCTGTAACGCTTTATAATGTTCACCCTGTATATTAGCATTATCTTTCAGACAGGATGAAGACGAACAAATTTTCAGGGAAAAAATATAAGAAGAGCGATAGATTGATTACGAATTTTGATAATTAAAAATCTTCATAAAACGAACGAGGAAGGAGCAAATAAAATTCTTCATAGAAATCCTTTTCACTGAATACATGATCGCCCGTGGTAAAAATAAAGTGGGAGAACTTTATTAAATTTTATTGGCGTGCAGGATTTTTTGAATTTCACAAATTCGTTCAAGCGTATGGGCACTCTCGGTCTAGCAAAGAATTAAACTTTAAAGAAAAATTACAAACAACAAAATTCCTTTACAATGCAATTGCATTATCAGAATATTATTTTATGTTCAAAAGATAATTTTATTACGATATCAAGTCGTATACAATATGAATTAGAAATAATTATTGAAGATTATCGAAGAATAAAAAATTTACAGATAGAGAAACAGAAGGAAGAGAAAAGTGAACGATACAACGTTGTGGATCGATCAGGCGCATTCCGCCGGGCAATCAGAAAATATTTTCTTTGTCTAATGAAGCTCGTGTAACGCCGTAACCAAGATAGATTCGAAAATAGGTTGGACAAGAAAGTAACTATCCGAGGGCAGGAAAGCTCGCGTGCCCGAGGCTCGTTTCGCCTCTCCAATTTAATTCCGTTTCCACCATTCTTCGGTGGCCGAGGCACTCGGTGGTGCCTTGATATCATTAAGCTGGCAAATAGTCGCGGTTAATTAAACCTATCCCGCAGGCAAGTTTTTCCTTTATCAAACGATTCATTAATCCGTTTAATTTGAATCCCGAGCGTACAGTAGAATTTTCGACGGAAAACTCGAGGAAAACGAGAATTCTTACAATTTTGCTATACAGTCACCTAACGTTATCACCTTAAATGCCTTTGTTGTTTTCAAAGATACATTAAATGTCTTGAGGACAGAGTTGAATAATCAAATGGGGCACATACGATACCAAAATAATTTTTGTTTTATATAATTTTTTTCAAGATCACCTTCATTTTTTAAAATGGAACCACCCTTTTTTAAACATCTACAAAGATATTTGGGGTGATAATGTTAGGTGACTCACCCTGTATACATATATTCGCACAACTTGAGCAGAACACGATGATCCGTAACACCGTTGTCAATTTTATCTATAATATAATGCACGCGACCGTATAGGACACGATAAAACGAAGAGGGATCGTAAACGAATTTTATTCGGGATGCAATATCGTCAGCTTTTAATCGAAGAAGTAAATTTCCAGTTAATTTCGGTTTTCGAGAATAAACCGGCGTGTATAAACATTTACGAGCCATTGTAAAGAATGAACATATCAACGATATAAACTCGGGATAAAAATATGCTAGCTTCTGTTATTTATTTTTAACAGTTCGTCACGGAAATTTCCGTTCGTCATGGTTTCGCGTATGGCTCGTTACAGTTTCTTCTGAGCAGACACGACGTTTTGTTTATCATTTCCGTAAACATTCTACGATTTTCCATTTTATTTTGATCAGGACTAGTATTATGCAAACAATATTTATTTCGCACAACTATCCAAAGCCTAGCAATCGTCGAAGAATTTCATGGAATTAGCTTTCTGCATTGGAACGTATGATAACTCACCGATTCGCTGACAACGAAATATCGAATCAACCGTTGTCCCGATCAAAACCCAACGACCGGTCTGTGATCCTCGGTTTTCGACGGACCCACCCCATCAATTCATGTTTCTTGTCGTCGAGAGAGAGAGCCCAGAGTCTCTCATCCCCCTTGGTTTTCGTTCGAGCCACGGATTTCGGACGAGAGAGAGAGAGAGAGAGAGAGAGAGAGAGAGAGAGAGAGAGAGAGTCGAATGATTGATTCCGCCGATTGTTTGCCGAGCGTTCTCCCAGCGTTATTATTGATTTACCTGCAACACAAACAGAAACACGATCAACGGCACCGCGGAATAGAGGGTTCCGTTTAGCACGGTCTTCATGACGATCAGACAGCCCCGGGCGTTCAGGCTTTCGTAAGTGGAATTCTGTTCAGGATTTGGCAGCTGAAGAGGATCGTGATAGCAGGGGCCCTTTACGTCCGATCGACAGCAACTCCACGGCACCACCGGCGGCGTCACGCGACCGTCCAACTCCGCGTACCTGAAACAGGATTCCTACGTGTCACATCCCGTGATCACGTTTCAACTCCCCCACCTCCCTTTCGAACCCCTTCTCCAACGAGCCAAACAAACCCCGGACTTGTTCTAAAGAATCGCAACAATGGAAACATCCTGGAAACTACGCTCGCAGTTTGCTGCGCCCCGGCCACACACTTCATCATCGGACTGTAGATTTTTATACTGTTACAAGCACGGTGGTACGTGTCGTGTTTGAACCGGCTGTGGAGCCTCTATTATCCGTACCTACGATAGCTGAATTCTTTATCGCACTGTCCCCCTATCGAACAACTCACAATCAGTCGAAAAACAATCCACATTAAACTGTGGATCTTCGTGTGGATCTGCATGTGTGACGACGATGTGTGCAGGTCACGTGCAAAAATGGAAGACTACTCGAGCAACCGGAAGTTTCCCTGGGTGCAAAGTGCACCGAGGACAGTTCCGTGGGTCGAAACGCAGCCGAGAGACGAGCCACCGATCGGCATTCCGCAAGTTGTTGAACTTGCTAATTCGAACTTGTCCACGAACATGTCCGCGAAGTCTGGAATGAGCTGCGAGGCGTGTCGCGTGTCCCACCGGCTGCTGGCCGGTTTCTCGACGGTGGCTTTCGGCAAACTTCTCGTTTCGGTGAAAAGAGACGTAGGTCTGTTCTCGGATCCGATACGCTGGCTGGTTTCGGGTAATTAAACGCTTCACCATCGATCTATCGTTTCCCCGTTTCATAAAACTGTACCAGCGCCGTCGTAATTTCATTTAGACCCGTCGCACTTATTTCTGTTTTCCCATTTAAAGGAAGAAGAAACTTTGGTTTGGTTTGAAGGTGTTATTTGGTGGCCACCCGGTATAGTATAATATCTGTTGACTTTATAGGCTCGATGGTGGCGATTGACACTCCGGTATGGCTGTGGTGTCGAGGAGGAGGCGACCGGTGATCGATCCATGCCGAGGTATAATTCTGCAATTAACATAACGAGAAATCGATAACCCACTGCTCTACCTGCGATTACCAGCCGCGACACAAAGGCTTCTGTTCAGAACGCGCTATTAACCCTTTATTATTGAACGTATTACCACGGGGCCCTGGGAGGGTGGAGTATACGGATAGGTGAGGGACATAATGTGCGCGTACATCAGTATCCAGAAACCTAACTATTAGGCAATTACTGGGTATCTACAGCGAGAAACACGGTACGATCGAAAACTAAACAGGTTTGCAGTAAACGGCGCTTCGGGAGTCAGTGTGTCAAAAGGGTATAGGGGATGCTGGGACAAAATCGAGTCATTGGATCGATGCTGTCATTGTTTATTTCGCGATGTTGTGCTTCCATGTTGTGCAAAATAGACCGGTAGATTCTAAATAAATTTTTTCTTAGTCTGCGCACCTTGCAACACCCTCCTCTACATTGGCACGTATGTTAGGGCTCGCGAAACGTATTTCGATTACAATTCGGCCGCAAGGCATCAGCGTCCATTAGTACGTTGATTGCCAGCATGGTATTCCATAAAAATTGCCAATAAACCGCACACCCGCTCCCTCCATCCACTCGGTAATAAGCAGAAAGTTCGAAATTAACGTTTCCGACGGTGTTCACTTGCCAACGTTATCGAACTTTCGGAAGTTTAATCAAATTTCTGCCCAGCTTTTGAGGTGTACAAAGCAGCGACCTAATATTTTCACTACAGTTCGTTGCTTGCTCCTAAGGTAATCACGAGTTCTGTACACTCTCAATTATAGCGCTTGCCATTGTTCTGGGACCTTGCGCACCTTATTTTCCAGCAGAGTAGTGGAGACCCCAGCAAAAGATTATTCAGCTGGAATCCCACAAAATCATGGGATCGTTACAAAAATATGTTTGAAAAAGTTGTCGTATTTATTATTAAGTTATTAAAAAATTAAGGAACTCTAAAACCTCATGATTGCTAGAACACTGTTTCAACCTCATCTACAAAGGTAATTTACTATAAAAGACTGAAGCCTCCAATTTTATCATTAATATTCCATCAACCCCACCCACAGTACCCAGCTTTAAGACAGTGTCTAACAAATACATTTTAAGACTTCACGACCACCATCAAAATGTTCCAACCCTTTCCATTAAGGTGATTACCATCAAAAAAGAAACGGGGAAGGTAGAGGCTAAAAATTCTAATTTTATCACACAAGCTCTATTCGTTCTCTCTACAGTCCTTAACACATTGATTGCGGGCGGTTTTTTCATCAATCCTGTCGCGAAATGATTAATAATATAATTATGACTTACCTACTACATGTCTCATAACGGCTGGCGCCTAATTTTTACTGTACAACGCGTTTTAAGTGTCTCCCGCTCTCTACCAACAGTATGTGAAAGACGCGTTTATGCGTTTCCGCCAACGATCGTTGAATATTAAAATAGCTTAAAAATTAACATTTTAGAGCTCCTCTCATCCAAAATGAATGTTTCAACCTCTTGTAGAAGGCTGATTCCAATAAACCACGAAGCAATGTCTCTAGCCGGGCTGCTAAAAATTTATCAACCCCAACAGGCTACTTAGCAGGAAGAGGGGGTTGAAAAAGTGGGCAAATGGGGCGAAAGGGTCTAGGAATACATCGGGTAACATATCACTGTCCCCGTTATCGTTTCCCAGGTACAAGGAAAATGGTGAACACTTCCAGGTGGGCGTACCCAAAGGGGTGGATCGCGTAAAAGCACGAGCGGCCCCCTTCGCAAACGATCCAAGGGGTCTGGGGACCGGAAGTGGAGGGCCCAAGACTAGACCACGTGGAAATAATCCAGGAGCACTCTGCCTGCAGCGTTTTAAATCCTTTCTCACCGCTGGGAAGGCGTGTACGGGGGTTGGATTCCGAGGGGAAAGAGAAACGGGGACGCTGCTGTCTCGTTCCAACTCCCTGTGTTCGAAGGGTTGGTTCCCTTTCGGGGATCTCCCCGATGAAATTCTAAGGAGTACCGATCCTGGTATTTTAACGCTTTCGGAAAACCATGCTCGCAAGCATGATTCCAACATCCTTCCCTACCTCCTTCGCCCTGAGCCGCACCCCCTCACGCGTGAAAATTTCGTATTCGGCGAGTGTGTAGTTGTAATTAAAATCCCGGCATACTTTCTGCGCTCCCATTAAAGTTCCTCGGAAATTCGCACGGAGTCGGGGAGCGCGAGATATTGTAATTATTATCGTAGGCTGCAAGATGGCCGACACGTTGCAATTTTCGTTGAATAATTTGGACGAAAAATTGCCTCTGGAACTTTGTTGGTTAGTTAAATTGGTACACTTGGATTATTTGATTATAAGATATTCAAATGATTGAAATCGTCAACTGAAAAAGGTCAGGTAAAATCTTACAAATTATTCAGTGAATGTGCAACAATTAAATTCTAGTTCGGATGAATTTTTTTAGTGATAAATTGCTAATTGTTTGACCATCGATGAGTTGCGTCGATAATTGCATGCGATAAGAGGGCCGTCGGCTGCGCACAGATGTGGAAATCAAGCGGAACGATAATGGCAGACAAGAACGGCTGGGATATATAGATTTTATGATGTCAATGTCGATGCCGGCACCGATACCAAGCCCCGATTGTTCCCGAATAATTAACTGATAATTACCTCAAGATATCCGGGGAATCTAGCACAAGAAGCTCCCTCCGCAGCCAGTACGTCTTGTGCCAATCGTCGGATGAATCTATTCCGCAGCATCGCATGTGCACCTGCAGACTGTCTATCCTCCGTTTCCACGTCACGTCTGTGAAGTACCTCTTCATGCCTGTTGACAGAATGGCAGTCGTCATTTCTGGAATAATTATTTCGATGCTTCGCCCCTGCGCAAAATTTCATTTTACACTGCTCGCGAATGCAAATTCGATCAATTTTAACACACTTTCGAACTTGAGACATAAGCGATCGTGAAATGCAATGCTTTTTTAGAACCATCAAGACAGCAAAAATTAGTCTGTATTAATGTATGCATGAACATATTGCACCATAAGTTTTCTCAGATCACTCACAATGTGCAATATTTTCAGATCCAAACGTGTAATATCGTGTTCTCTGCGAAACGAGGACGTTCTGGGAAGTGCTAATGATTCCTCAATAAGATCACGATCAAAGTCGATCGTTCCCAACGTCAGAAGTCTGTCTAAAGTACAAATTATGTTTCCTTTCAGACGGTTTGCGCGCCGGTGGAGTTTGACAAGCGTCCCGAAGCAGTGAAGTTCCGGTTCCCGATGCGATCTGCGACTAATTACGCGATGAAGAGTCGCGTACGTGCACGATTGCGAAGGAGACGAGCCTGCTGGAATCTCGTAGGGCTTGCGAGGGAGCTTTAGGGTCGAAGTTCTTCGGCGCGACGGAATCCTAAGCGCCGCGGAACGTTGCGGGGAGAATAGAGAGTGCCGATTACAGAGTGCCGAGTCTCTTCGAGATTTACGTCGAGAGACTGCATCGAAAAGCACCTAACCGGAGCTGCAGGTGCATTCGACAGTGTTCTGTCACGCGTCCGACTACATTCACGGGTCATTGAATATTGTTAAGTGGCCCCTACACGATCAATAATATTGTCAATATTCGATCATATAATCAATAGTCAATCATTGGATGCAGAAATAACTTTCGACTAAAGATCGAAAATGATCTTCATATATATTGTATGTTAGTTTAACCAGAAGTTAGTAGTTTGCTGAATAAAAATGAGTTTCTCCGATTCGGTTATTTTTTGTTTTGTCGAATAAAAATGATTGACCGAGATTGACTGATTTGCCTGATTTATGGTTGACCTAGTCCACGTGCCTGTCTCTACTATTTGCAGGAAGATGTTGTGTAATATTTTGCTAAATTGCGAGGCTTCATGGTGAATGCTGAGAATAGAATTTTATCGCTGAAGCATTGTGTAAACAGCGTATTAAATATTTAATAACGAGAACAGCTGATAAAACTGCGGGCAGTTTGTTTACAGGCTGCGATACCGCGGCGTTCCCTTTACCGATTATCGATAGTGGAAACGTGGACACGTGTCCGGCCCGGCACGTACCTATAATTGGCATGGTCGATATTTAATTAATTCGACAGCGGCTTTTTAATTAATTTGATGGCTCCGCGACTTCGACCGCGGAACGGAAATTTCAATTTCCCTCGGACCCTTCCCAGTGGCGTGCGACCCGGAATTTCGGTTTCCTGCTCTGATGAATTTCTGATGGGATATAAAATATCGGAAAGTCATACGTTAATGTGAAATATTCCGTGTGTATTACCGCAAGCCAGACCGCGGTCCCGTCGGAAATTTGATAGCGTTTCAACGGTGAATACCGTTCACCGCCAGCCAGAAGATAAAGTGGCATTGCCGAACAATTGAGATTCATGCGATCGCACGTGGTGTGCCACCACGGTCTTCCATTTTTCTTGATACCTTTTGCTCATTCTTCGATACGTCCGCGCCGCTCCTTTTCTCGCGCCCGGAGCTCGCTTTTTAATTCCCTAAATTGTTTATTGAAAAAATGTAGACAAGTTACCTGTTAACAAAAGTATAATAAAAATATACATTACGTTTAAAATTAATCAGGCATACCTTTAAACCACCTCTAAACGAATGCGAGACGCGCAAAGTCTTAGTGTAAAGTCTAGATTAATTTTCGTTTTCAATATTATGTCGGGAAACCCGATGTGATTGAGGTTTGAATGATTAATAGAGACCCAAAGGGAGAGCGAGAGAGAGGCACACAGAGAGGGAAGAGGTGGTTTGGATTCGTTGGTAATAATCATGGCGCAAAATCTTCTGGATAGACGAGAACGGCAAGCGTGTTCGCGTAGCGTTAACGTCATGCACGGGAACGCACCGATCGTCTCTACGGCAGACAGATGGTGAAAACGGCACGCCGCGCCGCGCCGCGCCGCGCCGCGAAGTAGTGTCCCGGCATAATATGCAAATCGGTGGTCGAAGCCGACACCCGGTACGTCCCGTGGAAATTACTGATGGAAATCTCGTTTAGTGTCTACCTACTTAATGAATAGATACGGCACGACTGGATTCTCTTCGAAATTCGAAACGTTTGCTCACGATAAACTACGCTCTGACGCTCTCGCGTTCCGCATCGCTGATAGCTAAATACAGTCTGATGATCTCTTGATGATTACGCCGGTCTGCGCTGGGATTTCTATTAGTGATTCACCAGAAAAACATTCACGAGATTCCGTGCAATAATTACGGACGTTTTTGCCACCGATAATCTATTTCGTTAGTCTCCAGAAATTATAGATTTATTTCTTGATATGAATTTTAGTGAAGCTGTTATTTAGCTGAAGCTGTTCATTTGATAAATAAAAATTAATCGTACCTTCAAGAAGTGTCTCTCGCACCTGAAGCACCAATTGTTCCGCAGTCGAGAAACAAATACTAGCCATGAAGCCCCCCACCAGTGTCACCACCGTCCCCACCATTGTCCAAACAAACAATCTGAAGTTCCAGGATCTGAAAAAATAAATTGTCCTCACCCTAACCATTATAAATATAAATCCAACGTCCTTGGCCATTAATGGTAATTTGTTGTCAAGTGGATAGAATTTTTTCTCTCAAAACATTGTGATGCTTAAAACAGGGTGTTACCTGCACATCACTTTTTAATTTTCCTTCGTAATGTACTCGTTGCACAGCTAGTAAAACATATTTTACCACGTTTTTTCTATTTTGCTGCTCAGCGTTTTAATACTAAAGGATTAAATAAAATTGAATTAAAAAATCCACTATCCCGTCAAATAAATTATATTTTATATTTTGCCTCCACACCGATTTTAATAACATTCTACCTCATAATATAATTTTTCTATTATCTCTGGTAGAGAGAGACAGACAGACAGACAGACAGACAGACAGAGAGAGAGAGAGAGAGAGAGAGAGAGAGAGAGAGAGAGAGAGAGAGAGAGGGAGGGAGAGCGTATACTAATTTTATTTCTACCTTAAGGAAGCTTCCATTTATTAGAATTACTTTTTCCTCGTCGCAGTTTTAACAAAACAACCCCAAAGAGAGAAAATTTGCACAAAGTTATCATTCCAGCATCGAATTCTGTTGCCCAAAACATCGTAGAAAGTAAAAGGGTGCTCGATCGTTAGCACCAGTTCGTTTCCACCCTCCGCGGAGCTAATTTAAAACCCACCGAGAATAATTCCGCCACCCTTCCAATTTCTCAGAGGCCGTATATCGAGCTAGGGTAGTCGAGAGAGAGAGAGAGAGAGAGAGAGAGAGAGAGAGAGAGAGAGAGAGAGAAGACGCGAAAATCTCTGCCCGCGAACGAAACCGCAAAGATACGTTAACGAGACACGGCTAATTAAAACAAATGAACCACCGCCGCCGTGGAATTACTTTGAAAATTCTGACAAATCGATCGGCCTTCGGCGACCGGACCGTTTCCAATCCGCGTCCATCTCTGTTCACGACCTTTGGAATTAAGAAAAACAGCGTTAGAAACGAGCCTTTCTCCCCTTCTCGATTCCTCGATTCCTTCGTTCCCGTTCATTTTTCAGAAAAGTCTCCCTTCTATACATTATTTTAACACAGCTGTAATCCCTATTTTTATTTCAAATTTTCTCGGTTGTTAAAAAATGGCTGGACCCTTTTCTGATTATTTAAAACGCATAGTCCATAGCAATTTTTAGTTTCGAGATTTGCACTCGAATTCTTTCTAGGGTTCTTTTTGGGAGGAAGCCTTCTGAGAGGGTGCATCGTGTAAATTCATGGAGGCCCGATACCCGGCCTGCCAATTAATTGCATTCACGGGTGCCTGGCTCACCCTAATGAATGCTCTTGAGGCCGGTGAATTTCACTTGGTCGCCGCGCGGTTTCCCGGCCGAGAAATCTGCACGGTCTCGCCGTGCTCGCATTAACCGATTTACGCGGCGAGTCGCGGGCCCCGATCCGGCTGATTCGCAATTTACCCGGCATTCTGCGACGAAATTTTGCGTAAACGCGCCGCGTACTCCCCTGCACTTTATCCCGGCCGCCATTCACGCACTTTAATTACGCCCATTCGGTGAACAACTCTCCGATCTTGTGAGCGGAAGCGCTATAATCGGCCCGCGATAATTGCCCGTTTAATTTAGTAACGAACGCGCATTTTGCTCCGATTCGATTGAAGAAAATTCCAGGAAGAACGACTCATTTCCTTCCGATAGTGTATAAGCAATTAAACCATGCATTTTGGTGTAAAACATTTAGACTAACAGTTTATTAATTTGTTGGTGTACTTTTTATAAAATGAACTATTAAAAATGAAATATTATATTATGTTTTTAGGTACAACAAAAGCATATTTAAAAGCCTGAGAGAAGCATTGTTAATGTTCATTCCGACCAAAAATACAATAACGATTGAAACCAGATTGCAAAGAATGAATTACCGATTTTATTGGGGACGTCTGGCCAGTTGCGCACCTATTCTACTCGGTTCAGCGGAAACCACGTTTTCTATAACCGCTGGCGATTTCAAGCGATGATACTATAAAGTGGTAACTCTAAAAAGAGTTAAATCTAACCCGATTACAAGATAAGAATAATTAACAATGTTAAAAAAAATGTATTCATTACGTCTTGCAACAATAAAAAAAAAAACTTTTAATCTAAATTTATTAAATACAATCGATATAAATGGGCTCGAGGTTCATTGTCCAACATTTTTCTACACACTTACCCTTCGGCAAAGTGAAAATAATTATAGCATAGCTTCAGACCCATCAGGTTATGAACGAACACATACAGTCCATACATCGTCAACGTCTTCGACACTAGATCGAACAAATTTCTGCCTTCGAATCCCAAGTGTCCGCCAATAGTGTACATGGTCAACAATCCAATGGTAAATAGAACAAGTCCAATGAGCCCGATCGACCAGATCCCGAGGATCAGGAAACGGTGGAGACGTTTCCTCTCTTGACACGTGAACCTGACGGTTCCGATCGCCATCTTCAATCTCCTCGGTCTGTGTACTCTTTTGTTCCGGCGACCAGCGAAACCGATGTGACGCCATCATTCCGGATCTGTCATCTTCATAGCCAATTAGTTCGTTCGGTGTGTCGCTTGATTCGTTTAGAATTCTGCCGCGCGTCAGGGGCGGTTTGTTCCCGGCTAAGGATCCGGAATTTCCTCATTCCCGCGGCGGAAACTGTCCTCGCCGAGGTATTTCTACGGCATCCAGGGAGCCTTGGGTACTCTGCTTCATCGTGTATACAGGGTGGTTCATTTTCTTTCGATTGCATCGGTCCTTCCATCTTTTTTCAAATTGTTGTCCTATTTTTTACGCTGAAGCACTCGCCCAAAGGTTTTAGCTCTTCCGATGTCGGTTGATGAGATTATGAATTTTTGTTCGACTATCCTAGGTACGTCAGATATTTTTCTGAAATATCTAATCTTTCTGTTGAAAATAAAATGTCCGACTTTAAACATGAATTGACCTGTGACAAACTCACGTGGCCCCCCTCGTCGTAGCTGTTCTTCTTTATCAAGTAAAACTGTAGCCATTTTTCAAGAGGACTATCAGACACCAACAGCTGTCCACAGTGCGACTATAGGTTCATCCCTTAGGAGACTATATGTCTGTCCCTTCTGTTGACGAGAGCAAGAACTGACAAATGAAACTTTGTACGAACAGTGGTGCGAGAGGGGAAATATTCTGGTAGTCTATATAGAATTAGAAAAAACAGACAATATAACAGAAGAAAAATATTTTCTCGTGGGAGTAGTTGGAAGTTTAATCCAATCGATTTTGTCGATCAAGAGTGAAGCAACGAAAACAGCAGGTGCAAGGGGTTAATCGCGGGCGAATTTTTTGCTAATAGAAATTATCTGCAGACATTTCCCAGGTGGTATCGGGGTCGGGCCATTTTAAGGGATTACATCGACGTCACCCGGTACGTGCGAACGGTAGTCGCAACCACGCATACAGATACTCGGTATACAAGGCAGAAACTACAAGTAAACGAGTGAGTATGGAGGCATTCGGTGTGCTCAAGGCTGGAAGTTGCGAAACGTGTATGGCCTCCCGCCTTCTACCCTCCTATCAAAACAGTCGTTCCGTACGAGAATTCCTGTATCCCCGAATGCAAATTAATTCTATTCTCCCGCCCAATATAGAGACCGTCTTAGCACCCATTTTTTAAATATACATATTTCCAAATGTGGCTAAACCTCCCCCTTACTTTGCGAAAAATTCTTTATTAAATGTCCAGTTTTATATGTGTTATTGATCTCGTCTCATTCAGTTGTTGTTCGTTCAGCTGCTACATAAATGCATGTCTGTGCTTCTAGACCAAGTTGGTAACCTGTTTTAGGAATGAAAATTTCCACCAGCTTATTTTACTCTTTCCAATGCCAGATAAAATTATAGAACCAACTAAAAAATTCGAACAGATACTCCATCGAATGTAACAGACACGAAAAAATATAAAAATTGTCAAAGGTCGCCAATCTGGAAGTGAATCGACAAAATCGATGGACGATCAAAGTTCCATTTAAAAATATGAATCGGGAAAAATGGAAGTCCCGTTACTTTCCAAATTCGATAGCCAAGCAGGAAAGGTTGATGGCCAGTTTTTTCCAGTCGAAGAAGGTAGAAAAGCGGTTCGATAGTTTGGTATCGATATTGAAAAGCACGGAGCCCCGAGGCGACGACATAGAAGAGAAGCGACACACGGCCGCAGGAACGCGAAACAAACAAACCGAACAAACGGACCGCCTAAATCGTGCCAATCGATCGGGCCCTCCCCCGGTTGACCAACGGATCTATGCCTCAATTAACACCTGCCCGGTACGTGTGCACAGGCTACCATACATCGAGATCGTTCCTCATTAGCATACGTTTTCATTTAATTGCCGCCGGGACTCGTTCGCGTTGATGCATCGATATTTTTTCCGATGGCGAAAACATTCAAACTAAACCACCGAAACAGTAGTAAAACCAACAGGGAATTGTGTACAGTATATATTAATAACGTAGAAGTTTCATTTGCTCAATTTTTTGTCAATGGGTTTTGCTCAAATTGACCGCCGAGTGTTCGGAATACAGTTGTACGATTTCGTCCAGGCGAAACGGAACTGAAATTTTAATTACCCCGGCCCGAGCGGAATTCGAGATTTTAATTAAAACGTAAGAACACCTTCGGATCTCTGTCTGTTTAAAAATCGAGCTGCAGTCGATGCAGTCGAGGAACCGGACTAATTAATGTTGTGTTTTCCCGACTGACAGCCAATTTTAAGCCGGAACTTCGTTTCATTTTTATACACGTGACGTTTCTGTACGCAAATAATTAAAAATGCGTCCGGGCTAATTTAACTTTGATTATCAAATTGTTGCGCAATTTACATTGCAACTTGTAGTATATACAAACAGATCCTGAACATATCGTCTATTCGTTCTCTGTTCGCTTAAAATATACTCGAGGAAGGGAACTTTGCAAAAATCATTCGTTTCCGTTAGCTAATAATTTAATCGTGAACTGGAATGAATTCTCCTATTTAATTCGGTAGAATAAAGGGTAAATATTTTCTTTGAAGTAGAATGTGACGTAGACGCTCACACGATACGCTGGGCGCATATTTTTTGCATTCTGCCGATGCTCAAAGTGTCCCGAGAATCTCGCATACTTCGAATGCGTTCGCTCCCAGCGCACAGACCGTGCATTTTATGCATTTAATGCATCTGCAACTCTCTGGATATCGCAACGGAGAATATTCGCGCAATTTCGCGGAATTATTTCGCTGTTGTCATAAGGTTTCTTGACGGCAGAAATCATGTTCCAATTCAGTTTCCGCGGTGGCGAATGAGGTTCTCTGTGGAATTAAAATTACAGGCACGCTGTTAATTATTAGCATGCGGATTGTATGCACTTACGAAAGAAATGATCACATTCCCAACAGAAAAAACATATCGTGATTTTTAACATATTATGTTACATCATTATTAGACCGAGTGAACAAAACTGAAAATGGATAAGGTAATGCGCATTTATGATCTTTGAATTTGCAAGATTATCGAAACCCGGTGATACGGTAGTGGTCTGAGTTACGGTGTAGTCACCAACTCCGCGCGTGTCAGTCATCCGGCTCGATGCCGGTTAAGTGTACATTTTTTTTCAATTTCACCTGTACAACAGCCCCGGCGAGTTAACAACAGCCAATGGAAGCGTTTCGTTACGCGGGTACGTGTTCCGTTCGTTCGCGGACCAATTTACCGCGCGTTTGTTTACCCCTCTCGATACGCTGATTTCCGGAAATCCGCGGAAAATCATCGAGCTGCCGGTTAAACGCGGCGCGCTGTACTGTCGTTGAGGCCCTCGACCGATTAGCGACCGTCGAGAACGGTGGTTACGGCTAAACGAGCAGCGGCTAAGAGCCGATTCGCGGCGTTTAACACCCGCGTTTTTGCTCATTTCGCTTATGCTCGCGGCCCAAACACTGTCGCCGCGCGATTCGATCGATGCTCGAGCTCCCAGGAATTTCCGAAATCGCCGACCCGATAATTGACAGCAAAATGAACCAGTAATTATTGACACAGTTACATAATTAACCGGCGAATGCGCGCAGTGCGAAACTCATCTCTGCGATCATGCGTTTGTCTTTTCAATAATTCTTTTATTAGAGAGTTGCATAATGTGTTATTATATCACTCCAGTTGAAATAGGAATATAGAATTAATAATTCACGCGTGTGGGAACACGATCGCGGAAAATATTTCCATAAAGTCGTGCAGCATGAGCGATACAATGTTACTGTTTCTATTTTGTGTCGGTTTTAATTAAACATTTACCTGGCGAAGCCGCTAGTAATTACAGAAACAGCTTCGCAGCGTATTATTTTTGACAAAGGAAACTTTACGCGGAGTTCAATTTTCTGATGCAGAAAATGCGCTGCGAAATTTTGCCAACCGGAATGGGCGGATAAGTGGAACACGTTGTTAATAAAATGTAAATTAATGATATTCGGAAGGTACGAGAAACGATTAAAATCCTTCTGCGAGCTAATCAAAATTGCGCCTTTCTAATGAACTCGGATTTTGGAATATGTGTTTCGAATTGTTATTGGCGGACCGCTTATGCAATTCGCGCATTCATAACAGGGGCGAATGACATTTAGAACAGCCCAAACAGTAAAATTTGAAGAGCTGTGCGGACAAGCATGCAAGAGTAAATAAAACAATGAAAGTGAATAAAACGTGCCGAGGCAACCACGTAAAAAATAACAGGAGCTAAAATAATCGCGTAAGAAAATATAAGGTGCTAAAACAATAGTTCCTATAAAAATGAATAAAACGTGCTAGAACAACCACGCGAAAATAAACAAAAGACGTTAAAAGCCCTTCTAAAAATAGACTCGGTTGTACCTGTGTAGAATTTCCAGTCTCCCGAAACCAATAAATAAATAAAGAAATTCCTGTGTGCCTCCAGCGCAGCGTGCAGGGATTCGCCCAGAGAACGTTCTCGGTCTAATTGCGATTAAAAATGAGAGGCCAGCGGTTCAATTGAGCGAAATGATGGGGTGGTGAATTATTTAGGGTGCTGAGTGTAACGGTAACGGTCCCGCAGGGGTTAATAGTCGTCCCCGGTTGAATCGCCTGGGAATTCGCAAGGAACAAGAGGAACAAAAGCGCGACTATACGTGTGCGTCACGCTCGATCCCTCATCGAAATCCGCTGCGGCGTTCCTCGCAGATAATTCGCAGCCTCTCTTCTCTGTAGCCGGATCGCGGCTCTGCAACGTAAGGCCGTCTTCCCTTTTTACGAGGCTGGAGAGACGCCCGCATCTATCCCGCTATCCGTACCTATTAGCCAAGAAGATTTCATAAAATGCACGCGGCCCATTCCCAGGGCTCGAAGAATGCCTGGGTTTCCATCGTAATTTACCGTCGACCGTCGCTCCACCACTCCTTGAAGGCCCTTCAACCGATTTTTTGATCGTTCGCTCCAGCACGTACAATTTCCTATTCATTCCTACAGGATTTCAAAGAATTTCGAATCTACTTTGTCTACGATGATTAATAGACTGTGAGGTTTTATGAGGAATAGAAATTTTCCAAGCTAGTTATTTTTCTTAATCATTTTATTGTATAACAATTAGTATCAGCATTTGCATTGCATTCTATAATTTCTATAATTTATTGGAGAGTTGGTGTCTCAATCAGGTGAAATAGAGTGGTACACCGGGAATGAGAGGGTCGCCAATGAGAGGGTCGCCTAATCGCGTCCCCGTGTTCGCAAACGAACAGCACAGGCCCGATCATCGCACCTATAGAGAGGGAACTGCGTCCATTAGCTCTCGCAGAGCCGCTAATATTACCCTTTAATCCTTTTTCTCTCTTTCCCCCGAGCACCTGATATACATTCCCCGGCACGATGCAAATAAAGAGGTAGAATTGGCTTTTTATTCGTGGATTTTCGCTCGCGATATTTCCAACCTCGGCCATCAAACGGGAAAAAATCATTTAATCGCGACAAGTGGATAATTTACCTCGCATTTTCTCTTTTACCCGGAATCGCGTCGAATCGAATCGCGTTTGAGCATCGATTCGCCCCGACTGTCCCAATGAACTAGCCCTGAATGACTGAAAGGATTCTGCCTTGCCTTATATGATTTCCTATTCATCCCATATTCATCCCATATTCATCCCTATATTTATTCAATTTTCAATCGAATATTATAGCGGGTGGGAAAGTGGAGGCATTTATCGATTTAGAAAATTTGAACATTTTTTTCTCACGAGTGGAACTAGCTCTAACCGTATTTTTTCAGGAAGTAGCAACAATTTGAACACATCGATTGGAGTATCGATCGGCTAATCGCGACACACACAAGTGGATAACTCACATGCTCTCTTTCTCCGCGGATCCAATCGAGTTGCGTTTTCCCATGGAATCGACGCGCGACGGTCGGGCGAACGAGTGAGAGAAACGAACGTGGACGGGTAATAAGCTTAAGGCGAATCATGTCGCTATTGAAATTTCGCGAGGCCGCCTCGTCGTATCTGATGATCAGGGCGCAGTTCGCCGACAGGTACAGCCCGTTCGAGTATGCATCCGGGGATGCTCACGTAAGCAATAATCATCCAGACGGTACGGCGCGGCGTGGCGCGGCGTGGCGCGGCGTCGAAATTTGTTGCGGCCTTAATGCGATTACGTTCGTCAGCGTTCTCACGTTCCCCGCCGCGCATAATATCAGTCGAATTCGACGGGGGACCTCTATCCCGCAGACGTTCGTTCCCTCGGATATGTTGCGCTCTCCCGATGCATCCCCCGACTCGCCTCGTTCCGGAAACTTCCTATATAGTTAATACCCAACCATAGAAACCCGGAGCAATTCGCGATACTCAAGCGGGCTCAGTCTTTCCGCCCGGTTAACTCGACGAGACACACGCCTCTCCGACCCGATCCTCCTCCTTCGTCCACGATATCCGCCACCACCTTCATTGATAAAGTGCGCACCCCTATTTCCGCGATCTGTTTGCACTACTTCAGAGCCTACTTTCAAGTCTATAGAAATATATAGACAAGTATATTGACAAGGTATAAATCACATGAACTGCACAAACTGTACTCCATGAGTGGCACGAATCGTACGACCCACACGATTTTCCAACTTCGCTTCGTTCGCAGAGGGAGCAACCGAAGAAAGGGCCGAACTGTCAGACATCAAACGTCCCGACGACGCCCTTCGGCGAGCCAGCGCATCCCCTAAGATCAGAGGCGTTGTGCGTCGAGGGTGGAACGGTTCGAATTTGAAAAAAAGTATGAAGGGTGTGGATATCAGGATCCGTTTCTCGTCTCCGTCGGAACCCTTTCGTCTTTAGCCGCGTCGGGAATCCATCGGATGATGAGATCGGCTGGAAACGCGCCGTGGAAATGATTTTTCAGCTGCCGGCCCGCGAAATAATGGGTTTTGAGGGTGGCAGTCTGCGATAGGGCAAGGGCGGCTGACGTTCGACGCGACCGGAAAGGAGAATGGAAAGGATATCCGGGAGCATGATGAGCGGACGTGTCGTTTGTTTGCTCTCATCCCCCAACGTGTTCCGCGGGGGAGGACAGAAAACAGGGATGGCCGAAGAGAGAAGAAAAAACGCGACGCTGCGAAATGTAGCGTTTCGCATGGAACGAGAGTATCCGCTGGTGTTCGTCCATTTCACGGCTCGTAGTACGCGACGTTACGTTCGTGTACACTGATACCGTGTCGCGAGGGTGGCAGCCATCCCCTGCCCGAGGGGTGGTGGGTGGTTCGTCGACATTCGCTATCGGTGAACATCGCTCGACGAGGACGATACGGTTCCTCTCCATACTGGAAAATTCTTCTTGTTTAATCCTGGATCCACGCGCGGTTTGCATCTACTGCTGCACCGCGATTTTTAAACAATTATCACAGCCTAGACAGTTGCAAATTACTAATTGGCTCTGGGTTGTTCGAAAATTCGTTCGTGTTCGCCGTATGAAATTTTATACCCAATGGATAGTCGTTATTCAGGTTGTTATAACTTTATGGGAAATAATCATACGATAATCTACTTAGACTCATTTCAAAGGATGAAGTCTCCCCTGTACAACGATATTTTAAAGATCGATCTATGATTTTTCGTTGCAAATTCGTATCACCGTGTTCCGACAATGTTTCAAATTCAAAAATGTCTATAAGGTTTAAAAAATTTTTTTCACAACGTTGCAGCAATTTCAGTGCTCACAGCTCTTGTTCCATCGAAGATTCGGTGATCCTTCACAGTTTAAAACGGGAAGTTTAACGAGTTTTATGACTTTTGGCAAAGTGATGCCGAGTCAGAGGGATGAACGCAAGTGTCTACCTAATTTCGCGAATCAATCCCGCGGAAATGGCCGGAAGCAAAAAGTCATTTCACGTTTGAACACAGCGAATCACGGCGGGATTGAAACTGTAAAAAAAGTTTCCTGATGGCGCGACGATCTGTTGATAACCCGGCGAAGTCCGTGGTTCACGCGCGCGCGCGCGGATGACAAGTGAAGTGAGACGAAATAGAATTCAGTTTGCTCCGCGTTTAAGTACTTTTTGCACAGTTTCGTCCGTCGTAAAAACGGGAACCATCTCGTTTTTGCGCCGGAGCGTCCCGACTGATTTATCAGGTCCCCTCTGTATCGTATCAAAGATTTCCGATAAAGCTCGTCCACCGTTTAAACTCTGCGTCAACCACTTGTTCTGCCGTCGTATCGTTGTTGGCTCAATTGCTGAATGAAGCGAAACCGCGAGGATCGTGCAGAATCTGAGTGACAGTAATTTCCCCTCTACCCGAAAAAGTATCTTCATTCTTTTGCCCGTAATGTTTTGAGTTGTTTTAAGTATTTCAATTATTCATGTTTACTGTGTCGGTTTTGGTCGAGTACGAATTATTTTTCAATGTTTGAAAAATAACGAGTACGATAGAGTCGGAAGCAAAAAAAGTCGTGCAACTTTAATTGGCTGTATCTCACGAGAGGGTGGTCGCAGAAGGTTATTTCGAGGGTAGTAAGAAAGAGGGAGAGTTACCCGTTTAAATGAATTTTCTGCAGCGTCGTTGCGACGTTGTGTTGCCGAGATATCGTCACTTAAAGCGCAGCATAATTTTCGTCGTTCCCCTATCGTCTCGTCCTCTCTCTCTCTCTCTCTCTCTCTGTGTGTGTGTGTGTGTGTGTGGTCCTCTTTCTTTCCCCTTTTCCCTGACCTATCCCAAGCGTGGCACCTGTGAGCTGGTCAGCGACGGACGCAGAGTCAGCGCGTTTTTTACTGTCACTACCACTATCAGCAGGCGTATTCCGACTGTAAGAAAAACTGGGTCACGACGTTTCCAGGATTTCGGCCGTCGTTCGGCCCCCAACCCCCCAGCACCGCGCATTTTAAACGCTACATACGCCGCCGGCTATATCTCGAGAACGGATTGACGTATCGACTTCGAACAAAATCGATTATCAACAGCCCTCCTTCTTCTAGCTCCCTAGCAGACTTTCCTCGAAAAATTTGCTCCATCCTCGGTAAAGTATTCCGCTTGCAAAATAAGGTCCTCGATGTCACCCTATTGCGAGGACACGTCAAGTTTTAGCACCCTACGATATATTTCGATATTTCACTTGGTCACTTTAAATATTAGTCAATGATTTTTATTCTGTTTTATCGTGGAAGAAATATTGTTTAATCTCTTATGGTGGAAACGTTTTTTGAATCGTTCGGATATCAATAATTTTATGAATTCTTTCGAATGCAACGGGTGAAATAGATCGTCCTATAATAATACATCATATTAATCGCACAAAAATTAATCAACGAATATTTTTCGCCAATCTATTTCTGAGGTGTCATAATAAAGAGGAAGCTCTACTCTGTGTAATTTCGTGAAGATTTTACTCACGAAAAAATTTACATATCCACAACCGGTCAAAAATCGAAAATTTAATGTTGAAACATTTTGTTGCATTCACGTAGGATTATCCCCTGAAGAATTCGGATGGTTTAGGGAAACAGGTGCGCAGTCGACCATCGATAAAAGTAACTGTCGAACCACGAGGTTCGATTCGATAGCCACAGTAACCACGAACGTGCGAGCGTACCGCAGCGGCCTGGAATCTTATAAAAGCTTTCGCTAGGCGGGTTTCAGATCGACGCGGCTCCGGCTCGTTGCTGATGGCAAAGTTTCCGTTCGAGTATCACTCTCGGCGCGTCGAACTTCGATTATTCCCAACTGGGTAGCTCTCTCCGTTCGTCGATGCCACGACGTCGACATAAATTAGCGACCGGGCGGACTCCGAGACATTCCGTTTTCTCTCCACGTTTCCTCTTCCTTCCCTCTTCACTTTTTCCTTTGTGCACGCTCGAACGCGCCCCCGACAGGCATAAATCATCCGCGGGCTGTTTACGCGAGCTACAGACGATGGAGAAACGATACGTCGCGGCGAGAACATCACCGGTTATCCGGGACATCGCGAGGGAAACCGCCGGCTCCGAGAACCCGCGGTCGCTTTCCTTGGGTTCGGTATTTCTGACTATTCCACGATGAATTGTTCCCGTTCCTCGGATGATACAGAGACATTCAGAAAGAAGGACAGATAGTGAGAAAGAGACGTGCATCACGAGATCAACACTAGAAGTTCCGGGAATTCAAACTTTAGTTTATTATATTATGCACAAACGCTCCAAAAAGTGTTTGGACATTAATCCAAATTTGCATTATCGAATTGGACAGATTGAAACATCTTCGAAGTGATCAAAATGATCTAAAAGTCAATTTTCTATCGGCGCGCTTGATAATATAATTGACCGACAAGCTCGAACGTTCGATTCGCAAGATTAAACGGAAATTTGCCTCACCGGCGAGTGACCGATCGAGTTTAGAGTGCAATGAGATTACTATAGTGCCTCTTTCAGTTCGCGGTACACGCTTACACAAGGCTTGCGTCCACAAAGCTTATAGTCTCCCCGAAACCGGTAAGTTGTAATTGGATGACATTTCTCGGATACCAAGAAGCTTACCAGTATCTTTAATAGCCACTTAGAAGTTCGAACCCGATCTCGGAAATTCAGAAATATCTCCGATAGAGAAAATTGTCAGGGACCCAGTCGGGGATAGTCAATTACTTTTGCAATTACCAGTTCCTACTGGACTGACAGCGTTTCGGAGTGACGGGGATAATAATCACCTCTTATCTACATTTAATGGTAAAAAGAAGAATTATGATCTGTCACCAAATGGTTCAAAATTACATCGACTTCAAAGAATTCAATTGCTTCTTCGAACAGCTGCTAGTGCCTCTGTATTATATAGGGTTATCCAAAAGTACCTTTAGGATGTTGAATGAGAATATCTGTCAAACGCCATGTTTGTTTCTTGTCTCGTTCTTGTATTTTTAACTTACAATGATAGACAATTTTAACAAAGGAGTCGTATACTAATTTTTCCTGGAGTCGTTGATGCTTCCGTGTCAAGAATTAATCCTCGCCGAATCCTGGGTCATCGAGTGTCGCAGGAGTCGTCACACAGTCGGGATTCCGAGCCGCTAATCAGAGGCCGCCGCACGCGTCCAATTATCATTAAAAGCGTCGCGCGGACCGTTCAACGACCGAGACGGGAAACGGCGCGGCGGGCCGGGGAAAATTGTTTAGTAATTCGGATCGGGCTCTGCGAAAATTGCTGTCCAAGTGGTCACACACCGGTGGGGCACGCGCGGGCATACACAGACACACGGTCCCAGCAAAATAGCCGATGAAACGGGACACATATTTGCCAGTCGGCTCACCCCACGCGAAATTTATTGTTCGATTGACGATGATTAGCCACGGTTCAGAAATACACTTATCCTGATTTATCGCGGCAAACACGCGCCCGATACCGCGCCGGGCCCCATCGATTATCCATTTCCGCTCGCGATGCACGACGATTTTTTCGTCAATTAACCGTGCATCCGTCATTTTATCCCCTTTTTGCTACAGCCGGCCGTTGTCGCTACCCCTTCTCGCCCTAACGCTGTGTTTATTAATTCTTAAATTAATGCTGTGTTTTTATACGTAATTTCTTTTAGAAATATGAAGGCCACCTTCATTTTCATCGTAGTGTCCTGTACGGTGTTGTCCTAGCGACCCTGCATTGATCCCTAATTGTGATAGTAAAGTAAACTGAAAGATAATAATTTTAAGTTCCCAGTCCACGGTCTCCCTGCCTGGTTTTCGTAGGAACTGTTACTGTAGGGTCCCTGAATTGGTTCTTGGACCCTTACAGTCCCAGGGAATAGCTCAGGTATTACGCGGGCTTAGTACCGCGTAAGATCAGCACTTGCTGTTTAAAGCCCGGAGCTATCGGGCGGCGCGTGTGGACGGAACGTGATGCAAACAAGATCAACGTGTAATCGGCCCGCAGACACTTGTACGCGTAATACGTTCCGAGAGTGTGTATCCGGTCAGATTAAATTCCGTGTTTTAGACGGCTCGCGGAATTGAAGCATGCAGATCCGACGCGCCCCCAAGTTTTGATTGCGCTCGACGTCGCGACGTTGCGAGGCCTCTTTTAACGCATTGATCAACAACCAAGCCCTCGTAAAAATTCTGCGATTTGTTCAATAAAATTAAGTCCAAATTCTTCAGCTCTTAATTTTAACTATACATTTCAGTCTGGTCAAATAATTCGTTCGTTCAAGTGACTTCTGGGTCCGTGATTGACTTTAGTCATTCGTGTATTTTCCAGCCAGAAAATTCATTCCTAAGTATAGACACATAATTCCGTGTTCCAATTGGGGAGACGGAAATGTGTGTGCTAGGATTATAAAACATCCGTAGAACCTCTCAGGCTGTTCATTAAACCAGACCACTCCGCTTCAGCGAGATTTCAGATCCGTCATCACCGAAATCTCATGGATCTTCGCAATTTATGATACGCATCGTGATTCGAGGCTCGATACGCGACGGGTAATGGCGTCGCCGCGCCGGTTGCAACGATAACGGGTGCGCGAGCAAATAACTGCGGAGCGATGCACCAACAGCATTTCCACTCCATTTACCTACAAACAACGAACAATTCCGCGTGGTTCACCTCCCCACAGTACGGCAGCTTGTTAAAAAATAGTCGCAACTTCTCGGAGAAGGTTATTCCGGACTTGTCCGTATACGGTGAACGCGCGTTTCTTCATATTCCTGTTTGGACGCGGCTCGGGGTTAAATTCGCGCGGGTTCGCGGACAAGTTGCACCATTGTTTTCCGCGGATAGCAGGGAGACGTCCACGCAGACGTTACGATATCCAACCGGCGGCGATTCTCCCCTGTGGACCGCTAACTGGGCGCTCACTGCATTAAAGTTTAGCTCCGGTTCTTTCTTATCATAATCGCATTTGTGGATAATGGGGCAGGGATAATTTGTTATCGCGAGATGTCATGGAGCAGAAACTTTTTAAATTACTTCGTTCCCTCCGCGGAACTTTTCTTCCCGCCGCCTTCTTTTTCTTAAACCCTCTCTTGCCCTTCCCCGCTCCCCTTCTCCTCTTCTCTACCCCCTCACGGAAACCACCCCCGCAGGATCGCGATGCTCGAGATGTACGACGACAGTTGGACGTTCCGCGTATGGAACGGATATTTTTGTAACCATTATTCTCCGACCCATCCCCACCCCAACACAGGCCCGCCCCTTAACAAAACCCGACTCTGGAACACAACGCATTCAGCTGGAAAACACCGGGAACTTAATGTCTAGCGACGTGAACGCGTCCGAGGCAGACTGTTTGCCTCGAACACGCCCGGATACGTTGCCGAGACGTAAATACTCGTCACGTTTCCGGCACGAAGGCTTTTACACGAATTGTTTCGTCGCGGAAGAAGTTCGTCCAATTTGCGAGGAAATTTTAAGGAAACCGCCCGACAACGATTGCCCCTGTCGCGAAATTTGCTTGTACTTTGCATTGCGAACTACCCTCTAGTTTGTATCAACGGGTTGTTAACCCTTGTTCATCCCTTGCGATGATTGGTTCAGTCCTCATTCTGTAATTTTTAATTTTAACTTTACGGAATGGAGAATCTTGTTTGTGCACTTTTTGCCTTTCTGCTATAATTGTTCATCTCTGTATTATATTGACTTCTTACCTTGTCACTCCGATACGGAGGGTAAAACTAATTCGAGAAGATGAAGGATGGAAAAGGGTCGAGTTTCACAAGGGCGGAGAAAGTGGCTCGTTTCTCTCGGCAGTAGTACAAGTCGATAATTCACCCGCTGGTTGCGTTAGTCAGTAGTACGAGTCAACGATATATCGTCCAATGGTTGCTTCGTCTCTGTCGACGAATCGTTACTTTCCCAACCTTTTAACTGTAGAACTGCTACGCACTAAGAATGAATTCTTGAGTGAGCTTGAATATAAAAAAACGTGGTAAAATTGTATAAAAATTGAGTGAAGTACCTTGAAGCATATGCAGGGTATTTGCGATAATTTGTACCAGCGTTTTTTTCGCGTCAACAATAAACACTAGAAAAAAACCGAAGAGGAGGAAATTGTAGTATATTTCACTAGCAATATGATAGCATATCTCAATTATTTCTATTTTTCGCCAAAGCCCGGACAAATTAAACTTTTTTTTAAACATAATTTTTATTGCAAAAATTGCGAAGTTAATATATTTTTGTTCTGTAAATTGTTTATTAGGTCCTAAAGAATACATTCACTCAATATAGCCCCCTTCTGCTTGAATGACCGCCTCCATTCTGGATCCGAAGCGTTCGCAGGCCCGTTTTAACGCGTCACGGTCACGGTCCATATCGGCGAATGCCGCTATACTAAATCCGGGCTGTTGGGAGGCCAAAATTCTTTGGATCAGAACATTTCGACGTTGTCCGACAAACAATTTTGCACCAAATGACTTTTGTGCGCGGGTGCACCGTCCTGCTGGAACACATACGGCTTTCCAGACGATTTCCAGAGATAGTTTTTTCCCTCACACCGACAACCGACGACAATTTTCGGATCGACTGCCCTGATGAAAAATCAGCTCCTGAGCCCGTTGAATGATTTCGGGCGACTTGACAACGCGCTCCTTCGAGTGTGTTTTCCTTGCCGGTGTAGCAGAACCTTCGTTGGACATCTCCGACTCATTATGCTTCGCGACAACATCAGACACAGTCCATCTTGGGTACCGGAAGAATCGAACGATTTCTGTCGCTGAGTGCGCAGCGCGGACACTTTCGACAATCGCGGCTCGTCGATTATACTCTGCATTTGGTTTGAACATTGCGACTGTTTTCAGGTTTTGAAAAAAACGCTGGTACAAATTATCGCGAACACCCTGTATTTTGCCGTCACGAAATCCCAAAGTGGAGAAGAAGTTGAAAAAATAAAATGTTCGCAGTTGTTTGATGATATAATGGTGCAAGAGATATTGGTCCTAGGTCCATAAGAGATTTCTCGTTCTCGAAAATCATTCGAATTTCACAAGAACGCCTCTCGGACAGAATAGAAGTCTGAGATCGTCGAAGTGGAGGTCCAGTCGATTGACACATTACGAGGAGAGCTAATTCTCTGTTTCCGGAATCGGTATAAGCGTCAGGTTCTAAAAAGAAACCAATTCCCCGAGATTACCCGGCTCTCCTCGGGCCCGAGGGCTCATCGAAGGTGTGTCGTCGCCGGGCGACAAAGCAGTGGGACGAGTTTAGAGGGTTTGGGGGTGGGCGACGACAGTGGCGTAGCCAGCGATAAATCGGGCGAACGTTAAACCCGAAAGTTTGCCCGGGCCGACTGTACGATGGAATTACATTTTCTCGGGGCTGTTTCCCGAGGCAAACTCTCCGGGTAAACGTTTTATACATAACGGGGACGACAGACGTTGAACGGGAGGCGAACTCAAAGCCGGAGAACCCGGGAATCGATCCGGCACCGACGACCATAAACTTTCTACGTGTCAGAGGTAATAGCGACTTCGGGAACGTGAACTTCATTTAATCCTGCCTGGCAACTAGATACTAGCAAGGCAAAGAAAGAGTTCCTGCTGGAAATATCGCGGTGACCGTTCGACAACGAGCCACGTTAGAGCCGATGAAATTCAACACCCCCTGTGTAACCATCCCCGGTGACTATGTCGTCATGCTCGTCAGAGGAAACGCCGGTTCGGGGCTGATGACGCGAAAAATGTGCTCTGGCCGAGATAGGACTGGTTTCGGATCTCAGGTCTAAGAGCGGTAGACTGTTATTTATCAGATACTAAATCGAATAGCGCTGTACATTTTTTATAGAAATTCTTTATAGACACACCCGAAATTACTGAGGGGAGGGAAAAAATCCGGTCTCCACCCTAAAATCTAGTGAGATTTGTTTGATGAGTATTGAGTTTCATTCAGCGTGGAGTGACGAGTGGATATGTAGACAGACGTCGGCTTAACATGCAACGAACAAACCGAGTCCCCAGTTTCCACCCCCTGGTCCCAGAGTCTCAATAGCACGAGGAAAAGCGGATTTTTCGTTCGTCTTTCGGAAGAATCGAAGTCTTCTATAGCAAGGAGAACTTGTCGTCGCGACCGTCGCGTCTTTAATTTATCGACTTCGAACGGAAGAGTCGAGTTGCGCCGAAGTTCTTTCTTCTCGCCACCGCGAGGATGGCTGTTCCGAGGGTTGCTTGGAATTTCCGTGAATCATCGGCTGGGACACGGGAAATTCATTCACCCCTCGAGTGTCTTCCCGCGAACCCTGGGCATGGCGTTTCTCGCTCGATGGCGATGGAATTTCGACGCACCGGCACGAATTTGTAGGGGTTGCTTCCGAATACTTTACTCAGGAACTTTACTCTGTGCTCTGTCGCAGAAACAATATTTTTTCGTTTAACCGCGCGAGAATATTTCCATGCATCGTTGTAGAGTTAATTTAGAGGTTGCTGAGAGGAAGGGTAGCAGAAGGTGGATAATTTCAAGACGTTTGAAAATTAATTGTACTTTGCAAGGGGGTGGGCATTGCAATTTCTACTCAATTTTTCCGAGACGATTCAGAAATTCACACGGATATGGTGATGCAGAAAAATTGGTGGTCTCTATTAGAACCTTCCCCCCCCCCTGAAATTTATAGATAAGGGAAACAAATAGTGGCGCAACAATTTCGCAGAGGGTTAAGCGTCGAGAATGAACCAGTGGCCTCCGCGGAAAAAAAGATTGTAGGAAGGTCGTGGAAACAGGGATGAAGACAGATACATAGGGGGCGAGAAAGCGGAAGGGTGGAAAAAGAGGACAGGCAATGACACATAGAGAGATCCAGATGCGGGGTGGGTCGAGGAGAAGGAGGAGAAGAGTGGTAAGGGTTGGTAGCATCGTAGACGAGTTTGCGGTGAGAATTTCTTGTTCGTATCCATCGAGTGGTCTCTCTCGGTCCGCAGTGTCTGTCCTCTTTGTTGCGCGCCGGCGAGCGGGTACTCCTTAACTTAATGGAACTCCGGAGAACTCTCTTCCATCTTCGTTCGTGAGAGCTACTTCGCCGGAGGAGCACGCGACTTCCCAACAACGATGAATATTGTTATACCCGCCGAGTGGAAATTGGAACCCTCTACCTCCCCCCAAGGGGTAAAAACCGGGAAATCTGTTGAGCCGATTGCGGCTCGCACGCGATGCCGTTCCTCGTGGTTAATGGCCGTCTGGGCGTCCTCCACGCCGACGGGGCCATCTTGCAATCATTTTTTGCGATCCCTCTCGTTCATTCGATAAAAAAAGCTCTACATTCAAAGCCGTGCACACTGAAAAATATTCCCAGCTCGCTGTCAACGAGCTCCGATTATTTCTGTATTTTTTTGAGAGACGAACAGAGCTTTTTGAAAGAAATTGTTTCAGGTGGATTGTCTTCTTTAACTTCGAAAAGTAGGCGTGTGGCTTCTGTTTCCTTAATGTACAACTAAAAATCAGGTCTGACTTGTTTAAATGAAATTTTAAAGATTGAGAAGTGAATAAAAGTACAGTTATAAAGCATTTGAGGAAAGGGTGCTGTACAGGATCTCAAGCGGGAAGACAGAAAGGTTGACACCCTCGTATCCACTGGGATTTCCGAACAATAAGTCGGCAAGTCAGAAGTGCGTCCCGGTTGACGGACAAAGTGTTAATAAAACTCAAAGTCCTCGGTTTCACATAGTCAAGTGGGCCATTTAGAATCTGTTCATCCCCCCGCGAAGTGGAAGGGTTGCGAGAGCAGAGAGTGCTGGCACATTGACGTAAGAAAAAAAGACGGGCGTGGGTCGTCGAGAGTTGCGGGAAATGAGAGAGAGGGAGAACGAGAGACAGATAGAGCAAGAGAGACAGAGGAGAGGGTGGGAAAACGGGAGGGGAAGGGTAACGACGCGTGTCTCCCTTTTCCAAGGGTGGAAATGCCCCGGCATGCGTCCCCGGGGCGTCGTACGCCGAGCCAGTGCAGCGTCGCGATGTTTTACGAGGTGGCGAACCGGTGCCAACTGTGTCTCGTTATATTAGATTTTACCGGAGGCTCCAGGCGCCGCATAAATTCGTTAACCAATAAAATCCTCATCGTGTAGCGCAATAATCGCGTCGAAAGCCCGCGATAATCGACTCCGACCACTCTCGACTACCCGCGAAGGAGACCCTCTCGTTTCCTTCGTTTCCCATCGCCGCGATTCTGTCATCGACAGAAAGAGCTCAACGGCTGCTCGAGATCCCACAGTCTGGCTTTCTCGATTTAGGGCTACCATTTCCCGGAAACCCCTGCCTCCTCATCGATTTCATTCAATCCCTTTTAACTCTTACTGCAGACTCTGCAACCGGCCAAAAATCCAATCTTTTTATTGCATTAATCATTGCTGATATCTATGCAAATAAAAATTCAGAATTTTCACGATGAAAAGTAAGAATGGTTACCATGAGCAATATAATGTAATGACTTTTTTTGAGACTGTTATTTAAAAGAAAATTATTGGACGGCTCTTGGATGCAGCCATTAAAACGTCTATGAATAGGTTCTCAGCAGCTAAAGTGTTAATTGTTGTTTACCAAGTGCTATTCGAGGGCCTGTTACTTGAGAGGGTGAACATAAATTCTATTTTCTACCCCCTGCACTACAGTCTTCCGACTGCTTTTTCATTAAAATTTCATGATGAAGAATAAATTATAAAAAGAGAACGTTCAACGAGGTTCAAAGCTGTGGGTAATTATGAAAAATACTTATAATACTAAAATATTGATTGCAAGACACAGGAGTGAAATAAAAATTTCTTTCTTCTTTTTATTATCTGATTAAGCTGGAACCAATACGCTGATGTCCTTAAATCTTTTTAATATGTTCACAGCTTTAAATTGTGCTTACCCATTTTTGTCATAAATGCATAAAATTCGCAGTCTACTAATTCAATTTTGTAGAATGTATACATCAGCTCTAAAATTTATTTTCAAATTTGGAGAAATGATTCTCTTACCCATATATGGGTAACATTGCGGTCAATGTACTACTTGCGTGAGCTAATCAGGTCAAGTCATAAATGAATGTTTTCTTTATCAATAAAATAAATAACAATTGTACCTTACACAATTATGTTTTCTCCATTATCTGCAGCTATACTTACTCGTTTCCATTTATGAGAATGCACAGAAAACAGAAATTATTCGTGGCACGATTTAATAATTGCTGCTCGATCGTCTCCGTTTAAAATGTGTTCGTTCTGTGTTAGAGCTGCCATTGTTTGCGAAATATTTTTGTAAAGTATTCTCCGATGACTTCGAAGACGGTTCCGAGGCACCTCAAGCGAAGCGTTTCAATCAGTTGCGCGCCCAACAGCTCCGGAAAGCTCGAAAATTCAAATTCTGGTTGCTCGGGGTTCGTCGCGGCGTTACAAGACAAACAGGAGCCGATAAGCCGGAACCGTGAACGTGATAAGGTCGCCATAGGGGGAGGATCTGCCGGCTTCACGATTTATTCGGCGTTCGTGATATAAAGCTCAGCTTCCGAGGAAACTCATCGAACTCTGCCTCGCGGAGAATCGAGCCGTTAAGACCGTAGGACGCGCACGGATCTATGTTTCATATTAAAATCTGTCTCGGATCTGGAACATCGTGAAAATCATGAAAAAGTTATTAATCGACGCTGGATCGTATTCGCTGTCGTTAAAAATTTTTCAGACACCGTTCTACCTCGCGGGAAAACCGTTAAGTAATTTAAAAACCATATCAGAATTTACAATGGTCAATAAAGAAGCATATACGGTGTTGGAGATTTTTTAGCGACGGCGCAGGCCAATTCTGAACGCAATTAACTTTCTGTTTGAGCAGTCGATTATTCGCGGAGCCCGAGATAAATGAAATTTGCAGCGTCGTTACGGCCGATGTTGACACTTCGAAAGTTGTTTCTCCTTTGAAAACACAAATATGCAGCCTGAATTACAAAAGCTTCATAAATTGTAGGGAGACAGTGTCGCGCGGGAGATGAAAGCACATCGGGGCCCAGGCTTCGCTGCTTTAATATTACACAATTTCGTTTCATACGTACCAAACGTTCAAGAAGCGATAGCAAAGTGAATGAAAAGTTCCACGGCCGCCCTCCCTGGAAGAAAGACAATTTTCCTTTCCCAAGTCTTTTTCGCGGGAGGAGGCTCTTTCAGATCGTAAAGTACGAAGGTGCTTCTGTACACCGGTTGCGCTTCGACGCGCGATCCCTCGCAAAACAGCTGCGAACGCGCAGGATGATAATTAAAAAATGTCCCGTTGCATGTTGGCCCTGAATTATTCATGGAGGACTACCTTTCTGCGCTCGCCTCGGCATTTTGCACTTTTCGTTCTCCTTCTAATTATTTCGCATTTCTGATTTCCGCCTCCAGAACGAATTTACAATCTTGCGTAACTTCATGCTAACGATAAAAGTCTGACAGTCGGATACGATATCATCGGGTCTCGTGCTGAAGAAAGTAGACGTGAAAGAGTATTCAATGTTTCAGTAGAACGGTCCTGTATGCTGTCAGACAATCGATAGCAAATATATTGGACGTGCTTCGTGGCTTCAGTAGAATAGCTATGTACATAGTTAGACCAAGCAATCGATCGCAGACATTAAGAGCGCAAAAACCATTCGGTAGAATAACCTTTCACAGAGTCAGCCTGTCGATTGCGAATATTATATATTGAAGGTGCAAGCTGAACTCAATGGAATAATATATGAACTCCTATATAGCCAAAAAATCGATTATGGGCATCGCATTAGCGTGAAAGATACAGTGGAATAACTGTCTGTGTAAGAATGGTAGATTAACTCCGTAGTTGGTCAGATAATTAATATCAAACGACGCGCTATAAGCTTTTAGTATTTTAACCAGGTACGTAGTCAACGTGTGTGATTACAACGAACACATTAAAACTGCGTGGGAGTTTCAGTGGAACAGGCTTATACATAGTCAGACAATTGGATGGGAATAATACATTAGGGACCGTAAAGAAGTTTCAGTAAAATCCTGTACACGTACACACACAGTCGACTAAAATAGCATAGTGAAACCGTAAAGCAGTTTCAGTAGAATAACCCTTTGTGTAGTGGGACAGTTGTTCGAGATTAATATCTCAACAGCACAAAGAAGTTTAAGTGGAATAACCATGTAGAGGGTTGGGCAATATCTATGGCACGACACGTTAAGGTTGTAGAAGGAGTTTTAGTAGAATAACCATGTACATAGTCGGAGAATCGGCCGAACTAGCTGGTTTACTACAACGTACTGAGAGTGTGAGAACGTGAGAACGCAAATACAGTTCAGTGGAATAATAATGAAATTCATCAGACAACCAATCAAAGTAGTACAACCAAGCGCACGATCAGACTGTAACAAACGCGAGGGATATTAATTATCTGGGAACACCTGAAATCGCGAAGAAAACGTTCCGGTCTGCGCGTGGGAGGACGACGAAGTCCAGGACGCGTCTGCATATCTCGAGTCCGTTTAAAAACAACGTCGGACCATTACGGGATCTCTCGACTCGCCGGGGGCGTTTCCACGTGTGCGCGGGGGCGGCTGGGAATACACTTTGCACCTCGGGCTGTCTCCCGCGGCCCAGAGAGCTGCAGAAATAATAAAACTGTGACACGTCGAGCTGGAAGAACATCCAGTTGCCGAGGGGCGAGCGTGTGCGGATACGGGGACGGATGAAGCTCGGGGGAAAAAGAGGGTGGCGGAGCGCGAGAAGAAAGACGGCGCGTAAGTGCAGGCAGTCGGATCGATTTGTTTCTTGAAATGGCGTCGCGCCTTTTTGCGGCGCCGCTAAGAAATCAAGCTGTGTGCCATACGCGGCACTCTTGTCCTCTTTCCTTTTTTTCCTCTGTTCCCCACCCTTGTTCTGTGTATATCTTACCCTCTCTGGCTCCCTTCGCAGCCCCGTTTGGCATGTTACACCCTCCGAAACGGCGTGTGTACGCGGATGCATGGCTGCCGGGGGATGGGGGTGGAAGGACGAGAACGAGGGTGGAGAGACGGTCGTCCCGGCATTGTTCTCCCCGGGCAACTGGGTCGTGCTTGATATTACGTCGCGAATCTCATTTGCTCGTTTGTTCGGGAGCCGCGGAGCTCGCTACGGGATCGATGGGAGACGTTCTGCACCCTCTCTCGTCGGATTTCGGCGCGAGAGAATAATGCTTCGGCCGAGCAGCGGTCCCATGTCGCGCGATTTTTGCCATGCAAATCAACACCCACCCACCCTGCCCTTCTCCGCGCGAAACGTCTGCCACTGTTTGGATCGCCGTAGTCCTCCCCCTCGGAGCGCGACGCGACGCTCTGAAACGCATCCAAGATGTTATGGCGCAATTCGTTCGGCGTCTCGGTGCCATAAATGAATCGCTTGGACGCTGGGCGTTGGCCCCAGACCGATTTACGCCGCTCCGAGAGGCTTCGATCAGGCAGCGAACGCGTGAGAAGTTGGCACGCACACGACAACCATATGCGAATTATGGGCGGTCGGTGTACGACACGCCGGGAAGTTGACGGTTCAGTTTGTTACGCGGCTTGCGGGCTGCCGAGAGTGCCAGAACTGCGAGTAGGGTTGCTCGGGATATTGGTGATTCCAGTGAGAATGATCATTTGATGTTTTGGATAGAGAATTTTGTGCAGGTTCCTAAATCGTTGACTTGTACTACTGAAAACTATTCCTAACGTAATCCGAAGCGGCACCTTTCAGAGCTCCCAACGTTAAAGCAACACCTAAACTCCCGAAAAATCCGGCTTGATTCGTTCGATGCTCTAAACAGCTGATTACGTGTGCGATTAATTAGATTGCCGGGGCGGAACGACGGCGAAGAATAACGTCGAGGTTTTTGTTTCAGCGTCGACCCGCGAAGGGCTTAGAACCACGCGGGCAAAGTAAATATTTGAGACGCTTAATTAACATTCGTGGAGGGAACCCGTGGAACGCGAGCGCGAGAGCCTTGTGTAAAAAACGAAATCCCTTTCTCTCCGGGGGCGTTGCGGTTCCCGGTCGTTATCCTTATTTATCACGCGAGCGCTGTAAACGAAGGGAATTCCTTGTAATCCGTAAGAAGGCAATTGATTGCAGAGACAAACAATTAACGAACCGGACGACCGGGATAGCGTTTAAAGAGTCTTCCGGGCCCGAGCAACTTCCCACGGCCGCGGCCGGCTGCGTCGAGATCGCGAGATAAGGCCGATACCGCGCGAACATGACCGCCGAACGGTCCCATAAATCAGATTCCACAGGCATAAACGGATTATCAGCCGGAGAAATTTACTGCATCGCCAGCTTTCTCCAGAGGATCGGCCCCGCGGAAAGGGAGGGATCAGCTCCTCCAGGAGCAGAGTGAATTATGGAAACGTGTATCTACGACGAACGTGGCAAGGAATTCGCGGGGAACTCGAGCGCAGTGGATCGAGTCCGTCATAAGTCAGACGCCTCCCCCGGAATCGCCGTTTTTCTGCTCCTCAGCGCGATGATCGCTAATTACTGCCGGGATATATGGACTGGGAGACGCGTACAGACTGAAGGCCGACACAGTGGATCTACGAGTACTAATTTCTATTTTTGTTGGTTATTTTATTAGTAGATTGCGGATCTCTATGAGAAATAAAAAATTTTTACCTGAATTGCAAGAAACTGAAGTTATTGTATTTACTACGTTGAAAATAATACAATGAAGAAGAAATTTTCTTTCAAGAATTCAGAATGTATGGCGGAGATATTTCAACGAGATGGTTCAAAGTCCAGAAATAATTATTTCCTCGGGCAGCTTTTTCCTCCAAATCTCGCTCCAGCTGATTTGGACCATCCTGTACGTATTTTCGCATTTTCATCGGCCCCGGCGTGGCGTTGCCGTGAGCGCGAAGGGATCAAGAAGAACAGATCCATTACCGCTAACAGCCCCCGTATCTTCAAGTTCTCATTATACCAGCGCCCGAAAACTAGCTCCCACGGTATCTTCAACCCCTTTCCCCGTAAATCAGATCCACGAACGAGTTTCTTCACTTCGCAGCGAACATCTTTCGTGTAATGACGCCATAACCGGTGTTATGGTCGGCCTCATTACCTCTATTAAATCGAGCGGGTCGAGTGATTCGGAGTCTTGTAATTTTTCCCAACAATTTTTCCAAACCCTTCCTACCATCTCGCATCCCCCGCAACGCTTTTCAAGGGGTAATTTCGATGGGGCGAACTCTCCGACCGATAAATCAGTGTCCGGGTGATAAATATCGGATCAAAATTATGAACGGGGCTGAAGGGGGTTCGAGGAACCCCGGCCAAGAGTTTAAGGGCTGAACAAAAGCTCGTAAATTTATAATCGAGGTATACGTGCAGTCTCGAGCTGGTTAACCAATAATCCCCTATCCTCGAGGATATTGCCGCGTTTTTTCTTTTTCGTCTAATGTTGTACCATCTATTATGCAATCTCATCTCCCATTTGAACTGGAAATTGAACAGTGAGGTAAGAATATTTCGAGATTCAGTGGAAGAGGTCTGAAAATAGTCGAACAGATTTGCGGAGCAGTACGAAATCCGTCTCTACCTGAAAACAAATGCAACGAGAGGTGGCAGCAGAAGTTTTTTTTTGTAAAATGTAGAGAAATAATTTGCTGGCATGGCTAGGCGGTCGCAAAGTCCCAGTGAAATTCTATCGACGAAGTCTCGGAGCTTAGCGAGAGAGGGAGAAAGGGAGAAAGGGAGAACGGGAGAGAGCGAACGGTAAAAAGGTAAAAGAAAAAGCAGAGAACATTTCAGCCGATCGGAACACCCTACAGGATCGCTTTTTCATCGCAGTGTCCGAGCTGTCGAAGCGGCGGAACGCGCGAAGCGCAGGTGACCGGCCATGAATCGAATAATCCGGATAACGGCAGCTGCATTTTTTTTCCATTCCCCGATAACCCTGAAAACAATGTTGTGTTCGCGGCCCCGTGCTCCCGCCGGAACGCATTGACGCTCGTCACAGGGTTACGTGCCGGGGCAAACCGGTGAATTACATTTTACACTTTTTGACGAGGTTTTCCCTACCGGTACCGCTATTCTCTCTTTTTCTCTGTTTCGCTCTGATCCTTTCTCTTGCTCTCTCTCTCTCTCTCCCTTTCTCTCTTTCTCTCTTGTTCCCGCCTCCACTCTCTGTGTTTTCCTGTTCGTGAACTAGTGGGCCAGAGGCCCGTGTCCGATAGCAAAACAACGCGCGAGCCCTCGGCCCGTCCACCAATTCGATCGCGATTGTGTGACGCGTGATGTATGCGACACCTGACCGCCGACTGTAAATTCCTCGCCATTCACCCTTTCACAACCTGACTTTTTGTATTTTCATTATCGGTCAAACGGCTGTCACAAGCCGGCGTAAGGTGACTGCGAATATCTCGTATTGTGGACCAACATCACGAACACTGGTTTGTCAAACAGTTTACTCGCACCATTCACTCGTACTACTGAGTAACGCATAAATCCGTAGCATAGGTTCTGGGATAAGTGCCGTGCGGTTCCTCACAGTCCTCTTACCAAAAGGCATCGCCTTCCCCACTCCGTGGCCACACAATAGCTAAGGTTGTTTATTTACTTCACGGGCCACACCCCTAAATCCCTGTCACAAATATGCCAAGGACCAAAACATCTATTCGGTCGTTTTTCCCGGAACTCTCCTCTAACTGCATCACCGCTAAAATGCTAACATGTAGTAACTTCCACTGCACCCTATTTCCCTCGATTTCGTATGTACAATTATCGATCGTACTACTAATGAATCTCGATTTTGTTGTCTTCGAGGAAATTCTATTTGAATTTATTGTAAAAATTAATTTTGGACCATAATTTCAAGAAACCTCAAGGCTCAAATATAAAACAAATTAAATGCCTAAGGGTTCTTGAAGAAACTCGAGCATCGATCACGAGCCCTGGCAGTAAAATGAAATGGCTGCAGAGTAGAGGAACTGTGAACAAATGTTTCCACTAATTCTCCCACGTCTTCCACAGCATCGTTGCAAAACATTAAAGCCCTCGACTAATAAATTGTTTCATTTTTTTCACTAATAGTGTGGTATTTGAGCATCCATTTTACGGGTGCTGATATTTTTAACGATCTTGACGAATCTATGGGCAGAACGTGGTTCGCGAAGGCCACCGAGCCTGATCTAACAGCGACGGCAATAATTCGCGCGACACAAACTCCGAGGGACAGGAGAAAACATCGAAATCCGGTGCGAGGGTGGAGGCGGTTCCCGGAATCCGGCAACCCCTCTCATTAACCCGCCGCCCGAGGATATATTCGTTCGCTCCGCCGCGAAACCACCGATGTTTGCTCAATTATAAAATTCACCGCATACCCGGCCGAACATTTTTCGCCTCCGGCCGGGAATTCCGCGAGTTCTCGAGGGGGTTGCGTTTATTCAGAAGTCGGACTTAAGAGGCAACCGGGGGAAGGAACACGGAAAGAAACAGTCGTCTTATTCACGGGCTTATCGCGTCTCTAACGATATTAATTAACGTCGGATATACCGCGAGCAAGCCCGGGGAATTACATTTACAAATACCGACCGACTCTTGGGATCGCGACTGTGCTCTTCGTCCGTGTTTGATGCTGTTTTTACCAAAAGGAAAACTTGAAACATTCGTAAAGAAATTTTTTCATAGAAATGTGCATTATTCTTCGTAAATATTGATGTGGTTGAAAATATTTAAATCTTGTCTATTGAGGTTTGAATTACGCGCTCTAAGAATATCGGGTGAACATTCGGTCGTTACTGTATCGCTGCGGTATTCTTCGTCGAGGATGATCGCAAAGTATACATCTTTTAATTTAGCGTGAAACGTATTAGTTGTAGGTATGCATATCTAAATAAATATTGAAATGAATCAAGCTTTTCTCAAATTCTAAATGAAGTTTATTAAATCAAGTATGTGTCGTTTTGATCGATCATCTTTTGTCACTTTCGAGGTAAAACCACAATCCCGTCACTGTAGAACTTCTGTGATTCCTGGGCGAAAAACTGTGACAAATGATTTTCGCAGGCCTCTTTTGAAGTAAAATTTCAAAATGTATCGAATTTCTTCTTCGTTTTCACTCATTTTCAAAACGTAATAACTTTTTACTAAAGGAACGAATTTCTTGTTTGTAGTTATTCTCTGATATGTCACCTTTCAGGCGCACTCAAGTAATGCCAGATCCAATTAATATTAAAAGAGTTATGACATGGCAACTCCATCTATCGGGAGAATACCAAGATACTTCTTCCCCAACCTAATATAAAAGTTTATTTACGAAAACTGTCTGTTCGGTTTTGCTTTGTATTCGAATTGCCCTGGACATCACACAGTCCCACAAAGTTCGCAGAAGTAGAATCCACATCGTCCGGAATTATATTTTGCCAAGAACACAGCCAAGCAGGCGTCGCATTTAGAGTGAACCGGACAACGAGGGAAAGAGTTTCATTGAATACGATTGCCAGAAGATGACTGGGAATTGAATGGCGAAAAGAAAACTGGGAGATTTTATCGCGCGGCTGACGGTATTAATTAACGTCGGTTGTGGCTGCATCGGAGGAGGCGGCCGCTACATTTTTTCACGGAACGGTGCAACTTGTGCGCATTCCCTTCGATCGCTGTCCGACTTTTGTCCTAGCCTGCGTTCTTTGTGTCGCTAATAAACCCTGGGGCCCTTTCAGATTCGAGGAGCATCCGGAACGAGAGATAAGGCTTTCCCGTGTACACAGGGATACCGAGAAAAGTGGTCTACGTGGCCGGGGAGTAAAAAGACGTCGCGTACCTCGCGGCACACGCGTATGTCCACCATAAATCTGTTCGTGATGCACACGCGAACGCCGCGACGCCTGTACCCAGGAAATATATGAGCGTGTGGATATGGGTTGTAAAGTGAATCGGATTTGCGTATGCACAGGGTGATCCTGGGAAAACGGCTCGTGCAATTTGCTGGTCGCCGGAATTATTAGCTGTGGCCAGGCCGCGCTGCCATTACACTTGCTAAACAAATTCAAACATTTTCTTTCAGAAAGTATTCTGCATTCAAAATTGTCTAGGGGGTTTGACAAATTTTTCCCGCAATTGAAACTACACGGAATTTGAGATTCAGGTCTCCTCCTCACAATGGCATCGTAAAAATCGATCTACGATTTTGTGAAATCGTCTAATTAAGACGTTTGAGTAGCTCAAGACGGTAGATCATCTAAGAAAGTCGTTCCGTGATGTATTTCCTATCCACCCTGTGAATTGGCGAGTTATGAGAGAGAGGGAGGACTAGAATCGCGTAAATAGGAAAGCGAAAAACACGGGGATCCGACGTCGGGCAAACAAGATTGCTTAACTAAGACCTTAATGAGCAGGTCTTCCTTTTCAGCCGGCACCGCAGCCGCAGCGCGCGGTCGCGAGGCAAAAGATCGAGCCTCGGATCCTTTGAGTGGAATCGCGCCGGTGCAACGACGATGTAAAGCTAACGAAGGCTTGTCAAAGGACAAATCCTGCACCGAATTCCTTCCAGTGCAAAAATTACCATTTCGTTTCATTTCCTCCTCGCCTGGCGCGCTATCGAGATATATATGTATATACATCCCGGTCGGCGAGCGAGCTAGCGTGCACTCCGCGCGACGCTGTATCAAGCTTTCGCTGGTCGCTGGTTACAGCGTTTCGTCTTCCCAGAGCTGTATTATCTTTATTAACGGCCAGAGAGGAGGCGAATTGTTCTTGAATGAGCCACTTTGTGCCGCGGACAATGAGTCTCCCCCGAGCTTTGTGCTCGAGACTTTTTGGTTTCGACGTTACTCCGCGTAGTGTTCGGGGCTCGGGCTTTCATATTTTACGGTTCGGAACAGCGATAGTGTAATTATGATGTCGTACTTTGTCGTGGGCCCACAGTCGGGAGAGATATGGTTGTCGCGGTATTTGTAAAAAAATTTTATTTCTCCTTTTGCCTCTGCGGAATAAATGTCTGACTAGCCGAGGGTTTATCTACTTGCTCGGCGGACGGCGAACTGTTCTTAATCTTTGTTTAATTACAACGAGACAGTTTGTTGCGAACATTGAAGAACGAAGTCGAAGGTTGCATTCAAGAGAAGTTTCGAACTCTCGGGAAGTACAAGGAACCGTCCGATCGACGCCGACTGAATCTACTTCCTGCAGCGTGAATGAATCCTTGAGGATCTCTGTCGAGCGGTAATTGTACTGTTTCCTGGAAAAGGAAACACAGTAACGACAGATAGCGTTCGTAAATATTTTTAACTGTCTGACAATGAGCAGCAGAAAGGTCTGACCCGTATAGACTGAATCTACTGGCCACCAAAATTAATTTAGGATCCTTGTGTCCCTGAAACTGTCCCTCGACTTTGTTTCAGTATTTATCTCATAGAATATTTAATCGTGTAAAGATCGCTTCCACCAGGAACTATTAAGCGAAGCCACAAACAAAAATCACACAGTCCCCCTAATTTTAGATCAAAACCGGTGTTTGTTTCGATTTAATTTAGTAAATAATTGGGAAACTAGGCCAGGCAGTCGCGCAGAAAGCTACCAACTCCAAATAGAAATCTCCGAGCGCCAATATTTGCTGACTTTATGAAACTCCTTATGTACGTACCTGCGTACGTAGCTCACTCGTCCGCCATTTTTCTCGGGCAACCGTAATATCAATTTCCTCGGAAGAGAGCTCCACCCACAGCCACCTGTTATTGTACCTCGAACCGAAACAACGGGATTGAATCAACTTCCACGGGGCTCTTCTAAACCAATACCTCGTGTTTGCGGACGCTACTTCACTGTGTGGCTGTTTTTCACTCGACCCACCACTTCGGGCTTCCGACATTTCAACACTTTCTCGTTGATACCGAAAATCGACGTTTTCTGCGTTGCCACACTCCGTCATCGATAACAGTTATCGAGGAGAATCCAATTTTTTGGACACTAATAACGTTCCTTGTAACTAAAAATTATAAAAATCGATATTTTTTAATCATTTTGTTCTTCGAATTTTTTTCTTTATATTTTTTGTGTGGATTATCTTAAATTTAAATAATAATCAACTTTTTATTAATGATTTTTATCGTAGAAAATTTTTTAGAATAACTGTTATTTTTGGTCCCTGATCTCAAGTAGTAATACAAGTAGAATTAATCAGCGTACTATCAGACGAATGATCCAAAGCGCATTCAACAAGAGTGTAACCACTCTCGATCACAAATAGTGACCGACTCCGTGCAAGTGCCACCTACAGCGTCTTACGGAAGAGTTTGTCAGCGATCAATTAAGAAGTTTGTATCGATATAAGCGAATTAGAAAGTTTCGTCTAAATCTTTTCGTCCAGTCTCGAGGCGAATGCAGGGGAGCGATGGCAAGTCGCGTGATTTGTATACAATATAGAAAATCCGGTGTTCCGGTCGCCTCGGGGGGTGGAAGTTTTCGCGGTGGTGAGCAAAAAATTCGGTAAATATTAGACGAACTCCGGGGCAAGCACTCGCTCGACGCTCGAAATTCCCGGTTTAATGAGCTAGGTGTCCAAGAACTGTCCAACTTTTTCCGGCGTATAAAGCCCCGATGAACCCGGTCGGGCTCCATCGTCGACGACGAGATTAATTCGACGCTGACGACGGGCTTTGTCCGCGTCAACGGCGTCCGTTGTAGAAATATTCCTCCGGCATAAATAATCAGCGTCCGTCAGACGCATTTCGGGATGACCGTCGAAACGTGCGTCTTAATAGTGATCGACGGTGTCCAGATTTCTAATTTTGACACGATTTGATACGAGAGAGTCTCGTATCTCCGAAATATTTGAAGAACTTCTCGGAATAAGATTTACCGCATATGAATTTGTTAAAAATTTCGCACACGGCTAAACAAATGATTTCGCAAATGTGTGTTTAAAATGTGATTTGCATAATTATACGTTGAAGCACGTACAAATTTTTATTGCTTTGGAAAATGTTCAGAAGTGTGATCTACAAATTTTCTTAAACTTTAATGAATGTCCCGAAAATTTGGGAGGACTGTTTTATAAATGGCACTGTTCTACGGGCTAGTTAATACAGAGCAGCATACAATGTCGCAGAAGTTGCTTCCGTAGGAAGTTTCTAGAAGGAAGCGTTTCGACACGAGATCACCCGGTACATGAAACTCACCCCGTGAACCAGCCCCGAAGTACTTCGGCGAGAAGTTCGTCGACGACCGAAACCGAGGACGAAGTTCAACTTCGTTAGACGCACCGGGATTCTATTACGCCTGAGTCGAATAGAATGCAATAGGAGAGAAATTTCACTTTTTCCACCCGTTGATCCCCAGTGCTCGAGACCCGATCCGGGAAATAGGATGAGAAGAAGAATTCCCCGCGATATTCTTCATCCCCTATATCCAAACGACAGCGGCACTCTCGCCATTCAACCCTCGTAATTTCTCAAGCACCCCTGTTAATTCGTTCCTTGCTAAAGATATCCGATTCCTGGCGTGGCGGCCCGATTAGGGGATGAAGGGAAGGTTATAGGGGTCGATGTTCTTGTCGATACTCGTCGATCCTTGTCGATTAACTCTCGCGATTTGTCCGAAAAGAGGCCGGGAGTGGAGGAGGTCCACGAGAAAAGGGCTGGTTAGGCGGGGGTTGAAAGGATGCTGGATGGGGTCAGGGTGAGTTCGTCGGTCCTGTTTATCCCTCGTAACCGGAAATCTCGCTACAGAACGATTCAAATATCGTGGAACCGTGTTCCATTATTCCTGTCACGGTCAACCGAGTCCGATCCTCGGACTTCACCTCTGGTAATTGGAATGGGCTGGATTAAATTAACCGGTCGTGCAGCGAGGTTACCGCCCTTATTGGAAAATCATGTTTTCCGATCGACGAAGCTACGGTTTTGTTCCTGAGCGATGGTTCTTTAAATCAAGGTTTGAATTTACAGTGGAGTTGTTTTATCTGGGGTAGTTGGAATGGTAGTGGTTGCATCGCTTGATAGGATTGTATAGATGAGTCAGTGTGAAGATAAAGAAGAAACGAGGTTTACACTGTCTTTGTTAAAATGTTTAGCTTTTCAAGAATAGAAGAGAATAGGCTGATCAGTACTGGCTTATTCTACTTGTTTTAAAGACAGTGGACTTCCTCAGTATTCCTACGATTATAACAATGTTATCATTGAAAGAATTTCCAGAAAAATTGTACATTTTGCGAGCAGTAGAGTGTACGGTCCGATCGATGCCGGATTCTTTAATCCGCGGGAGATGAATTAGAGCTGAGCTGAAGCTTAAAATGAACATTGTGTGCCGCACCCTCGATCCATACGGGAGTACTCTATTGTTTTCTCTACAGTAGTTAAAATACAAAGGGTTGTATGGTTTTCGAGAACAATATGGCGACATTTGGCCATATTCTGCTCTCATATTTGACATACACAATCCGAAACCACCCGCTGTCGTTACAAAGAGATTTATGCGTACGTCGATGTCAACGATTCCTTCGCCGCGTCCATGAAATGTTTCCACATACATCCTGAAACAAGTAGAAACATTCCATCGATCAATTTCAACCTAAAGGGATGAAAATTCATACCATTTTCGATTATACTAAAAATTTCAATTCCCAGAGGACAATCGAAGCCTGATTATTTCTAAATTCCACTGTTCTTTTTCGCGGTGGTTCGCTGCGAAAATTGCTTTGAGAACTTCGAAAATTAGCTCCGAAGGATCAGGTTTCGCCTGGAAAACCTTCCGATGGGATGGTGTTTCTAGGAAGATGGTCGCTCCAGTTCCGGATACTTCAGCGAAAGAATAATAATGTCTGGATGCGGCTCCGACTTGCTTGCGCCTTTTACCGAGCTATTTGTTTCCGTTTCCTAGCTGTTTTTTCTGCTTCTTTGATTTTCCGCATCCCCATTTCCGTCTAAGAGCACTCAAACTTTTCAGAATCGTAATGGCAAATCAGAATGTCTGTGAATAATTAGTTTATTGTCGCACAACGCGCAGAGAGTCGCCGAAACGGGAACCCGGAAACCTAGATTAATATTTTATCGTATACGGCCAGCATTGTCCGACTATTACCGGCCATTTCCACTGGCATTAAACATTGATAACGGGCACCACATTGCCTGCGATCCATCGGTCCAGTTATCTTCCAGCGATTACTCTGCATTAAGTTGGAACGAAGAATAAACAACGTAATATCATCGATATTTTCATGGATAAGTGGAAATGGCCGGTAATAGCCAGACAGGCGATTTAAACGGTGCTCTCGAGCGCGCTCGCGTATACGGCCGAGCTTCGGAAAAAGGACCGGAATTTTTAACTGGAACGCGGAGAGAGGGTGAAACCGAGCTGAAAATTCTTTTTCCAGCTCGAGTCAAAAAACAAATTACTAATACAAACGTCGCGCTACACCGGACATCAACGTCCCTCCCGCCCATATTTTCCTGTCGTTCGCAGAGCAAGGGGTAGTTTTTCAAACGGAGAATTCCTTTTTTCTACACCGGCGTATATTTCACCTCTTTTTCCGCCCTCTTTGCGAAATCCACCCCTTGATCTTCCCTAAACTGTCAATCCAATCGCCCAAAGTGACAGGTAGACGAGTATGTGATGTCTTCGAGGCGATCACAAGGTGTTTGACTCAGTACCTACAACTCCCGTACAATTAAATAATCATTCGTTCCTACCATCGGTAATTGTAAATGACTACACGATAAATTTTGGTCAAAATAATATGAATTATTTTCTTTTCAAAAATAAAGACAGCAAAAAACGATAAAATGTCGATGGCGAATGGTTACATTTCCTCGATACAGATGGTCGGAAAAAGGGGCGATAAAAAATATCCGGAGAACATTAATTACACTCTCAGTAAAGTTGGTCCATCGGGAGTGCCGTCGATAAAGCGATAAAAGTTAGCTTACAAATTCGATGAAGTCAGCCACAAATTAATTTCACCGCCGCCGCGCCGGGCCGGCTATTATATTTACACGGTTTCACGAAGCCTCGCAGATACCGTAGAGCACCACGGTGGTGGCGCAACCCCCGGCGTTTCAATCCCTCGCGAAGTTGAACCGCTAAGACGCGCAGAGGGTGTTTGAGCGGGGACGCTGCAGGGGTGGAGGAACGGTCAGAGAAGTACATCGACGGCGTTTCTTTTAATTTGATAGCAACGTTCCCGCTCCATGCTCCGGAAATATTATTAACCCCTAACTGCAACCCTTGGCTCGCTGAAACCGCCCCTGTTAACTTCTAGCTTCCTTTTTGATCCGTTTAGACTGATCGGCTATTTCGAACTTAGACCTTTCAGAAAACAACTCCTTTGTTTTATAATGTGTTAAATACATTGAAAATTATCAATACGCCGAAGAAACGATAACGAAATAATAATAAATTCAGTTTGTAGACCTACTACATTAATCGCCGTGTCTGATACCGCAGACTTTTTGTATAAATTGTGGGAGGATTTCGCAATTCAAGCAAACAAATGCAATAGCTTCCCGCGAACTGTGGCTCGCGCATTAATCAATCCGTAAATGAGTGGTGATTTTAAGGGTGCACTAATTGAAGCAACGTGACGTTTCGACCATGGCTTGCAGCGTGGAATAGCGAGGAATTTTCCGAACAGAACTCAGCGGAATTATATGGAATTACTATTCTCTCTAAATGGTTTCCGACCATCTCGCTTTTTGTCGGCCGGCACGGAATTGCGAAGGCGTCGTCGCGAGAGCGCAAGAGCGAGTCGCGTCGTCGACGATAAATTCAGCAATCTGGGGAGGGTTCGCGTGACGTCGCGAATATTATCAGTCCTCCTTACGCTAATGTCTCGGAAGATTACGCAGAGGATTAACCCTTCGTAAATAGAAGAACTCACGGGATTCCGGCGGCGTAATTTATGACGGGAGAGGCGGCCTGAAAGGGAGGCGTTCCCGGTGTATCTAACCAGATATGAAAGTTTAATGATCGTTTAATGATAGATGGTGTCGTTAAAGAGACAGCTTGAAAGGGCCCGGCCGCGCAATCTTTCCCGGCTTAGATAGAGCCGTGCGGAATATGCGTGCGTCTGGCGCTTTTATTCCCATCCTCTCTGCTGTGCCGGTAAACAAAGCCGAAACTCTTCTTGATTAAACCAAGGAACGGATAACCAGCTCAATAATAATGGAAACTTCGCCTCCGCAATAGATAACACAAACGATACCGCCTTGCTTCGCTATAGGAACATACATAGGGACCGGTCTCTACCTTGTAACGAGCTCTGGACACGATTTTCTAATCGATCTAGTTTAAATATTACACTGATTTGTACACTGCGGATCTTGACTCTAAATAACAATTTGATAAGATACTGGGACGAAAGAAAAAAAAATTTGTTTCTTCATTTAATAATTTATCTTTCGGATTTTTTATAATTCACGTACTCAGTTTTATTATAAATGCGTAAGCTTCTTTAAGGAATATTCGAAAACTATGTTGCCGAGATCTGTCTCCCTGGATCTTCCTCATATTGACCGTTCCAACTACGTTCTCGTTCTGTCGTTGACTTCCCCTCGCCCCTCTACGTTTCTTCCATACCTCGCAACCCAGGAAACAACTGCACGACCATTTTGTATATACTCTTCAAGAGGTAACTGCATTTTCTTGCCGTTCCACCTGACAAAATCGCGTTTTACCCTTCCGGCCGGGTTTCAAGAAAGCTTCTTGTTCTCGGCGCGGTTTCCATCCCCGTAATGGAATTTTAATTTCCAGTGCACTTGAAATGCATTTCAGAGTCGGGTGATAAATCTTGGCAGTCACTCAAACGGTAGAAACATTATCAAATTACTTGACGATGTTGTTCGGGCGTGGGACTGACAATGTGTCTGAGCATCGGTGACCATTTCTACTTACATCAAGGATGTATCACATAGATCACAGATGTTCTAAACTATGTTTACCATGGTTCATTGGGATGGTTTGTATTTTTCATATCAGTAGCATCGAGAATGCACGGATGCATCCCGAGCAAACGAGTTTCCGCTGCCGGTGGAGTATCGGGGGTGCTCAAAGGCGGCGAGGCGAGCAGCGCAAGAAAACTTGGCAAATTCTGAGCGCGGCCAGCCCCGGCCAGCTTATGTTAATACGCCATTAAATTCTTATCACTCGGCAGATCGTAAATGAGTCCAGGGCGCGGATTCGAGGCACGTAGCGTTTCGGTGCTCCCGATCCTCGAGCGGCGTGCCTTCCACCCCATCGTCCCCGTAGGTGGTCTCTGCAGTCGTAACAGGGTGCCGGGGGGTTGGAAGAGGTCTGCAGAGGTTTGAGGGGATGGAAGTGGTGGCGCCAGGGTCATCTAGAGCTGTAGAGCAGGGAAAAAAGGGGCGGAAGGACGAGAAAACGCGGGCGTGCCCTCGGTCTGAATTCAGCGAGCGAAGCGGTCGAGTGTTCGTTAAAATTTCAAGTTGCATCGGTAACCACCTACCCTCTCGCCCCCATTCAACCCCTATCCACGTCGCCGGTGTCCCGTTCGGGGGCTACACCGAACAGCTTTCACATTTTTTTTTTTGAACCGAGGAACCGTCTCTCCCTCCCCGGTGGATAAAGTTCTGAAAGCTCGCGAGGAGAATTATCCCAGGGGTTGATACCCGATTCGAGAACGACTCCAACGCTCCGGTGTGCGATAGTTCGAGCGATACAAGCTCAGCTGGCTGACCAGAAAACCGATACGGCAACTGCCCCGATCCCCGCGTTCCACATGCGTCGAAATTGGAACAGGTAGTCCCGTCTCGAACAGGTTGTTCGAACGGCGCCAAATTTTTTTTGTATTGTCTGGGGAGATGTCGAGCAAATCGCGGAGCTTTTTGTGCGACGATAACGACGCTTCTGCGGGAGTCACTATTTTCTCAGAGCTGCTGCAGGTAGCGAACAATTTCTCGTGTGTCTGACCAGAAACGGGTTATTCTCCTTAAGGCAAGTTGTATATGGGTCGGTAAATTGTGCCATAGCTTCGAGGGAAATAATGGGATGGCGATGTAACTAGGCTTGTTCGAAAGGGTGAATTCTGTACCCGAACATCCCTGAGTTTCCTTCTAGGACGCTTCTAAACTTGGAAGTGAAGATGGAAAATGAAGAGGATGTTTGTTTTCTACAATTTGATCAATTCGAAAGTCTCCAAGGAACTTGAAAATTGTTTCTCTTTAAAACTGGAAGCTGGTACAACCGTGACGGACAACGACCGAATGAAATTTCGATTCAGTAAATTTTCGAATTTTGCGACCGGATTTCTCTCGTCGCGTCGAGACACCAGCGGAAATTAATGAACGTATCAATCGAATGAGCGTCAGCGCCAATTCCGGTTACGTTCGCGAGTGCCGTCAAAGGTAACAATGCACCAAAAATGATCGGATTATTTTTCCGATAGTTGATGATCTATTTACTGTTGGCACAGTGCTCCCTCATCCGATCAATTGTAATGAATTCGAACGGCTTCCGGCTCCGCGTAAGCGGCTGCCATTCGCAGATTTGGATCCTCGAGTGTCGAAACCCTTTGGCGGATCGGTGTCCGGTAATTGAAAAGGCTCGATTCAATAGTATTAAAAACAAAGTCGAGCGTGAAATGATATGAAGCGTCGAAATGTAAGGGGGAGGGGAGGGTGAAAACGAACGGGGCAGCAAGCGGAGCAGACTGGGGGTGTGTAGTGGAGTGGGGATGGTAAAATCATTCCCGTCGATGGCTGTAATAAATTTTAATTAAACGGTACCCGATAAAACCTTTGAATGCGTCGATGGGTCGTTGAATCAAAGCGGTCGAAAGTGGAGTCGGACGGGGGTGGAACCGGGAGGTGGAAGAGGATGAAATTGGGGTGAAAAGGGGGTGGGAATCGCGTCGATCGGCGGCCGCTCTCTCATGGCGGTTCGCGGGGCAATCGCTCGGGAAACAAAGGAGCCGAGCGGAACAGAAGGAGGAACTCGAAGAAATTAAGCAAATGGCAAAGAATAACCCGGAACCGCCGCGGGAGGGCACCGGTTTGGCCAAGGAAAACCCAGATAGAACCGTTGAGTGAGTCGTAGAGACCTCCCTTCTCCCCCATTCCTTCCCGATCCCGATAGAAGAGGGAGAAAAAGGCGCAGGGGATTCCCGGTGAATCGTGAGTGCCAGTTTATCGAGCGACTTAACTGGAACAAAGAGATAAAGCAATAAGGGGTGATCGGGCGCGACGAGAGAGAAAGTTTCCTGAACCCGGATCTCGGGGTCGTGATTCGACGATTGGCCCCTCGGAATTGCGACGTCCTTTGCCATCCACGTAGACGCTTTGTAGATCCGAGACGTCCGAGACGTCCGAGATTAGATTCCGCCCGGCGCTCACCGAATTGATCTTTCATATTTCGACCTGATTACACCCTGTGAACATTTCGACACCCCTTAACCGTGCCGTTCTCTGATCAATTGGATGAATTAGATACAATCTGTAGCGGCAATGTTTATAATCAGATTGCGGGTCTTTGTGTACAATAATTTTTTCTTCGTCAATTACAAGAGACTGGAGGTACGTTGAAAATTTATTCTTTTCTTTGATCATTTGGATAAGTTAGATATGATATTTTTACCATATATCGTTGGATTTATTTAATCTTCTTATGGGTTTCAATTCTACCTTCTCAGAAAAGAAGGGTTAGGGGCAGGGGAAGGGTTGAGCAGAGACATTAAGGTTCCCAGGAACGTGGAGGGCTCGCTTTGCACGAGGCATCGATTCGATTTCGCGATCGATGCTGTTTGGTAGCCCCGGCTCCGAAGAACCTTCAATTTCGAGGGGGTCACGGGGCCGGGTCGACGGGTTCCTCGTTCTTGAAACAATTGAATCGTTTCTGCGGAGGTGTGCGCGCGTGTCCGTGCAGGGAGCACATGAAAGGCGAGCTATTCTCCGGAGTTCCCCGGTGCCGAATTACGGGGGACAGCTTAAGCCACGGGTCAGTAGTTGTTTCAACGGCCTCCGGCCCGGTCCGAACGGTGAATTTTCGCGTGTCCGTACATCGACTTCCGGTTTCCCCACGGGAGAATCCGGCCGAGAGTATCGCCTTGTTCCTAGAGCACCGTCGCCTGGGACACGTGCACCAGTATAGTACACGTGCGCCAATTCAACTACCTCGTGTCTGCGCCGCCGTAAGGGATGAAAGGACTACCCCCTTTGCTCCTGGGCCGCAAGAAAAATAAACGTACTTTTACGTCGCTGCGGGGTACGATTGTTTGTACAACGGTGGAATATTTTGGTACTTGCGAATTTAGCGAGGGATGGAGTAACGGGGTTGATTCTGGTTTGAATTTGGAGGGATGTTTCCTCAGTTTTCACTACATGTTAGAGGTTGCTTTTTTGGTTTATTAGTAAGAGCAAATCATTTTGGAACGAATGAAGTGATTGTGTGAGACCCAGAAAAACATTTTAGGGCTTCCGAAAAATCTTTCCAATTTTGCAATACAGTTTTTCAACTTGCTGCGGTGGCAGTATCATTCGAAATCGTTTAAATTCGAAGTTCCGAGTCGCATCAATCATCAACTAATTACACGTGGTTCCAGCAGGCTACAGCATTAAACAAATACCGCGGCCAGATAACGACAACATTTTCGCGTTGTTCAAAGATTCATTGTGCCCGGCGCATCGACCGAAAATCGAACGCGTCGTCTGATTAATTGAGTCGAATTTCCATAAATAAATAAACGCGATATCCAAGCGTAACTCCGGGCGACGATTGATACCTAATTGATCGACGGTTTACGTGCTCTTTCTCCGTTGTTAATGACGCGATCACGGGACGGCAGCTAGAAAGTTTCGGAGGTTCACAGCGCGCCGCCGCGAGTCATTAGAAGCAAGGCTCGTGGAGAAGTTTGAACCGAGACGCGACTGCGACTGTGAAAAGTTAAGCAGCTTTCGAAATAATTAAAAAGGGGGTGTTGCGCTGTCTCTGGCCGGCAGTGTTCGCCAGGAAATACGCTGCCTCAGGACTGCGGACCGTTTCAAAGGCCCCGCTAACCGGGTCGGACTGCCGAAGCGCATTTTTAAAATTCTTATTGGCTGCCCTGGCTCCAGCTCTTTTAATCTTTCACAGGCATTTACATGGGGAAAAATCCGGCCCCGTGACGACCCCGACAACAAATATTTTCCTCGGCACGGTTACCGGTTCCCACGCCATGGAACTCTGTCCCTTGCCCCATAATAGTAGAGATCATCCTACCACGGGGAATAAATTCTAAAATTATTTTTTGATTGCATATAATATTATGTTCTATGCGCTTATTCATTCTAACCCGATTTGAATGAAGGGATCATGGAACCAAATTTGTATCATTGCTCTTCGACAGGTTTATCAGATGAAAAATCTCTGCGTGGTTTAAAAAATTTATTCGTGACTCTCCTCTTTAAAACAAGCAGTCGGAAATCAACGAACGATTTCATTCCGGTGTTATTGCATTTTTAATTCGAACACGAAGTAAAGTAATTCTTCAATCGGTGTCCTGGGTCGCCTGTGCAATTGCAGTCCAGTGCCTACCCACTTCACTGCCGGCCAACGCCGCGCCGCGCCGCAGGTGTGAATATCGGTGTGAGCACCACACATTGACTCGAATGAATCGAATTTACAAGCTTCATAAAGACGCAGCCATAAAAAAATAGTGTCTACTACACCATCGCCGTCCGTGCGGAACACGGCTGTTGGACACCGATTGAAGAATTACTGTAAATGCGTCAAGTAATAAAAATTCCGTCAGAGAAGCGATGCAGCAATTTGCCAATGAATGCGCGTTGGTTGAATAGTGTACTGGGCTGAAACATTAGGTTGTACAGTCTCACCTTTTTTCTTCTTGCTGAACGATTTTCTAAACCACTGTTCGTCCGTGCGCTGTGTGTTCCGAGGCGGACGTATCGAGACAATAGGGAAATTGCCGTCATAAATGGGCACGGAGGCAATCAGCCGGTACACACCGATTCCTGTAACGCGATATGCAATCTCGAATGCTAGATATTGTTATCTATCGGTTCGATGATCGTGCCCCCCGCTGTCCATTCCGCCCATCGGCGCGACGCCCGCGCCCGTCGGCAATATCGACTCGTTTAAACATTTCCCACATCCGCACACACCCACACCCCGCCTCTTTTTATCCGGCAATGGCCCCGTTAATATTTCAACGGGCTAGTTGATCGCAAAGAGTTTAAGCGCGATGTTCCCGCTTTTCATGTACAAGCGGCTCCCACCCTGCCGAAATTCCCGCGTGGATCACCGTAAGTGATCATATTAGAGATGTACTCGGGATTGTATAAATTTAATTCTCGTGTCGGCTCTGTCTCGTTCCGCCGACACTACACCGGAGAGAGCGACATCCTCTAAAATGGATTTTTTTCGTTGGCCGTTGCCCGCCGGTCCCATGCTGCAGAAATTTTCTATGCTCTCCCGATGTATCCCGCCAAAGAGCAAACCTTTGTTTTTTAATTCCGTGCATGTGCGCGAAACGATTTTGTAATGCTTATGGTACTGGAGCGATGCTAATGGACTTGGGACGTTTGGGCTTTTCAGGCAAATTTGTGCAAAGATTAGCTCCATTTTTATTTTATTTTTACTACAAGGTATATTTTCATTCAGCGATTTTTAAACTCCATGCATTTTCTCACTCTTCTAGCAGGTTTCAACACACAGGACTATTAATGGCTGCGACTTCAAAATAAATCATTGCGTAAGGGGCTAATTGTACCCCGATCTCAATGTTTTTAGTATGAATTTTTTAAGAGCCGGGGATGTGCAGGATTACAACAAATTAATTATGAACGTTTATATTTCGATGTGACCTCTTTAAATATTCTGCGCTTCCGCAGTTAAAATACTAATTGCAAAGCAAATATGTCTTGCCTCTTAATCGAATGGCAACTGTAATCCAATTTAATTCGTAAAATATTAACGCAATAATTGCCTGAGCAGGGCGCAAGGATTAAATATCGAACGTTCGACGCAACATTGTGAATCCCAGGCGATATAAATGTTTTCAATGCAATACTGTACAATCAGTACGATGCCGATAAGATATATTGAAGCTTCAACGATATTATGATTACTCCACATTTATGAAAAATGTTGCATGGAATATTCGATGCAGTTTCACTTGAAATCTGTAATAGCTGTAAATATCGTTTAAAAAATGCAATATTTGAAGTTCTTGGTTAACGTGACTATTCTGGAATTGGTGCCGAAACATTTTACGACAAAATTGGTTGCGAAAAATACTTCACTAAACAATTGTGCAGAAAATAAAAATTTGTTGTCTTATTATCCTTTTGAAACGTGATGTGTTAAACATTGTGTACGTAAAATTTCCAAATTGTCGCAGCGAATAACACAGCAGGTTTATTTAAATTTTAATTTTAAATATTTGTATCGATGAAAATGCTTTTTATTCGGTACATAAATAGACATCAAACAAAGAGGAACACAGAGGAAGGTACATACATAACATACATATACGAATTAAAGAGCAGTATTTAAATCACTCGCAGCTGAAAAATTCGACAAAGGGACAGCGGCGCAATTTTCGGATTCGATCGAATGTCGAATTGAATGGAAAGTACTACTTCGCGTTCCATTAAGTTCGCGCGCGGAACGCATTAAACCGGACGCGGCGCGATTATTAAATTTGGAAAACTTTTCAGCGGTACTGGCGTGCGATCAAAATGGAAAATATAATGAAACGTAAATTTTCCTTTAACTCGCGACAGATATATTTTTGTTGCGCATGGATACCGATGGAAATTCGCGAACCATTCAAAGCAGAAATTCCCGAACCTAGTTTCTGGAACGAGGGGAAAATATTCGCGGCGCGTACCATAATCTGTGGCCGTTTAGAGCCAGCGCAGGGAATAAGGGCTAAAAAGTTACAGTCGAGGGTTAATTACTTTAACCTTAGCTGCCATCGGCGTCTCGAAGATCACATACCGCGTCGAAACTCCGGGGAAAACCGCCTCCGGAGCACACCGTCATCGATTACTCTGTCAACTTTCTGTTGCGAGTTCCGCGACGGTGTGCCGTCGATAATCTTAAAAAATTTGCCGGTAAATCGCAAACAACTCGTCGAACCAGCCCGGATGATCGCCTAATTAGTTGGCGCGAGCGTTCGCGCTTGTTTGAGCGCGTTTGAAGAAGTCTGTTGGCGCTATCGATCGGGAATATCACTCGTCTATGTTTCTAGAGACCGTTCTCGATACGGAGAAACTATATGCAGTTTATTTTGAGAGGTTGGACCGTGTTTGATCGTGTTTGAGAACTCCTTCGTAAATTAATCCTGATTATGGATCGTAAATGTTGAACATTCAATTTAATGATGTTTTCGGCGCAACTGTTTCGATCACTCATTAAATCTAGCAATTTTGCAATAAACTTTTTTTCTTTCCTAACGTTTCGGTTCAGTTTTGAACCTTTTTCAACTGATTTGAGAAAAACTGATTTGTGCACGTTGATGGTTTAGAATGTACTGCGGTCAAAGTAACCATTAAGACAGAGCCCAAAAACTGAAAACATTGAATACTACACGTATAGACACACTAATCTGAACATAAGGATCCACCGTTCTTAAATCAATATATGGCGGTAAATTTGAAAACGTCCAACGATGTTATACACATTCTGTTATACTAGCCGCAGTAGGTAGCTTTACAAATCGACATTCGTGATGTAAGACCAAATAGAAAGAATGTACTTTCTATTTATGTACAAGAGAACAGGTTGTAATATAACCTTATAAAATTGGAAAATTCATCATAACACATTACTGGTTCAGTAATGCTGCGTAATAATCATGAATCTTAGGCGTTTCGTACCTAAGATTTACGCTATGTTGTTTAATCATGTGAATCGTGAAAACATCATTAAATTGAAACTTCTTGGTAAATGTGATACAACAAGCTGTTGTATCACATTTTGCGTTGAACTGCGTAGTCTAAATGGCGCCTAATGAAAATTCATCCCGAAAAACGAGCCATCGTTAAAATTTCCTATTAGCAGAGTATTTCACCGTGTTTCGGGAAGTGTGCGAGCGATTGGGAAACACTGTAGACAGTGTGTGACACGGGGGCTTCGCGTGTCGATGCAGCAATTCGGCAATAATTGCTTTAATTACGCCCAATAAATCATAACGAGGCGGTATAACACGGGCAAAAATCCAGAGACATACGCACATACACATCCGCGCCACAGGTCCAAACACAACCCTCCCTGGCCCCTCGGTTGCTCGCAAACACCGCAGCGCTCGTAATCGTCCAGCACATAATAATTGCTCGGCCGTTTATGCAAATGCATAACTAATAATACCTGCGGCGCGTGCATTCATCGTAATGATATTGCGCCAAGTGTGCGGAGACCCGTGGCCGTGTTTGTATCGCAGAACAAATCACGACGTCGAGGCGTTGCGGCTTTATGCGACAGGGGGTTGCGGAGGGGGGTGAAACGTGGGGGAGGGGAGTGGTGGCATCGACTAGGGGTGTAAAAGGGTGCAAGAAGGGCGGGCGAAGAAGGGGCAGACCACCACAGGTCGCCGCAGAATGAGGGTGGCGTGCAACGACGACGACATTCAGCGGGAATGACAATGCACACTCCGCTGCACTTGCTGTTTAATGTCATTCTCAAGCCGTGCCTAGTACCATTAGTACACGCGTACACTGTCCGCCATAAGTCACCGGACAGCACCCGGTTTCGGGGAAAATATGAATCATCCTGCTGCTTCCGACACTGTTCCAAATGCCTCTCTATAAGTACTTCGTTTGGGTCCCTTGACGAGCTTATAGAGAGGTATCGATTTTATCTAAATATTGCAATTTTTCCCATAATATTGTTCATTTTTCCAAACACATCACTTGGACTCCTTTTGTTTTATTCTAGACCTACCAAAACAATGCTCACAAGGAATAAAATCCTATTTCCCTCGAGATACCTCAGGCGTAAGCACACGAATACATATAAATGATCAAAAGTGCTGTAATTAAGCGATAAAACCAAGTAGCTTGTCAGGACTGATCTCAAGGGATAGGGACCTCTTAATGTCCCATTTATTTTTGTACAGTATAGGCAAGATCAGTATCGCTTTGTAATGTCCCTGTAATTTTCGAGTGCCTCCCCGATCATGTTTCGGAGGGGAGGGTGACTTCTGCGAGGGAGTGTACGACGCGCGTCATTCCCGCGGCCTGCGGTCGCTGCTCTGTACGTCTGTTTGCGGGACAAGGGTTGTTTTCCATTCTTGGGACAATGACGATGTTGCCAGTCACTCCCAGAAGCAGCGAGCCACCCCATACTGTCCAGGGAACGATCTCTCTCCTCTACGGGGGTGTCCTCGTCTTCTAGTTTGAGGGGTGGGGCACCGGAAGATGCGTCTAGAGGATAATCGCTCGCGTAATCGCTTGATCAGAGAGGTAATTTCGAGTTTCGACGTCGAGATTTGATGTTCTCTAATTGCGTGATTAAACGGAGTTACGTTGTCGGGACCCGCAAGACGGTCTCGAGGGTTGCCGGAGACTCGTTTTACGTAAGTTCCGGAAACAACGTCGCTGAAAACCGGGACACGGTTGCTGTAATTGTGGCTTCACAATTATATTCTCAGGGCTATTAATTTTTCTCGAAGAAAACCGCAATTACTCCTCCTTTTTTCAACCGAAACTGACGCTTCGGAGGTGAACCATCCCCTCGCGGTCTGTCGAAAATTATTCCCTAAAACACAGAGTGGAAACGCTACTGGAATTACTTTCCGTGATTCTATTACACATTGTAAACTGAAGCTGGCAATTCCAGCGTGATTTAATTAAATTTTAATCTGTCATTGATCCGCATAGAAAATTTCTCAAATTTGTTTCAGCATTTAACCATTCAAGAGCGAGAAGGGAAGTTACAGAAACTACTCTGAAAACGCACCACAAAAAGAACCAAAAATCAGAGGGAAAAGTAGAGAAAGCACGAACACTGCAGTTCGGAAAGAAAAATAGAAAGGATCGAATCCGGAGAGTAAGAGGGTGGGAATGGACGTAGTATTTTAATAAAAAAGAAAAAGGAAAGACGGAACAGGAGAATATAGAGGGGACATAATCCAGTGCAGAAAGAAAAAGAAAGAATTTAGGGATTGTCAGAGAAAAGGGAAGAGAAAGGGTGGTAAGAATGTAGCAGTTTCACAAACGAAGTGGAACAGAAGAGAACGAGGGAGAGAGAGAGAGACAAACGGAATTGAAGTAGTATAGCAATCGATAATATAGTCGCTGGCAGCCTGGGTCGGGATAAACGATACTATTGGACAGGGGAGCGGTTCCGTGCGCAAAATGCTCGAAATACAGACGTCGGATTATAATCTAAGATTTCCTTCTCCCTGGCACGAATAATCGACGGTTTCCCGGTATCCGAGTCACCGAAGAAACACGCGAAACTTTTTAAAAAGGGGGAAAATACGGCCGGTGGTTGGCGTCGTTTTCTTTTTCAACGAACCCTCCGAACCCCTGGCCCCCTTCAGCACAGGCGTGTATTTTAATGGACCTTCATATCGAGACATTATTACAACGAGACCACAGCCGGCGTTATTTGTCCACCGACTTCTGACGTAATAAAGTATCACTCCACGAATCCGGCGCTCCGACAACGTCGCAACGACGACTCGAAGAAACGGAACCTACCCCTCGAAACTGTGGCTCGCGAACGCTCACAGAGAGACCCTGCGATAATTATGGCGAACCAGAATTTCTTTTTGATAACTCGTGTTGCAGGCCTGCGTATTATTTTCTTCCAGCCTCTGGACATCCCTCCACGGGGGTGAGTCCGATCGTGTATATGGAAGAAGAAGTAACTGTGCTCGTTTAATTTTCCGAGTTGGCAAGAATGGGAGTTTCAGGAGAATTCAGGATTGAAAATTAAACTCTCATTTTTGAACTTAATAATTGTAATGTTTGATTGCGTGGTCAAGAATCAGAAGTTAGCTCAGCACATTCTCTGATGTGCACTTCTCTTCTGTCCGTCAAAGGGTTAAAATTTTAGGCTCGGTCGAAATTAGGTTAAAGCTTTCACCGTTTCGATATTGCTAGATGGAGCAGGTTGTTCAGTATTAAAGTTCAGCGTAGGGATTATAGCTCGTGAGCTGGTATTCAGCCTGGCGTAATTAGAAATTGGAAGGTGGTCAACAGTATGCTGAAGTTGGAGAAAGTTTTCTGGACCGTGAATAGTTTTTCGTAGGGGTTGTATTTTTGCCAAGAAAAATGCCAGAGTATAATTAAGAAAATTAGGACTGTATCTACTGAACCCTTCGTTTGGAAGAGTAGAACCTTTAATGAAGCAAAGGAGCTTCCTACTTCAGATTAGAGTTTGCTAATTATTCGCAGTCTACTTGACAGATGTAAACTGCAGATTTTCTGCATTTACTGCAGAAATGAGTAGATGAAGTTTGAGAAGCCCCGTGAAACATATTCAAATCATTAAGGGAAGTTTTTATGTTGCATAAAAATCTGCAGTTTAAACGTCTTTAAAAAGAACAATTTTTTTTTTATTGAGCCACTGAAATCTTGCGAAGATAAATTCGCAAGCTTTAACATTTGGTTCAGCAAGGAAATAGTCCGCAAAAAAAGCTTTATATTCATGCAATGGACGAAAATCGACAGAAACTGTTAAGATCTACAAACAATACAAAACTACACACAGCAAAAAAATTTTCCGCAATTTCAATGAACCGGTAAAGATTTGCAGTTCCGTGGGTACCCGGTCGAAATAAAACAGAAACCGTAGACGGCGCGGCGCGTAAAATCGATCATGTAAAATCGGTTCCCGGTTGGTCTGGGTTTTCCTCCGAACAATTTCGCGGGGCATTCATCGGGGGTTCGATTGAACGGTTCCGCAGACTAGGTCTGGCCTGGGACACGCATTACACGAACGTCGGGGTACTGTCTCTGTTAATTAACGAGCGGTACCAGCCTGGTAAAGGTTTGATCGCGGCGGACGATGGATTCGAGGACAGCCGCAGAGAACGCGCGCCGGTGTTTTTACCGTTTGCCGGCCCGGTTTCGCTCCGAACCGGTTCGACCATGTTCGGTTGTCGCATATTTGCACGGCTCCGAAGCGTCATACTCGATCGCGTTCCTCGGCGTCGGAAACGTCCGCGTCGAATTTTCCGTCGAGCCAACCTTTCAATTACCCGACGTCATGCGATCGACTCTCTACAGTCTCTACGCTCGCTGATTGAATTTTCACCCGGCGACCGGGGATAATGCTTTCTAATTCCCGTTCGATTGGTATCACAATGTTCACCACGTGTTCCAGCTCCGCGCTTAATTATTCCAGCGCCACCGGAATTAAATGATCTCCGAAACGAGCGAATAAAACGCCTGTTGTCACGGATCGCTTTACGGCAATCCCCCGTGAAATCATTCTGAAAACACTCGTTTTTCCTTGCCTCTTTACTCGTTCGTACGTTGGGGCCTGCACCGGGCATAGAAATATGCAAGGCGCCTATTCGATACTATTCATCTCTTCCAACGTGTACGTAAAAGAGCCATAATTGTCTCGAATCAATTTTTATAGATACGAATAGTTTTTATACAAGTTTATGATGGATATATTCTTATTCTGAAATAACTCTCTATTTGCTCGTCGAATGGGCCAGCAGTGAACATATAGACAAGCAGAAAGCTAATTTAGAAACGAACTTAGAGGAGCGAGTTGCAAGGCAGAGACGTTCCAGTTTCGCGAACGATCGCCGTAATTCTTCAAAACCACCGACGACACTGGCCACGACGTAATATTTTTTCAAACGGCCGCCTTATCGCCGTCGCGATGCGTCATAAGCGTTATCACGGCGCCTGGGCGCGGCGGAGTCTCGTTGCGGCAACGACTCGCCTCGGCCAATTGTCTCCGGAGAATTAAGTAGCTCGTGCTATCTCCGACGAATCCCGCGGCGCATCGTCCAACAGCGTCTGAGCATTTTGTTAAAATAATGTATATTTTTCGAGCTGGCCGTCTCCATGGAATCGATTTCGATGGAATCTCGCGCGAGCAGCGCTCGAACTTTGTCACATAAAATATGTATCGGCAAATTGAATTACCTTGAAACATTCCATCCGCTGAGTATTCAATTAAAATGCTATTTTGCTGGGGGCGCCATAAATCGAACTGCGCCGGACCGAGTATCTCTATTTATCAATTTCACCGGGAACTCGAAACTAAAAGTATTCCGAATACGCGCGCGCGTTTTGCATGACGCTCGGACACGAGCTCGAACTTATTCAGAGCGACCGGTCAGGAGTCATCCCTGCGGGCTGACAAGCGTGCGTCCGGCTCAAAGCGACAGAGGGTGGAAATTCTATTGCCGCCCCGGCATAGTTCCAGGGATGCTCGATTTAATTTTCCGCCTATCGAGCTCACCGCGACCCGACTCGGCCGCCCCTAAATGCTTCGATGAATTTTAAATCGCGCGCCACCGATTCCCTCACCCCATTACCCCACACTCCCCGCAAGAAGGGCAAATTTCGTAGGCGTAAACTTGCAAGCAGCTTATTGAACATCAAAAGGTATACGACCTTTTGTGCCCTGTTTTAGCAAAACCTAATAAAATAGTATCAACCCTTTTAATGTCAATTCGAATGTTTGCAGTTAAATCGTTTTCAACTCTCTGATGTTTAATTGTACAATAGCAACCTCATACGATATATTCAATATTCATGTTTGGTAAGGGAGGGATAGGGGTCGGTTTTTGGGTCTGGCTGTGTATGATGAGCGAAATGGAATCACAGTAATTGATAAAGGTAATAAGTACGAAATGTTCGAATGTTTAATGAAAGGGAATAACGACGGAACGCCGAGCACTGCGAATTACCAGAGACAACTGGATCGGGGAGGGTGAGAACGAAAATCGCGAAAGAACGCGAGAGGAAACCCGGTGTTTTTACCCGGCGCTTTTTCCTCGTGGCTTTCGAGCCGCTTTCGTTGATTCAGTCTCGATGCGGGATATTTGCGAATAAACGTTGATACACGGCTGCCGGAATGTTTAATAAACATTGACGTGGAATGCTGGATATCTGTATAGGTAATCGCCGATTGATTCCCTGTGACCGCTACGATTGCTCCTTCTCCTTCGTCTTATCTTATTGCTCCCTCTCCTGCAAATAGGATGCATCAATTACCGATTCCTGACTACATTAACCGAATAAATAGAGAGGTATTGGAATATAAACGAATTTTTGGATATATCCTTCAGGGTTAATGTAATTTCATTAGCCTGTTTTAGAGAGGGGTGAAAATCGATGTGATTCTCCAAAGATTAAGTACATAAGTCGCCGGTCAACGACAGGACCCACCCCCAATTCCGAGGGCCTGATCTCGGTTTTTCCTCGGTGGGATTTATTTATTCGCAACTCGGGCCGGCGCCAGCTTTATGGATATTAAGAAGGGAACCGTGACGGAAGCACGGGATTCCGGCCACCCCCTCAAACAGTCGATCCGACGGAATTTATGTGCGGCCGCATGGCCGAGATTGCGTTCCGTGCTCTCAGCCCCTCAGCGCTCGTATTCCTTTGGCCTCTCGGCGAACCTATTATGCGAGCCGTGTACCGGCTTGTATGATTATTGTATTTCTGTCGAGCACTATCCCGCTCAGGATATCTCCCCTTGTCCGTATACAATCCATCCCCTCACACAACAACATCAGAAACCATAGAGAGGGGGTTGAAGAAGCGTTTGGTCATCTCCCGTGGAAAATGCAGGCAGCTCGTAAACGTCCAGGACGCTCCCTTTTTTCAAGAGGTGTGTTTCAAGCATTTGGTACATGGACAAGGTTGATAGCCGGCCGAGTGGATTTTTAAGGGTGGTTTTAGGATACGCAGTGGGGTGAAGGTGTGTGGAACCTTTGACACGGATTCTTCGGGTAGTGGCTGTAATGGACACCCGCTTTTTATTGAGACTCATTTTGGGGTTGAATAACGGGGTGCGTGAGAAAATAAAATTCTTTAGCTGCGACCGACTGGTGGACACGGAATTAACCGGTAAGGGTTGCGGAGTTACACGAGTCGTTACTTCCTACAGAAAATATGGCATATGTGCGACACTCCGAGAAACGTACATAGGTGTATCGTGTATGAAACACAGCAATTATTTGGTGCAATTTCGTACCTTGTGAGGCATGCGAATATTTTGGGGAACCTCTGACACGATGAATATATAACTGATTGAATTTCCGAGTACTTTCTGTTTTACATCTCATCAAGTTTGCGACAGTAGCTCGCGCAGTAGTACGAGTCCGATATTAATCAGACATCGCGGCCAGTTATCGAGAACAGATTCCATCGCCGTCGAAATTATCCAGATTATGACGGACAATATAAAACAATTACGTCTATACCCCTAATGGGATTGCAAAACCACCCCTCAGATTCCTCGTAATTTCCTTAATGTCCGGCGAGGATCGCGCCGGTTCTGTCGGCGTGGCGCCCCCGTGAAATTCGTCGTTCTGTCGGCAAAGCGGAGGGCATTAAAGCCAGACACGATATGCATTGCCGTATCTACGATGTAATAGATGCAGGGTGCAATAACAGCGATGGTTCCGTCGGAATTAGGGGGCTGGGGCGCGTACAGTTGCCGAGCCGCCTGCAAAAATGGAAGATCCACGCGATAAATTTGGCCGCGGGACATTCTTGCGATTTATTCGACCAGGCGACGCCTCGACGTTCGGGGGGTTATTTTGGAGGGTGGTTCACCCCCTCTGGGAATATCGGCGAAAATTACGCCTTTCCCATGACCGTGGCCTACTGAATTTTTCGAAAAAACGAACGCCCAGCTCGACCGGATATCCGGCGATGAATGGGCATGGTTTTTCGCTCCACCCCACTTCGGGATCGATCGACGAGCGATTCAACGCTTCGATATTCGTTACGAAGCCGCCGCGAGAATTCAATGAAAATTCCGGAAACAGTTGTTCGTTCAATTTTCCATTCGCTACCCCCCGCGGCCCGGTTTCCACCCCCGCAAAGTTCCCCAGCGTCTTCGCGCTGGAAAGTTTCCGCGGCCGGGAACCCTACGGTAGATTCCCCGACCGTTCTGCCGTTATTGAGTTCCCATTTTCTTTTGTTTCCAGCAGAAACGTAGCGAGATAATGGAAATTATCTTCCCTCAAGGGGCGAAGAGGATGAGGGAGAGGGGAGGTTTAGGTGTAGGGAGTTGGTTGGAAGTTCGGACGTTTCGATGATAATTCCGGGACCGGTCGAAATATCCATTTCGCCGGACGATTGATTGCGGTTCCGGGGTACCGATTTTGATGAGGCGGTTTTATTCCCACCTCCGGCCGCGGAAACATTTATATTCCGCACGCTTCGCTCGTTCGGTGTATCACTGGCATTCATATAACAAATTCGACTTATTGATTATACGAGACTGGTCGGGGGAGACCCTCTATACTATATACCCCCCTCTCACCAACCCCGGTCTAACCCCCTCCCCCCACGATTTCCGTTAATTCGTCGTTATAAATGCGCCGCGATTTCCATCGGGCGAAGCTAATTGTTGTCGCCGGGGGTGGGGGCGAATGATGGCACGTAGAAGAGATCGAGGTACGTAGAATTATGCATACGCGCCTGTTTAATGGTTCAATTATCGTTCTTGAAAAATGTGCGGTCCGCGGAGCCCGTTCGACCGGGTGAAAAATGGACCGCGGTTTTTCATTTCACAGAGTGCAAACAATTTTAAAAACCGACCGAGTACCCGCGCTTAGTGAAAATTCTATGGACGCTCGATTTATCTTTAATTTGCCGCACAGGATACCGAGGTGTACAAAAGTTTACGCTGTTTCTCGCTTGGAGCTTTTCTACTAGATAGAGCGAATTCCGAATCCTGTGAAAATTGAGCATTTCAATTATCGAGTGATATAGATTAATTTAGGATGAAGCATTTCATTTCAACGATATCGTCGTAGAAATTTATTTTAAAAAATACTGCGAACGAAACTGTGCATGAAATAATATTTTATTCAACAGGATAGAATAAGTACTTAATGGTTTTTTAGTGTTACATTTTTCATTCCAAATAACAGTGGTAAATTAAAGAATTTATATATTTATATCAGAATAAATGTGTGTTGAAAATGGCGAGTATGCAGTTAAGCAGCTTTTCTCAATTTTCGCTAGTTGATTCCAGTTTATTTTTTCAACAGACTCATATTAAAATTAAAACGAAAATTCTGGCGGGCGAGGTAGAAAAAGGGTAACATAGCTTTTTTCAGTTTTTCAGAAAAGGTGTGTGAAATTTTAAACTTTGATGAAATATTTAGTACCACGTTCAGTATCATATGTCATCATGAAATAAAATTCTCCACGCTTTTACACGTCCCATGTGTCGACAAGACACCGTGGGTGTTTATTCTTTGAAAATCACTGCGGAATTTCAAGTAATTCAAAGGGCTGCGCGTCGGTCGGCCCAATCGTTGACTTTACTACTTAAAACGTTCGGTAACCGTGTTCGCTGGACCCCCAGCAAGGAAAATGGTCTGCCAGGTGACAGTTGGAGTTGCGTATACAGTCAGCACAATCACACTGCGCCGCATTAATTCCATTATCTGCAGACTGTCAACACCATTTCGAGATGATTTCGTCCATTGATCACGGAGCGCGGCGTTCGTCCGGCCCGTGTCGACCCGGTAGATATACTTTTTCCGTGGGCCGTGTGTGCATTTAGAATTACGAAGTGTCACGTGCAATTTGCGCGCACGTCTGTTTAGCGGCAACATCGTGACAAACAAGTAATTAACAATATCGGGGAAACGAGGGGCGAGGCTGGGCGAGCAGGGTGCGTGTGGGAGGGACCATGGAAGCGAATGTAAAGAGCAATTTGACCGTTGAATTCGGTTTTAAAGGGTGGCCCGGGTGCTCGTCCACAGTATGTACCGCTGCTCTCTTTTTTTGTCGCGAGGCCACCGATTTTTCACCTCTGTCGCACACTTTTTTTCCTCCTTTTTGCGAACAATTTCCGCGCGTCTGTTTGGACTGCAACTCGCGTGCGAAACGTAATGGGCCGTAAATAAAATATAAGCCTGCTCAGTGGAAATCATCGGATCAGCGGGAATGACGGGCCGACAATACCTTTTTCAGGGGCGCTCGGACCGACAAATTGGCCCCGGAGCCCGCGACAGCGATAAGTTGCGATTCCAATTATCGCGTCGACGCCGCCGCGCTGCTCCCCCAGATTCGTGTTGACGAAATTTTAATGGCTCACAATTGGCCCAATTAACACTGCATCCGCCAAAGCAGTCGAAACGATGGCCCTGTAATTCCGCGACGAACGTTACTATAATTCGACCATGCCCCGCCCTCGAACCCCGAGAATACGGGACCCCGTTGTAACGACGACAAATTAATTAGTTTATTTGTCCGCTTGTTTTACGAGTGCGATGATTCTGCGGCCGACGCAACGCGGTGAAACTAACTTCGTGCGACTTGTTAGCAGGCCCTGTTCAAAACAGAGATGGCTCTAGAAAATATTTGAACATTTACAATTTCAAGAAATGAAATCGCACGACGATGAGTCTGGACTTATCACACAGCTTGAAATCTCTACTCTTTTGAAAATCGAAAAATTCCAGTCGCAGTGAAATGAAGCTTGCACTCCCGCATTAATAATCAAATGATTTCGAATTGCGGCTCGATGTATCAAAGAGGATCGCGTTGCGTGGGTCAGAGTAGAGGTGAGAAAGGAACAAAGAATAGGAACAGCACAGGAAAGGTCTTTGAAAAGGTTACATATGCCGAGGGAATAATGGTGAGTGGGAGGGCGTGGGAGATGGCAGGGAGGCCTTGGTGGATCAGGAATAACGGCGTTGTTTCAATTTACTCGGAGCCAGCTGGGCGGTGGCGGTGTCTTTCGGCGAATAAGGCCGCAGAAATCCGACTCGTGGTTTTGCGAGTTGGCCTCGCGACAAAGCCACCTGCGTCTACGCCCGACAATGATTGAAGCCGAACTTCAGCGACGCTTTTCACGGTTGCGCTGCTCTTTGTTCGAGATTAGCGGAGAAAATCGACGATTGTTCCAATTACTCTTGCCAGGGACCGTGAGTTTCTGCGAGAGAGATCTTCCGCGAGCATTGATCTACCAGATCGCTGCTGACATTCGAATTTATTTCGCAAGCTCCGACGGAAGTATATCGGATGATTGGCATAGCCTGTACAAATTCATTGTTTCTCAAACGAAAATATTGGGTCGATCGGAACCGCTTTTCGCATGTGCTCATGTTCGAGAGTGGTCATCTGAAAGTTATGACGTTTACTGTCCTCTATTTGTTTACATCCGTTCTGTTTACGCAATAATGGTGGCCAAATCGAAGCCGTTGTTCAAGGACGATTGTTAACAGCCATAAACCTTGATGGTTCTATTCTGCGGCAAAGAATGTGAAACTCAAGGAACGGAAGATGAGGTTAAAATATTTAACATTGTTTTATAAGAGGGGACGGTTGAGTTGCGACCTACGGTCCCTTTGACAAGTTTGGTCCCCATGGTGAGTAGGATACGATACAAGCATAAAAAAATTTGACCTTGAATGTCAAGATCTTTTAACAAATCTCCTCCGATCCGAAGGTGTACAATCATCTGCCAAAACCACGACACTAAATTTTGTTACAGCCTGTACATTCTGCTTCATTCAATTGGAATTAACGAATTGTAAGTGCTATCTAAAATTTGCAGTCGACTTGCGAGGTACCATTTACCATAGAATTACCGAGTAGTTTCTCAGACGTTCGAAATAATTTTGTGAGATGTCGGTGGCAGGAGGATGAAAATTGGCTGTAATTTTTGGGGCGAGTATAGTGTTTTCCATTCCCCTGGATGCATTGTTACCCCGCGAGGCGAGAAAGTTCCCGGCGGCCATGCTTTCCCGGCTCAAATGAAAATAAACCGCCATCAGAAAAAAGATAATTCACTTCGCCGTAGTTAAGGGGTTAAGAGTCCCGAGTTTAGATTCATTATGAACTTCCAAGACTTAAATGAGACAGTCGCCGTAAAGAAAGCAAAGGGCGCGGGGTAGCTGGAGGTGGAAAGGGGGCGGGAGACGGCTTAAGGAAGTTAATTTCAGATTCGTCGTAAACTTTTTGTCACCAGGGTTGAATGAATGAACGCGACCCGCCGGAATTTCTGTCCGCTACAGCCCTTTAATAAACTGCATTTATGCAGTTGCATCCGCCCGCCTCTGTGGCGTCTTTCTTCATTACAAAGGCTAGAATGATACCGAAATAATTCTATCTCCGGTTCGACCTCTGGCGCTTTCTTCGTTTTCTTTTCTTCTCCAATTAGAGTCCGTTTTACACCTACATATTCTGTGCATTTACAGGTCGTGGTTTTTTGCGTCGATTAATTTCTTCCAGTCCTGCGCTTTCATAGTCGCGGAGAGCCGACTACGGGAACAACTTTAAGCTTTTTCATTTCGGTTTTCGGACGACGAGCTTTTACAGTCCATTTTCGTTGCACGACAGCGAGCATGTGTACCGTGGCCGGTTTTTTTAATGGAAGTATTGTAAGTAGTCTCGGATGCGAGTCTGCGAAATGTATTCTTTAATTTCGGGGTCGCGTGGATGTTAATGGTACGTTAAACATGAGATTTATTTTATATAATATCAACCTCTACACTCTAAAATTTATTTTATAATTGTTGGGTGCTACGCGTTCCTCGCCGCATTTCTCATTACGGTGTTACCAGAACGCGAAACTCTTTACGTTTTCTCCCAAAAATGGTAATATAAAAATTTAATTTACTGCGATGAATTAATTGTGTATACGTGTACGGTCGTTGTGAATGTTAAATATGGTTTGGCCACCGGGATGATGCTCGAATTAAACCTGTACTATATTTTAGACAATCTTGTATACTTTTTAATCGAATCTCAGCTAAATTGTGCAGCCTGCTTGATATTCAATCTGAGCTAGATTTTGTTTAGTCCATTTTGTTTGCTTTAATTAAAGCTCGGATAAAACGCAAGCGACTTATCAGCAACAAATTGGTAGGTTTTTGATTCGCCACGCACTAGAGACCAGTTTCTGGTGAAAATAATGTTGAAATAGTCGAACAATTACAATTTCTTCCTACAAGGCAGTAATGAGCTTCGCCACATCAGATTTTGCTCTGTGGATACACTCGATCTACAAAAAAATAATACCAACAGAAGCATAAGAATAGCATCTTATGAATTCTCCTTGCGCTAAAAAGGAACCAGCATTCTTCGCAAAAATATACAAATTTCCGTACCAAGAGTTTCAATTCCGCAGGAATATTGTCGGTGAAAAAGCGACACACACTCCATGGAACTTTGTAATTGATATATTTTATAATATTTTCAGATCCGTGACGGCCATCGGTGCAGAAAACTTGACGCAGTGCTAACGACCAATTTGCGTGTCGAATCGTCGGCAGAGGGATTTGGCCGGATTGAAGGTCCCTTAATTCGCCTAATAATTGCCAGCCGGGATTTCGAGATCGCGCAACGATCAAGGCGGTCGAAGTTTCCTTTGCCGAGCACACTATCGGCAGCTAAAGAGAGGGAGCGAGTGGCTCCGTGATTCGAGAAGGATTATCGCGTGCGTGGGAGTGGGGCAGCATTAACGTTCCGCGACCAGTGGATCACGCAGGCATTGCGGGAGTGGAAGGTTCGAAAGGGCTCGGTGAAACGCAATTTAATGCAATTTCTCGTTTAGTCGGAACTTTTAAAGTTGTTAGCCCGGGGAACTCGGGGGCTGAGTGGTCCTTTCCCGACGCTGTTGTGCACGAGCGCACGCGTGCAGATTGCCGACGCGAACGCGCCGGAAGCATTTCTGCGCGCTATTGTTGTTTCTGTAGGCGTAAGAGCGGGGGCGAAGGGATTCACGCAGCTGCAGAGCATTCTTGGCGACTCCGGTTAGCCGGGATCGCTCAAGCTATTCGGTGTATTCGGCGATAATAACGTTTATTACGCCAACTGTGCCGACCTAGGCCCTCGGGAAGTCAGCGGCGATGAAAAAACGGCTAATTCTATCCTATTCTATTCTGCAGTGAGGGCATGTGTGATAGATACAGTGAAACAAATGGGAACGGATAAAGTGCTTCAGGAGAGAGTTCCAGACTGATTAAGAAAGGCTCGTTCGAGGTGTACCAGGGGTGGGATCACCAATTGCAGAGCTTTCGTCAATTAACGGGCGGCTAGCAGCCGTCGCCCTCGCCCGGATCCCATTCCGTCGGATGTGACGGACGTGTCGAAACGGCACGCGCCCGTTTGCGCCCCTGAGAAGTTAAATTACTCGCCCGCGGGTGTTCCCAGCAAGTCCGATCTGCCGAAGTCGCTTGCATCACCAAGGAAACTACCTAAGATGGGTGTGCGGGGATGGTAACCGAAAATACTCACCTGATCATCCCGTCCACTTTCAACGACTACCACTCGTTATTTTCGAACCTTCACCCTCTCGGCGAACATCCCTTTTCGCAGGCCACCCTCGAAATGTTTCACCCCTCGATTGAAAATACTTGCCACACGGTCAACGTCCACCGAATTGCGGCGAAACTTTCGTCGGGACTCCGCCGGTTTTAAACCCCCAACTCGGTCGCGAATTAAAAACCACCCCCGCGGAACGTCGTTCAGAGCTCGGATATCGAATACGAGACGTCGAGCCCGGTGGAATTGATTTTCGGGAACGATTAACCCGGTGGTGGTCGCTGCATGGGTGGTTAGTCGGGGGTGGTTTGCTTCGATTGCCTCGATCACGGGGGTGGTGTATGTTCGATTTTATCGGGAGGGTTGCAGACGAGTTCTTGCGAGGAGTATTTGTTTTTCCTTCGACAAAGTTTATGTCGTATCTAAGGGACGTCGAGGGCGATCGGGTAAATTGGCCCATTTTCAGGGGCGGGAGTGGGGGCGGTAGGTCTTTGCCACCTGTTGAAACCTCTGGATAGACTGGATGAGGGATTTTTTATGTAGTATTGTGTTGCCTTAAAAATACATTTGTTTTGTAGTATTATTTTTGGAATGAAAAGTTGCATTTACATTGTGGCTTTAATAAATTTTTCTATGAAAATGGAAATCAGCAGAAATTTCTGCGGTCTAGCACTCAGGGTAACTGTGAAAGCCCTGTGAACATACATAATGGAACACACGTGATTTATTACATGTGTTACATGAAAATGTATTATTTTGATAACAATTCAGTATTTAACCACCCATTAGCGGAACCGTGTCATGAATTAATTAGTAATGTACAACCATAATATAGCTGAAAATTGTATTATAAATACATTACATGTTATTCCCATTATATACGCAAACAAGAATCTCCCTCTCTCTCTCTCTCTCTCTCTCTCTCTCTCTCAAAATATTTATATTCATAATACAACTTAATAATGATAAATCAATAATACGACTATCATAAAAGGAATGGGAGTTTAAATATAAAGAATTATAGCACAGTGTGTGTGTGTGATAGAATAAATTAATTCCTAATGTAGAAACATCATCATCATGCATCATGAATGCAGCGTCAGGTACGCCTTTTATTTGATTCTCGTACTCTCCATCATCCTGTCAATTTAGTTCTAAAATTGATTCCTGTGACATAGTATAAAACTAACATTCATATCGTATAACATTTAGCATTCCCTCCATGCATTAATTAATTCCAATCTACGTTCGTTTAATTTTTCAATCGATCAGGCTATGTTCATTTACTTTTTTAACAAACCTAGGCACATTCAGTTGATTTTTTAACAAGCGCTCACTCAATTTTTTTAATAAATTCGACTACGTTTCCATAATGTCTGTGTTAGAATTCTTTTGAGAATTGAACAAGGGAGGTCGAGGAAAGATGTTTCGTGCTGTCAGAATCGTTCAGGGTAGTAAAATGGTGGCGTCGATTAAAAAGTAACTACAATGACTATGAAACGCGCGACAGTTGAGATTCGTCCGGGTCACGTCTGCATGAAACATGAGCATTATTTGATTGGTTGGCATCGAGCGACTCCAGACGTATAATCCCCGGTCTCCGAAGGGAATAAATGTGACAGACGGACCGTGTAGACGTGGGGGACACGTGTCGAGGCACGTCTCGAACAAAGCAGACGCTCTAATGCCTCTCTATTCGGCAGTCGATCCGGCTTTGATCCACAAGCGATAGGGGGAGTGAGTGAGTGAGAGAGAGAGAGAGAGCGTGCTGCGTGCATCCAAGTTTCGCGAGTGGCGTGTGCGTGTTGCCCGGCTACCAATGTCGTCCGAGAAAATTGAATTCCCGGTCACGCCGCCGGTTTTCCCGCCGTCACTTTGTCACTTGCTACCCATTGGTTCCGACGCGACGGCCATTACCACCGGAAGTGGTGGCTCGCGTCGTTCTTCCTCGAGAAATTCGATTCTGGTGCCTAACTATGTTAGGTAATTAATCCGAAAGATTTTAAATCTTCTAAAGTCGCTGTTCTGCGGGCTTGAGATCGATTTGATCCATAAAAATCTGTATAATAATTCCACAGGGTTAAGATGCACCAATGGATCCCAAGATCTTCAAATGCAACCGGAACCCTTTTCACCCCTTATACTATCAATCCCTCTCCGAATCCTCCCCCACGCGAACAAATGTAACAACACCCCCGCGGCACGTGTTTCTCCGAAACCGATAAGCAAACGGGGGTAGTTGGGTATTTAGGGGTGGTTAGAAATTCTGGGAGTGTGTCTCCTCGAACGGGGGTAGATCCATATCGTAACAGGACGATCGTTGGCTCGACTAACGAGCGAAGTGTCGTCGGTGCATCGTCACGCGACCGTGCGTCGTCCACCTTGCCTCTCCCTCGTCCTGCTTACCACCCCTGCTCCGTTCGCACCCCTTTTCTTAAACGTATGCATGACTCTCGACCGATTCGACCCTGTTAACATATAAATTGCCGCTTAACGGCGAGACAATCAGTTCCCGGGGAAACCGGCACGGAGGTGACGATGGGTGGTTAAAGGGAGAAGCCATCGAGGGGGTTGGCGGGGACAGTTTAGGAGTTGGAACACGCGACGGGGCGGAAGTAGACGAAGACGGATGGAGAGTCCGGTCGTGGCGGGGTAGCCCAAAACAACCGGGGACAAGCGTCTGGAAACGGTGGGACAAGAAGAGAAATAACAAGTGTCTCCTACACAGAGGGTTGGAAGAGAAAGAGAGATGGAGAAGGGATGAAGAGGAGCACTAGGGGTTGGGTTTCAATTCAATTTCCTAAGAAACTCTTTAGTGTTTGAGATACAGCCGGCGAAAGGATGCGCGCGAGGTTGGATGTATGCCTGCGACAGAGAGAAACGTGGCTGTGGGTAGGTGAAAGACACACACACACACACATATACACAGAGGGGGTGAACTAACTAAGAGGGGGTGAAAACGAACCGAAAAGAGACGCGGCGACCGCCCGCGTGACAGTACGGCGTGGAAGCGGAAAAAGCGTAATAGGGAGAGACGAAAGAGAGTGATAGAGAGAGAGAGACAGAGAGAGAGAGAGAGAGAGAGAGAGAGAGAGAGAGAGACAGAGAGAAAGAGAGAGATAGGGTGAAGAGAGGGAAGAGATTGCGTGAAACGAGGGGGTGTCACGGGGGTGTTGATATCGAGAAGGAGACGGGAAGACGATACGAACGGGTGAATGGCCGCGGGGAAGGAGGGAGGAGACTCGAGGAACGATGTCCGTGAAAAGGAGAAGGAAAGAAGACTATGAGAAAGAGAGAATGACAGAGATAGGGGTTGGCGAACGTCGAGGGTGAGGGAGAGGGGGTGACTAACTGACCGAGGGTGCCAGGAGCGCAGGGGAGTAAGGATTCTGTGCGCGCGCGCGAGGCCGGCGCAAACTCTTCGTGCAGCATCCCTCGTCAGTTGCAAGTCAGGAACTGTCGCGACCGCGTGGCCTGTGCGCTATCGTCGTTACCGTGGCGACCGGTTTGTCAGCGGTGTTGGTGAACGGTTGGTACCTCGTGTGGCGGATTTTTCTGACAGTAACGCGTGGAACGGCGTACGGCACTCGACGCGAGACGGCAACCGGGACCACGGGGTCCCGATGACATTCGCCGGCACGACCAGTGTCGGCTGACATCGAGCGTAGATCATCGGAGACGACAGTCAGTGGAGAGAGGGGTCTAGTGCGCCAACGGCTCCAGCATGGATAAAGACGTTCGACGGAAGTGCGGGAAAGTGCGACGTGCTCTGTTCCACCTGCTGCTGATAGTGGGGGGTAAGTTTCCGAAAACGGTGATCAAGGATTCTCTATCTTCGGGTGGGTACCAGCGATCGAGACGATCCAGAGGCTTCTGAACACTCGTTGCGGACCCTCCAGGTGGATTACTGTAGTCCTGATTTTGCGTGTAGGACCTGTGATGCGATTCCATGTGGATCAACGGGGATCCCTTAAGGAATCCTTCATTGTCCAAGTTCTAGGCGTATTCGATGCCGGTCTGGGTTAGCTCCCCTAGGCATTCGAGGTTACTGGGGAGGATCTGCTGATGCAGGAAGGGCCGGGGATTACCTGAAACCCCTAGAATGGAGGTCGTTTAACGCGGCTCTGCGGCCAGCAGGAATTGCGTCGTTAAGGTGACTTTTGTCCGGCCCGCGGGGATTCCATTCGGATTACGAAGCGGTACCAATGGTCCTCTTGAATCCCCGTCCCGCCGGACGCGTTGGTCCCGTGCCATGTTGCCGCCGGCTTCCTGTCCCCCTTCGCGATCACCCGGCTCCATTTCCCCAACGTCGATCCGAAACTTCCTGTAGACCGGGAATATTCGAGTCGCGTTTCGAGGACCACTTAACCCGGCCACTTCCGCGGATCGAACAATTCTTTCCTGAACTTCGCCTAATGTCGTCGATCCGGGATCCCGTCGGCCAGGAACGTGACCGTTCAGTCCTCACACGTTGGACAGTTCAGAGATACTCTTCCAGTCGCGATTCTGGGAGGCTCGAGTCCTCCCGAATGATCAGTAACTCGAGGAAAATTGTTTAACAAGCCTGGGTTATGCCTAAGAATTTTTATTGGGATAATCGTGGTTGGTCCTGTATATCTGTATCTTTTGATTGCTTGGCAGTTCAAGGTAAATTCTTAAATCGTTCTGGCTAGATCCTATAATTTTTAAGGGACAATTACTACAGTCCTGCGAATACAGTTACTGACTATTTTGAATAGTCTGTTTAATTGATTTGGTTGACTTTGAAGACATTACAATGAGCTAACTGCAGCGGATTTATCGATCAGTACCAAGGGCATTGAACAGCTAAAAATCATAATTGAATTAAATGAAAGATATTGCATTTAACGAAAATTTGTTTGAGAATGTGAACTTTTTTCCAAATATTTTTGTATGGGTTAACCAACGCCAGCGAAAGCAAATAGAACGCAGGGGTGTCAGAAAGACAAACAGGGCGAAGTCCGCGTCGCAATTCGCATGTGCCGGGCTCGCTATGCTTTCGGGGAAGCTTTCAGACGACTCGAGAGCTGACACCGTATCCCAGCCTGTTACCAAACAGTCCCCCAGTCCCATTGTCGCGATATTGAAACTCAGTCGTGATCGAAGGTAAATAAAACTTCTTCGAGATATCCACCCCTCGGCGTGTGCACGCGTTTTTCTTCTTCTTCTCCCCCCCCCCCCCCTCCACGTCCTCCACCCGCCGCTTTGAAACTTTTCGTTCGGATGACTCATTCTCCGGGAGCACGACGGCCCAGGAGATTGGCGGGGAATTCCATGTTTGCCCGGAGTTCGGTTTTATGGTAATAGTTTTCGCCGAACTTGGCCCATCATTCCCGCTTCTTATCGCGCGCGCACGATGCGTGCCGTATACTTTCCGCATCTTTGCGCACGGATTTCTTTGATGAATCGAACGCGCGCACGGGTAAAATTATATTGACCAGGCCACCGGGGAGAGATCGTTCGCCAGTAAATGAACCGCGTTTACGGGCCATATCGATTAACTGGTTTCTCAATATTCTCGGATTTTACTGCCGGAAGCTGTTCGTCGGTGCTTATAACTTTTCCCCGTTCGAAATTAATTAGACTCGGCACCGCCAAATGACGAAATTGAAAGAGCCTTTAGAAACGAGACGGTTCTGTTACATTTCATTTCCAAAGCGTTTATCCCTTGCATTTTATTTCTGCAGATTGCGCGTTGCAGACGTGTGTAAAAATTTTTGACTTTAATAGACACTTCCATGAAAGTGACGCGTAGAGGGTGTTACACTTTTTATATTTTTTATTTACTCGTATGATACATATAATCATACTACTTTTACCAATTTTATATAATCAATAATTTGCATTAATTAATTGTGTTCGTCGTGCGAGTACGAAAGGGATTCAGACACTCGCCTACGTGGCATTATGCTGATTAGAATCACAGAGGAACGAGATCAGAAAACAACACGGTGCGATCAGAGTCGGTAAAAAATTAATGCGGCATCCATCTGTTTATTATTAACGCGCCGGTGCCATTACGTTCGCCGTCGTTCTCCCGACAGTATTAACATGAAACCAATCTCGAAATTAGTCATTGTGCTTGGGTTGTCTCCCTTGCCATTTTCCCGTCCCCAATTTCCTGAAAGGGGCATTCCCGCGCGTGTCAAAAAATAATTTATCCGACCCGTCGTCGTACGATGCGGCCGCGAGCGCTCCCTTTCATCCTTGATCCTTTCCTCGGAAAACTTTGTTGACTTCAATCTGCTAATTGCAGCCGGCCCGGTATTTTTCATGCCGACGTTCCTTACCGCCGACGGCGCGGCGTATTAGGGAACGCACGGGGAGTGGGGTCGAACCCGAGGAAGGAAAGGAAAACAGAGGCTGAAGGAGGGAAAAGAAAATCGCGTTTTGTATTTGTTCGCTGGTGAAAGGTCCTTTCTTCCGCGGACACAACGCGGTATTCGCGATTTGCCCGATCCCGTCGAAGGAAACGCGAAACAAAAGCACGGGGCCCGGAAAAAATCGGACAGAATAGAACAGGAGATAAAGCGTTGCGACTTTAATCTGATAATTGCGGTTACGCGTCTTTGCCCCGTTCTCCTGGCGCCAACTGGACACAAACCACGCTAAATACAGCCATACTCACGGAGAATAGCTTGCGATACTCTCCGCAACCGATTTCCAATCGCGAGCCTCGCCAACGACGCAAAACTTGCCGAGCGATTTCTAAATTCCGTCCTCAACCCCCGCAACCGTTGCGCGATCTAATTCAATTCGGTTTCTTCTTCGGCGGATCCCCTGACGTTCCCGCGGTTCCCTGATCCGCTTCGTTACGAACCCGAATCCGAACCCGCTGGCAAAGAGGCGATCCCAAGGAGAGACAAAGCTCACAGAAAGGATTGGATTGTTTTTCCGGAGTTTGCTCTCGAATCTCATTCGTTTCGCATCATTTTTCGAGATGCTTGAAAGGATAATTTGATCTTGAATGTTTGAGGCTGTTTGACGCCGTGAAGAAAGCGCCGAAGGGTTTTTTGGAAGGGTAACAGCTGTGGGATACGGTGGAAAGATAAATTGTACATCAGCGTTCCACGGAATGATTGTGCAGACGATATAGCCTTCAATGTTTAGAGTCGTGGAGAAGTAAGATTTGTGTTTGAATTTGAGTTTGAGTTTAAGGAATACAAATTGGATATCCATTTATTTGCTGCGCAGACATGTATAAAGGATGTGTGTAGACGAATGTTCGAGATTGCGTTTGGGACAGTGTGTGAAAAGTATGAGGGATTTCTGTAGAGTGGACAGGCCCGAGGGGAAACGGCGAGGAGTCAAATTGTGGGAGGCGAAACTTGACTGCAAGGGACCACGAGTATTGACTCGGTAAACGCGGAGTTTGTCTTATGAGGAAGTTGGTACTACAGGTGTTCTCCTCCTTCCGGTTACTCTAAGTGCCTCTGGGTTCGCTAACAAGCTGACAATATTCTTCGGCGATGTCCCGCCGCGAACCAAGTTTGCTTTGAATTGATTTCGCGAGATCGTTCGAGCACTCCAGATGTGAGCAGCGACTTTCCGCTGATGAAGAAACTATCTTTCAACTCAACAAAAACTAGACCTTCATTACATAACATATTATCTGCAGACGAGAAGAATAATCTCCTTCCGTGTAACGTTACTATATAATAGATACGATTTCATTGTTTAGTAAGTTGAACATATAATGAATTTGCATTATAATCGACAGTTTCGTTATTATTATTATCGGCAGGATTAAAAATAAAACGATTTTCATAGACTCTAGACCACATCAACGTAGTTTTAGTGGAAAGTCAATTTAGTGGAAAATTTAGTGGAAAAATCAAAGACTTTCGGTAAGCGTCTTTTTAATTTACTTCTCGTTAACGAATTTTTTATCTTCTGGTGATGATTAAAAAAATTAAATGCTTACCTCACTTTCTGTGTAAATGAAAATATCAGTCGCACACACAGACTATTTACAAGGTGTGCCAGCGATAATCGCAGCGATACATCAAATGATCGTTCGTCAAGTGACACACGCCAAGTAAACATTCAAATACTTCGTTATATTTATTTCTATTTTGTTTTATATATGAGAATACAATATATAAACCTTCAAACTAGTGTTTTGTTCACAAAAATCGATTTTTTGCAAAATTCTGAGGTCGTAGACAAATTTAGCAAAAATAAATGTTTCCCCGCGTGGTATTGGATAAACCACAATTTTCTTGAAATTGTGGAGTTTAACGAATTTTTCAAGGTTAGAAACCGTTCCTACTATGATCTCTCTATATTTATCCCATATTTTACAATGTTTCAGCTTTAATTTAAAAACAAATCATCTGATTTCTATCGAAAATTCTTTGATTTTGACACAGAATTCATCGGTTCGTCCCACTGTGCGGCGTGGCATAGGGCAAAGAATGAGGGGAGCAAGGCGGTCGTTGGCGACTTGTTGTTCCATTGAGGGCAGAGTCAGCCGGGCAGCCGGCGCAAATGAAATTCCTTAATCTAACGACGTCTCCGGTGGCTCGGTTGATTCGAGCCTGCTAATTGCAGCTGGTCCAGGGTCCCGGCTTTCTTATTATTGCATTTGTCGCGCGGGCAAACTTGGCGCGCGCCCTCGCCGCCCAATTATTCCGAATTACTTCATCGAATTATCCGCTCGTCGGTTACACCGTTTAACGGGTCGCGAGCCCGACAGAGACCCCGGTGGCCGGGTCGTCGCGCGGATTAATCACGTTAACGCCGTGGCCCCACCCCGCTTGCAAGCTCTAGCAGCCCCCCCACCCCCAAAAACTTTGAATGAAAACGATCCGAGGAATCGTTACCCTGCAATTTCATCGAGTCTCGAAACTGGGCCAAACGGGACAAATTGTTATAGCCCGAGAGAGAGGGAGAGAGAGAGAGAGAGAGAGAGAAAGTGCAATTGATTCCGAACGGTATAAATGAGTTAGGATATTTTTTTCAACCCCTAATTTTGGCGGAACTCTTGCCACGTCGGGAAGATTGTAATTCAACCAGGGCGAATTGAAATGGTAATGTCGAGCATCGCGTGCTGTATAGTTGCGCCGGACTCGCGCAGTTTATTATGCCATCTACAAGCCAGTTACCTTGGAGGAATAAGATTCAGCCGGATAAGAAACGAGGCTATGAAAAGATCCCTTTGTTCGCCGGCGCTGTCGTTTACGCGGGGAATTAACAATCGTGCTGTGTCGAGGACGTCGCCTCTCACCGTAACCGGTGGAAAAATATCTGTTGTTATTGACAGAGGGGACGGGTCTACTCGTTGACGAGAGAAGTAGGGATGTCGTTTGTTCAAGAAAGCAGAGGCACTCGGTTCGCCGTGAATTTTAAGTAAACACCCGCGGACACTATGTTGTTCCCGTTTCTCAAGCCGTGGAAGACGCTCGACTTATCGTGAATTATAAGAAAACTCTAATTGTCGGTCTCCGTGAAGAAGGTGCACAGAGGGATCGGCGTCTTCACGAGCCGAGGAGTACAGATCAACTACTAATTCGTCGGACAATTGACATATTTACCTTTTAGCTGGAATCGAACTTCTATTTCCGCTTAGAGGGTCTATTACATATTTTTAGGTGAATTCGTAGCCATCCTGGACCATTATTTGACAAGTTAAATGCCATTTTACTCTTCTGTATTTGCTCTTCACAAATTTATACGGTTCGCCTGACCAATTGCTGACCTACTCCACTTCAAAAATTGGTGAAACTTTCCTTCCTGTGTTCACTATCCTCCCGAGTAATTCATATTAAATTATTTAACTAGCTAAATGCAACTTCACTACATTCATCGTTGAAAAATAGAGGTCTGACCAACGTGCGACCTATTCTACTTTCAGAATCCACTAAATTCATTTCACTGAATTCGCAATAATTTTGATCTATTTTTGAGCTACTTCTATTTCTTCCAATCTGAAGATTGCTACGCGAATTTCTACTTCGGCGATTCGCTAAACTTTTTCTTCGAACTCTCGAAAATTCCACCGAACTCTCCTCGGCTATCTAGAGCTATTTCTGTCATCCCGACTGAACTACACCTATCTCCGAGGCGAGCCGAAGGCAATCTTACCCCGCCTCTATCATTCACGCCCGCGCGCAAGTTGTCCGATCAATTCTCCAGTCTTGCTACTTCCACGAGCCGGTACATATATATAAACTCATTTTCCTCGGAAATATGTTAACCCTTTTCAAAGTACCGTAATGAATTCCAGGCTGTGAATAGGATGTACAAGCATCGCATCGATCCACCGACGAATGTGGAGGAAAGTGGAACGCGTCTATGGTAATCATTTCTCGGTATCGAGGATCTAGCCTGAAGAACATCCGTTAAACCGGATGTTCGTTGATCACCCGAAATATTTGGACACATGAAACCGCACGCGCTGCACCCTTTACGAGCCCTTCGTCGTTCAGGATTAAACTTTTCAGGAAACAGGACCGTATAAGGAAAATCGAAACCAATGGATATCCTCGAGGCGGGTTATTCAGGATGCGTCTTCGTCGACGATACATTGTTTCCTTCTCGAATTCTTTCTTCTCCTTTGAAATCCCTGCGCGGAGGATGCAGAAATGAAGGTGGTACGGCAGGTCCAGGGGTGGGGGGTGGGGGGTTCATGTAGTTGGGCGCATAGTTCGAAGACCTCATCGGCTTCGCCCGTCCCCTCTCGCAATCCTGCCATTCCCGATTGTTCTGCCACTCCTGCCTCATCCGTTGCTCGTCATCTTGTCGCTCTTTGTTCCTGGGGGTCTTTCGACGGAGTTTCATCGCGGCAAAAGGATGTTCAGAAGTGTGTCGCCTCGGACATTCGATCCTCCGCGACGACGACGGCGAGATCATTTTATTTCGTTGCCGGCCGCCCGATGTCTCTCCTCTTAACGATTCTTTCATCTTGAGACCGTTTTGTAACTCTCCTTCTTCTCCTGCTCCTTCTCCTGCTCCTCCCCCCGCCTCTCTGCCGGGAGACGTACGTGTCCGGAATTCCTTGTGTTGCACTTGTCGAATCGATCCGACGGAAGGATGTCCTTTGAGAGATCGGCATGCCCCCACCCCGCCGCCCTCTCCACGCTGTATTTCATCGGCTTCGGTTAATTGTCCCGCTCGTCCCCGTGATCTCGAGCGGCTTCCCAGGCTCGCTGCGGAGATTTAAGCGACGGATCATCGAATCTTTACCGCGCCGTTGAACGCTGTACGTGGTTACGACGATGTTACAACCGGGTTCCGTGACGCGACAAAATTTTCTGTTGGCTGTTCTACTCGTCTCCCTCCTTAACAATAGCGTTCCCATCCGCCAGTGATACGCTGATGAATATTCATGGGGAATGCACGCGCGCCCAAGGTGACTGCGTCTTTCCGATGCAGCACGCGAGCATAATGCAAGATGTCAGGATTCTTCTTGTCGTCGAAGGCTCATCTCGCGTTTTTTCTGACACTGACCGCAGTGCAGACTCTGCATATCTGTTCTGTTGTCCTCTTATCCATTGTACGACTTGCACGGACTTATTCCACTTGCTCACCGATATGTCAGTATACGATGTTCATCTAGTACGCTCGTAAGTGGATCGTCAAATTTTGAAGAATTAATTTACCAGCCTCATCATGCTGTCTTACCGTAGAAAATTCAATTCTGCTCACTCGAAAAACTGCTGCAATATTCCAGTTCCCCTCCTTCTTCTTTTCTCTGTCCACAGATCTGTACTGCTTGTTCGTTTCTAGATCGGCACCTGATGCTTGCGTAATAGGAATTATTTATCTCCCGAAGATGTACTTATTATCGGTCTCATTGTCAGTGCCGAGACTGATCACAGACAGCTGAATACACTGACACCAAAGACCTCGCAGACTCAGCAACTTTCCCTCGTCCTATTCGCCGCACGCGTCCACGCCTGAATAGTCTCGTTCCACTCTGCCTGGCCAAGGAGTTGAAAGACCCATTCCACTCGATCATATAAAGGGGACTGGTTGCCACCTGCTCGACAACCTTATTGTTCTTTCACGCCTTCCGCGATTCAGACAGGATAATTGCCTTATGTTTGTCTGCGCGATATGCTTCTATTCGACTTGGCCAACTAACGACAACGCAAGTTTACCCGGCGCGGCGCGGCATCAAGCAAAACTTCTTGCCTGCTAACGTCTCCCTCTGTAATGCTATTGACATCGCGAGAAATGTACAATTAACACAGTTTGGTGAACAATGGGGGTAGTTGACTTGTCTGACTATTTATTCGCTTGCAACCCTCACCGAACAGTACGGCTCTTCACTGTACGACTATCTCCCTATGTATTGAGGAATACATCGATCTCCCTAAGGATTAGAAGAATTCCAGGTTGGTTAACAAACGTCCCCTGACAGAGTATTGTGGCATCAAATAGGTAATTCAGCCGTGAAACGATTGAAACGCCGGAGTGTCGCGATTGAAGGCGTTCTGTGCGCCCGTTTTGCGCACCGTAAGACCGTTCTCGGTCTCGAAACGGATCGGGACGCGTCTCGACGAGGGTAAAATGGAGAGCCGTTTCCGTAGAAGCCGGCAGACGGCGTCAATAAATAGCAGCCGCTTCCGCGATTGGACTTTTATTCGAGAAATCAAGTTAATCTGCGCCGCCGGTGTACGGTTCACATCGATTTCCATCTCCACTTTGCGCCCGTTTCAATTGGTGCTCGATGTCGTGGAAGAAACAAAGGATCAAAGGGGACACCTAGAGACCCGCACCCCGTCTTCCTCAGGGGAGGGGTTGGATTCCAATTTTTCGTCTGACGATTCTCGGTGAATCAAGGGCCGTTGAATCGGCGCTCGTAATCCGAGATCCTACCGATTTTTTTTTCGCTGCTTCCTCGACGTCTGCGATCTTTGCACGTCTGACACACCGATCCGATCTCGCAGCTTTCCCAGGAAGCTGCAAGAACCATGTCCGATAAGCCCTGCGCCATTTTTCCTTGAAGATCGAGGCGTGCATCGGGCAACCGCCACATTGGATTTCTTGTTTATGGAACGGCCTGCTGTTGATAAGGAAATCTGGGGCGCCCTCGAGACCACCCACGCTACCACGCTGTCGCGCGATCTACGCGGACGCCGCCGCTGCCGATGTCTTCTTACGAGGAGATCACATCTTCTCGCAGAATTTTCCGAGCTTTTCCAGAACGTAATTCTCCAGGGTGTAATATTGAATAGTTATCCATTTTTTAGTTTGCTTCGAGTAGATGCGGAAGCAGTGTACTTGGAGTTTCATTCTGGCGACGGAAAGAGGATTGTACAGCAAGAAGTTAGTCGAAAATATAGACTAAAACTTGTTTAAACAAGATCTATGATTCTGACAAAATTGGCTTTCAAAACTCGTCGGTAGACTGCCGATTTATTTGTGAAATGTATTCCTCATTTTTGAGGTATTTTGTTATTGATATTACCTCCATACCGAAAAAGAAAATAAAATAATATTAAATACGGCAACAGAGATATCTCATCAGAACCCCCACGCTGAAACGCGAAACAACAAAATTCCGCCGTGAACAGCAGAACATTTTGACCAATCAACTTTGCAATTACCAAATGAAATAAACTTTCATCGGGCTCGTTATGGAGGAATTTCACGAGGAAATATTGCTGGTCCGTTGGGAAAGTAAAATTCTCATTATGAGAGAACTCGTGGATTGGATAATTTCGAAAGATATCGAGAAGTGTAATTGAAAATCAGCGTGGAAGGCTTGTTGAAAAATTGGAATTAGGTGTATAACGTCGAAGATGACGAGTGAAAAACACGCTGGTAACGATGCAGCTTGATAGGGGTGGTGGCCTGGTCTGAACGAGGACAGGTGTGGTGGGGGGGGGTTGGTGAACGAGCATCGTCGACGATGGTCCCGGAGTGTTTCCTTTGCCACGTTGCCAGTCCGGAATCGGGGCTCGTTACGATCCCCCCAGGCACGGGCGAAGTTTTCGTCGTAATGGAGGGCGAAACGGCCGCGGATTCGCTCACTTCTTTATTCATCGCTCGCAAATTGTTACCCCGCACCCCCGCGCACCTCCTCGCCCAGCTCGCGATCCTTTCGCCCCGCGAAGGAAACGAGAGAAAAAGCCAGTCCCGAGGAGGAGGGAGAGTCAATTAGTTCGTTACGCCGCCTGCGGATGATTTTATTTCAATCGAAGCGGGGGCTACCCCCGACCTAACCCCTATCATTCCGATTCCTACGAAATTTCTATGCTGGTTCGACACAGACATCCATCCGCGACAATAGACCCTTTTATGCGCTGTAGAGTACGAATTGACGAATTCTCTCAGACAAAATTTCATCCTTGATTTGCTTTTGTCTTAATTTGTCATTCAGACTCACTGGTGTGAGAATTGCGTGAGAAACAGGGATCTACTAGCCTTTTTATCTAATTTCTTTCACCAGTCTAACCATACATCGACCCATTTCACTAATCTGTCGACATCAATTCGCACTCTTTCCTGCTTCTCCAGAATTTTAATTTCTCTGTTTCACACCGACCGACTATAGATGCTTTTGTCTCTCCAGGCTGACTAAGCACGATCCTATTCCACTTTCCCGACCACAGCGTATAATCACGTTCTAGTTACCAGACTATACGTAATCTACGAACTGTCGTGTTATATCCGTGGCAGAATTGCATCTCTCGTCGGTCTGATCCGACACGGATCAATTCAACTCGAAGGTTCGCGCTGCAGCTGTTCCCGAAGTAACTTTTCTGCGGAACTTCTTGCGAAGAATTTTGAATTTTCAAGTAGATTTCTCGAGTGGTTTTCGGGTCGGGCCGCGCAGAGAAAACAGCCGAAGTGTCCCGATTTCACGGTAGCTCGCCTGGATCTGGTATCGGGGACGGATTGCGGATCTCTTTTTCCGGTCCACTCGTGCGGACAGTTGTACGAGGGTTGTTATCGATAGATACAGGTATCACGAGTCGTTCCCGAGGGGGTCGGAGTGCCTCTCGCGTTTGTTAAAAAGAAACCGAAGCCCGGATTCCTCCGTCGATTGACTCGTAAACATCGGCTACGCCATCCCCTTACACTTTCCACCCACTTGTCCTCCGCTTTCACGTCGAACACGTTCCGTTTGCCCCTCTTTGCAATCATTTGTCACAATGGTTTCTGGGCATTTTTCAAAAATTCTTTCCGCGAAGCGGAACAGAGAGGAAGAGAGACTCTGGCAGAGGGAAACTCTCTCCCTCCCTCTCTTTTTCTCTTTGGAAAGCTAAACAATTCGATGAAGTTCCCGGGGTGAACGAGCTACGTGACGCTTTTCTGAAATATTCTTCGCAAACAATTCGGTGAAAATCAAAGCGGAGCGGCCGAGAGGTACAAGCGCTTGTAACCTACGTGACAATATTCCCGGAGCGGCGTGAACACACCCCTAAGAATAAACAACTCGCGTCAGGAATTCGCGAGCCATAAATTCGTACGGCATCGTGCTCTACAACAGAGCAGCAGCAGCAGCAGCAGCAGCAGCAGCAGGAGCACACGGTGTGTGCCATAAGGTCACAAGGTGGTGGTGCACAGGGTTCCATCCGTCATCTCCCATGGATTCTGGAGGCGTTCACCAACTTAGCCCCGGCCCGTTCCAACCCCTTTATTCCGGCAGCGACAACCGGAGTACATTTTCGAAACTCGGTAAATCGACCATCTCCTTGCCACGGCTCGACTTCTCTACTTAGGGGACATCGATACTCCGGTCTCTCCTGCTTAAGCCTTATTTATTATACGACCCCGATCGCCTACGAACCACTCGAATCGCTTCCAAGGGTGGGTTGTTCGTTTTGCTCGCGCCTCTGGCAACTCTTGCCACCTGATCTTGATTTGTTGCCACCGAGAGTTCCCTCGTGCACACCCCCACCCCCATGCACCATAGACTTACCATCCTGCGGCGAGGAAATGACTAGCAGCGATAACGGACCGGGAAGAAACGCGAATAAATTCCTGTACTCGGTTCAACCCCTTCGCAAGGGGTGTGTAAACCTTCTCAGGGGCTGATTGCGGTCGATACCACTGACGTGTGGGCGCTGGAAAACCGGTTCGATCGTTGTACTCGAACTTGTAGTCGATATTTTCAGGATTATGCTGATCGGAAGGGTGACTCTTTTTGAATACTGTCAGAGGGCGAATGCAAACTCATGAGATGCAAGCGCGTGGAAGCCTTCTTTAGGGGTAGATCAAAGTACCCGTGCAGTAACAATAGCTGTAATTTCAGTTCGAGTAGCTACAGGGGTTGTTTTTATTGAAATCCTTCAGAGGAGATTCTTTAGGGGTTGCTCGAGGATATCCAGCAGGGAAAATAAGAGCAGTTTCGTGATTAAGTATTCAATAGTCTTAGAATTAGAATTAAGCAGATTCATGGGTCGGTTTTTCGAAACCTTTAAGGGAAAATTCGAATTTATTAGGTAGAGGATTCGTGTGGTGTGTGGAATACTTCGCTAGAGGTTGCTTGTGGAAATTCAGCAGGGAAAATGGGGGTAGTTCCATGATTAAGGGTGCAGGTTTTTCCGAGAATTGAACCCTAGTCGATTTCGTGGTAGACAAGAATGCCATTCATTAGACCAACGAAGCGTTTACTCCTGTACTTTCCCGTCCATAACTTTCTCTTGCGATAATAGTCACAGTGATTTGAAGTTCTCATTCCTTCTTGCACATTTTAACCCACTCCGGTATATGATAATTTCCTTCACAGCGAAAATAATTCCTTCAGCAGAACGGCAAAATTAATATTTATTCTACATCTCTATAATAGATTCTGTGTGCAAACTTCGTCATGAATTTCATTCGTTAATATACACGAACGGGTTTTTGTATTTTAATTATGCAACCGCGCATGTGGAATTGCAGAATTGAGCGAGTTGGAATCGATAGAATGAAAAACGGAGAAGATTTGTTGGCTTAGTAGTATTTGGGGCAAAATAGGAAGTTAAGCAACTAGAGCCACGCTGGAAATTTACATTGGCAGTCGATGAATATTCCGCAAGCGATTCCGGAAACGTGGACGCGTGCTGTTGCATGCTTTTGTCCCCGCACGAAATTGCTGATCGAGGGGCTAATCGATTCGGAATAATACGCTTTATGCAGCGCACAGTTTGCCGTGCGCATTATATTCTGCTCCCGGCGAGTCGTGGATTTTTGCCGGTGCTGTGGTGTTGGTGCTCTCTCCGGAGGTAACGTTCATCGCTCCGCTATGCCCCGTCCCTGTTTAAAGACTAGCGGTTAATAATTAATTAACACCGGCAGGCATATTATTTCGCGGGTGTCGGGGTTAATTAAGTGAATTATTCATTCACTTTCCACGCTGTTTCCTAAGCTACCTCGTTCCGGGCTGGTTCCCACCAGCTATTCAATATATTTGATCTCGTCCTGACGCTTTCTTCCTCATGTTCCAAATTCCTGTTCGTCGATAATTCTCGTCTTATACAAAACGACGGGATTTTCTTCCATTCCAAAATAATTCTGTCGAGCGAGATTCGTTCAACCGAGAAAGAACAATATCGAAGCCAATCGATCAATTTATCGACGATCAGCTCGCGAAAATTAATAGGCCAAACGTATTGGCATTCTTCTTGGTACGATATGATGGAATGGACAATCTTGGGAATATCGCGTGCCCCCGATCGCCGACGAAACAAACGATGATTAAGCTTCAGCCTGTGCATGTATGTATGTGGGACGCCCCCCCCGTTCCCCGAAAAAAATTGGATCCGCCTCGCGCGACCTAAATACTCGTGCAGGAACGGGGAAATTCAGAAAATTCGGGCCGAACGAAACGTCGAACCCGGTGAATTCGATTGAATCCGCCGGGGGAGAAAAAAGCCGTTCACCGTTTATTGCGCGCGGCGGGTTCGGCCGTTTTGTGCCGAGTCCGCTGCACCCTCCACCGTTTTCATATTAATTCCCTTTTTTCCACGCCACGTAAAATGGGTTTTTCTAGCGGCGGGTCGCGCGCGCGCGCTGTTAGAGGATGCCAACAGCCTTAGCAGAAGGGAGCGAGAGAGATAGAGATAGATAGAGAGAGAGAGAGAACGGAGGGATAATGCAGGCACGATTCCAAGTAGTCGAACACCGCCTACCTGTTTTGAATGTCGAATGATTTTTGCGGGTCGCGCGCGCTGTTCCGTTTTGTATCGATGTTTACCACGCGGTTCGCTGCTGACCGATTTCGACGGCGATGCTCAACGAGCCCGATGTTTGTTTTCAACTTATCGTTCCTGCGAGCCATTCCTTTTGCGAATAGGGACTCCAACCTGTCTTTTTTCACGATTCAGGAGAAATTACACGCGGGGTAACGTGACTGTGCAAATTTATTCCGTTGTCTGACTGCGCATTGAGTCGCTCCACTTGCGACAGAATGCGGCAGTTGTTTGATCAGGCGCTGGTTGTTCTACTTGTCTACTTTGGTCTGGGTTATTCACCGTTGCAGACTGTAGTCACGATTCTCCTTCTTGTCTGATTCGGTGCCTCGTTATTCTACTCATCTGCCCACGCATAGAATTGTTCTAGTTATATAATCACGTGTAGACTTATCTGGTCGAATCTCGATTATTCCACGTGTTTAGCTATCTGTGGGATTATTCTATCTGTCCAGCAACGTCTGGGATTATGCAGCCTATCCAGTTATGTATAGGATTATTCAACTTGTCTAGCCATTGTCAGGATTACTCTACATGTCCAACCGTAGACAAACGTGCATCATTTGCGCGACTATGAGCATAGAAATAGTTTCCCTGGTTGTCCACAGAGAGGCTTATGTGTCTTGGCTGACCGTACAAGGGATTATTCTACTTTTTCTGGTGTCCACAGGAAAACCCTACTTGGTCGACAATGCACAAGATTATTCCAGTCGTCTGACTGTGAACTGAGATATTCTACTTGGTCGAGTATGCACAGGATTATTCTACTCGCCCGACTGTGCGCAGTGCTGTACCATTTGACTGAATAAATGGACGAATATTCCGTTTCCTTCACTCTACGTAGGAATGCTCTTCGCGTTTGTCCGATAATATTTTAAATGCAGATTTAAATCTGCTACCATAATCAATTAATTAATGTCCGCATAATCAGTTTTAGTGGGAGTTAGCGAAGGAAAAATTCCTTGTATGGCAGTTTCGGTGTCTGTCACGCTGGTTGGTCTCAGGTTCGTTAACGACAGAGGAAACTTCAAATTACCGTCAGTCCAATTGAATTGCAGGCAGAAATATCGCGCGGTAGCAGCATACGCGGGGCCCGGTGGATCCACGTAATCCATATTCAAGCGTGGGAAAGGATCAAACGCGGTAAAGGAGCCCGAGAATGCATGCAAATTCAGCTGTCTGGCCGGAAAAAAGGGTGAACGGTAAAGCGGAAGGGAAAGAGCCCGGAATTCGCCGTGGCAAAGGGATCCGCCTCACGAAAGTGCGAGTGAGAGAGCAGCCAAAGAAACGGGGGATGGAAATTTAAAGAGAAACGTTTCCGTGTGTAATTTTCTAAACGACTTACAATTCCGGTCTCCGTGAACATTGGAGAACATCTTCAAATAATCGCCGATCCGGAGGATCGGGGATATACCTCGGGAAACCTGTTTAAAGAACTCGGAGAGACCGAAGCGAAACTTTGTCGTTGTTACTGTCGAACGTGGCAAATCGAAAAAACCGGAGATACTGTGCAAAGCCAACGATATGGGATTATCCGGAAATCGCCCCGGGTCATTCTGCGTTTTTATTACTGGTCCTTAATTTCGTTTCTATTGCGCACAAAGCTCAAGCGAAAAAAATGAGATAACGACAACGATTGAACTCGATTGTACACTTGATAGATTGGCAAGGAAGAAGGAATATTTTAACACTAGAACTACCGAGCCCGTCCTAATTACAAATTCCAAATTTTCTACGTTACCTATAATTCTTTATACAGAATTTGAACTAGTAATATATAATATTGTACACACATAATACAATATAATACAATACACACAGGGGGTGTCCCAAAATTCCTTCAACAGCCGGAAATGGGAGGTTCCTGAGATCATTTGAAGCAACATTTTCCTTTGCAAAAATGTCATCCGCGGCTTTGTTTAGGAGTTATTAACGAAAAACACGGACCAATCACAGTGCGACAATACACAATTGGCGCGCCGGTCTTACGTTGCCGCGGAGCGTGCAGGAATACGAAAAATTCAATACAGTATTAGCGATAGTTTGGCGGTAACATGTATAGGAAAAAGTTGTTCAAAACGTAGAAATCTATAACATATTTAAATTTCATCAAAATCTGAGAGGAGGCCCTTTTTCTAAATAATTACCAAATATTTTCGCGAGAAATTTTTTACTACACGCATGGCCAATCGTATTCATTATCAGTATCCCTTTGACGTTTACGAAGCACTGAACGATTGTAATACTGTTCCACCAGCTTAGACTAAAATTGAAACGAAACCTACCTCAAGCATGTCTGACTATTCCCGGTACGAATCTACTCAGGCGAATCTGGCACCGTTCTACCAGCATGCCTGCGTTTCCACAGTCCTAAACGAAGGCGTTCTCTCAGTCAGACAAAATGGAACCGCGCTCTGTCGAATTTCCAACGCACTCTCGGCTTCTCGTGGGTGGTACGACGAATTCAACGCGGAAAGACAGCGTGCACGCATGCCTCCGGAGCGGAACGCGGCGGAGAGGAATGCGGAACATGTTTCCGGGATTCCTGTTGCTGCCGGTGTCTGGTTAGCACGCTGCACAAACGACGCTCGTCAACGGCGATTCATAACGAGTCACGCCCCCTCGTTCCCTCCAATCAGCCGGCTCGCGATTAAATCAGAGTCGCGCGAACTCACAAAAGAGGGCGGCCCGTGGGAATAACGGGAAGAATAAACGGACCAAGGAACGAGAGTAATTTAGCATAGTGCCTGAGGCAGGGCCGTGGGGTGGCAACCCTTTAATCGAGTCTCTCGCTTCCGTCGATGAAATTATTCGCCGGTGGTATGGGGGACCCGGGGTAAAAAAAGGATCCGTGTGGGGCCATTTTCTGGCTCTCTGAACCGCAAAAAAGTCGCCTGGACGGCGTGGACCGCACGCCGTGCGGTTTCCGCACCGCGCCGTGTTGGTCACGCTCGGTCGAGTGGAACCGAAACCGGAACCTATTTGGAGAATTACATCCGGAAGCATTTCCCGTTTCTCCCGTTGTCCCGACGGCTTATTTATGTCCATGGTTTTTCTTCGGGTTCCCCCGCTTTTTTCCTCTGTCTCTCTCTTTTTCTTTTTCTCATTGCAGCCTCCCCCATATCCCCCCGTACAGCCAATCGATGCAAGATGGCTCGTACCCGCTTCCTACCTCGACGAATCGCTTCCAGGAACGTTTAGTTTCTACTCGGTCCCGTCGCACCATTCGCCGACCCATTCTACTTGCGCTGCTATGTGCGCCAAGGCTCTACTTATGTATACATGAGCTTGTGCTACTTGTCTGAACGCGTGGAGATTTAATCTACTCGACTGTCTGCATAGGCGTTCGCCGAGGGCACTTGTCTGGCTCCTCGGGAGCCTGTTCTACCTGTCTGGTTATACGCGGAACGTTCTACTGAATGAGACTGCTTTACCTGTCGTCTTGGACACAATAGATGGTTTAACTGCGTGTCCTGGCTTCGGTGTCGCATGCAATTGGCGAATACCTCACTCGTAACTTCTTTATGAACGTACATTTGCAAGTCGATTTCTATTTTACGTGTATGATCATACTCAGATTTTTCTACTGGTTCAATAAAACAGAAACTTGATTCACTGATGTAAGTACGCAATAATTTGTATTATTCGTTTGATGACATCAAGTTCCGTTCTACTTGTCTGTCGACGTGGTGACACAATCTGTTAATCTATGCGCACGATAGCATAATCTATTCGTCTGATCTAATGATGGTACGATTTACTTGTCACTGTGACATAATCTGTCTGTCTGATCTAATTTCGATTCAATGTATCTATTTCTGCTTCTTCATCGAGAGGCTGTTTTAAATGTCAAAGTAAATATTGTCTCGATTCAAATGTCAAATATCATAGAATTTTTATTTAATCAAACATTGTCTGTTTGATTGACATTGAGTGGCAGACATTTCGTTTGGAAGTCCAACTAGACTTGATTCGGACAACAAGACGACGCAGGGAAACAAGCCCCCAGGTTTATTGTATGTTAGCCAGCATCTCGCGATAAATCCTTATCATCCACTTGGACTACTTTGGGACACTTGTTCGCCAGTTTTCTCCCGACGAGAACATTCCTAATTTGCATTGTTGCTACTCGCAGCGGAATAAGGTCGCGCAATTTTCTGCTTAAAATTCCCGGCCATGTCCTATACTCTTCCGGATGTACTCCCTTGACGTTAGACAACGCTCTTCTCAAAAACACGTAGCTACGTGTCCTCCTCCGAGCGTATGCCCTTGGATATTAGGGAAGTTGGGAAATATGGAACCGAGTCAGATCGGTATACCGAGAATTCGCAGCTCAGCTGAGGATACGCACAGTCGACTTGTTTTCCACGGGCGAATCATATCCTGGGAATGACGTTACAATATCCTGGGGACGAACCGGAAAACTTTTTAAATCTACACGAATTAATAACGCGGAAACTTTGCCGAACGCTGATCCACCGTCTACGAACGAAGCAAGCTCAGGATTCTGCAAACTTGGAAACTGTGATCCTGTAGTTCAGATGTTAAATTGATCTTCTGAAGTTCAAGACTCGTGCTCCTCTAAATAGTTGCACGCAAATCCTAGGATAATAATGAATTAATTTTTATGATTACTGCCAATCATCAAAATGTGTTGAAGAAATCTTACAGTAAGGGGTGCGTCAGGATGACTTATTGTTTTGGTAAAAACTGTTGATAGAAATCCTGCTGAATTTGAATTGCAGAGTAAATTTTCAATGTGGCTCGATTTGGTTGTGTTCGCGTTGGATATTTTCTTATCAAAGGAGCACGGAGAACAATCGAGTGTTGTGGTCATGCTGCCAGCTTCCCCGGAAGCCATAAAAGTCACAAGCAATTCCTCGAGCGACGCGTCGCGACCGATCCGATCCACGCTTTTAATTTTCCTGCCGGTTTCGCCACGCGACAATGGCTGGCGGGCCACGACGCGACGGCGGCGCGGAATGTTTACAATAATCTGAACAGAGAATCTCCGCCGCTATCTATAGAAATGTTACCGTGGCTATACCGCGGCGGGGCGGGGACGAAGGAAGGATGTGGATTGTTGGCTGGCTCCATTTTCCATTGTTCCGGGTCCCGGGGAACGCGCTGAGATCGCGCGTTTCTTACATTGCTGCACGGTGCTTTTATACCGGTTGCACCCAGCGCGCGGTAAAGAAAGGCCGACGATAAAAGAGCCGTTACGCCTTCGGGAGCTGGAGAAACAATGCCGTGGAAAAAGAAGCGCCCGGTTCAGGAAGATTGAGAGGGAGCAACGGACTTGTGTTCGAATGGTTTGGTCCGTTTGTTGGTCCAAGCGCGAAAAAATACTTGTTGCTGGCCGTGATGCGACAAATAATCCACCATAATATCACCAAATACTCTGGTCATTTTTACTTACACTTCGTTGTCGCTAGAGAGTCCAGAGATCTTACAATTTTATTTGTAGATCGTAACAGAATACTTCCAAGTAACGACTCTGAATTTCGTACGCGCAATGTATTATTTAGAAGAGATAAGTAATCATTGAGAGAGAGAGAGAGAGAGAGAGAGAGCAGCTTTAAACTGACTCAGATATATTGAAATATACCTGCAGGATCCATGAAACACACCAGAAATTGGAAACCGTGGAATATTTCATAGTTAGGATAAGGCGCAAGAAATATTCCGAATAAGATACGAACAGAACTGAGCCGGGCTTGGCTCGGTGGATAAAGCGGCAGCTTTCCATTCCTCTGAGGTCCCTGGTTCGAGGCCCGTTACAAGAAACAATTTTTTCTTTGGATTATTAAAATGTAGAAGGAGTTTATTGGGCGTCTGTCGGTGAATTCTAACTAGGATGTGGATGTACAAATGACTGTGGCTTGATTTGAAGATACGTTGAAAAGCTTTACCGACGAAGTACTTCGCAAGAAACAATTTGGTTGTTAAGAAAAGTAGTTGAAAAAAAAATATCGGAAAATGGAAAAGAGTGACACGCTTTCAGAAAAATTGCTCATCTCGAAGTGACGAAACTCCGTGGGTAAAGAAGCCGTTAAGTCCTCAAATAAGGAACGGGACCGACGAAAAAGCCGCGGAAGCGACGGCTGGAGGGTTGGATCGAAAAAGAGATAGTGGGGAGGGGCGACTTGCAAAAAACCGTCGACGGAGATGGAAACACAGAGACTCACCTTTCCAGTCGAAAGTTTTCGAGAGAAGTGCAAGGCGCCGGCCATTACCGTGGATCACATACTTCTTCCAGTGCATTCTACTCCTATTTCTTTCCCAGGGAACCTGAGACGCCACCCCGTTCTCCTCCTTCTACCCCATCATTCCCCATCCCTTTTCGACGGAAACTTTCCGCCGACGTTCCGGGACTTAAAAATCTATCCACCCTAAAACTGATTAGGTGGAGAGCCAGCCGTCGCGTCCGTTCCATCTGCACGCATCGCCGCCTTTCCACCTCTAGGTCAGCAACTTACCCTCCGCCCCTAATCCAACAGAAAATTTCCGGATTTCTGCCTATCGCACGCAACCCAGTCAAGAACCAAAAGAGGAATAATACTCGCAAGTTGACAATGTGGAAGCAATCTTTGAGGGATGAAATTTCTGTCACCGTCTACAGGGTACAACCCCAGTGAAACCCGATCCTCAGTGCACTTTCGGAAGATGATGGTATTAAATTCGACGGACAGAAGTCTGTTCAGCTCGCAGAAGTTCATAGCTTCTGAAGCAGTGTTCAGGATGATCCTCACCCGCGGGGCGCAATTATTAAGACACAAAGGATGTTCGAGGCGCACGATGCAGACGAATGCTAAGAAAATCCTGCTCGACGTAACTCTGTCGACGAGTTGGCCTTCCCGGAACGACAAGTTCGCAACAGGGGATGGTGGATAGAAGAGGATGGATGGTTTTCGGGTGAAGAGGGAGTGAGGGACGCAGTCAGCGGGATTCGGTTCCGTTGGAAATAATAAATGTGATCACCGCGTGGTACGAGGGAACGTCAGCAGAAGAAACCAGCTGTTTTAGTCCGTGACGATAAATACGGCGATTCCTTTCAGCCGTTCGCGCTTCGGGGGGTGGCTCCGGAATTTATTCCGGGTCCGCAGTCGGTACTCTTAACTAAATAATGCTCTTAGGCCGGCAACAAATTTTCGGGAGGGGGCTGGCAACCCCCGGTGCCTGGGGATGATACGTGGCCGAGTCGTCGTCGCGGAAGAAAACCGGCTCTCTGCGATGGCGAAAGGGGACGCCGGGGGCGGCCGGCGTCTCCGGCAGCCGTGTGGTTCCCGGTTACATTTAAAAGTATAATTTTAAAATGGCGTCGCAGAACACACGAAGTGGCTCATAAGCATAATTTATGCGCCCGTTTCCCTCCGGCCCGGCCCAACGCTCTTTTTCCACGAGCCCAGACCCGCGAGCGGCGCGCGTCTTTGTTTCCCCGGGCTGCATTTAATAAAGGATATTCGCGGGGCTGACTTTTTGTCTGGCCGAGTCCGCCGGCAGTCTCTTACTTTCCGTTTAAATTCGTTAACCCCCGGCCAAGCCCCGATTTCTTCGTCGACGCGCCCCTTCACCAACTCGCACCCCCGCAAATCGATTTTACCGGAGGGTTGGGAACTGCTCTCAGACTTTTTCCGAATGCACAGAAGGGACGGTAGTTCGTCCACCAGGACATTATTCGCCGAGAAGAAACGAACAGTGGGGAGGAATCGGTAAATTGATGCGCGATTAATTTTTGCACGGTTTTTCCGCGTCGACCCTATTGTTACCGGGGACGAAATTTGAATGAGGGCCGGCGGTAAATAGTCCGAGGCCAGGGCAAAATTAAGCGGCGGATTTCCATCCGACGAGACGTTTCTTTCGCCGCCGTTTCGCTCGTTTAATAAGTAGCTAATTGTAAAAACGACCGGCCTTTGTCCCCGAGATAATGAAGCCACTGGAACCAACCTGGAACGAACGGGTTAATTATTCACGGGCGATTTTCTGGCGCCGCCTGGTTTCCGGAATCGGCTGGAGAATACGTTTTTATAATGATACACGCACGCGTTCGTCACGCGCTGTTACGCTAAAGTTGCCGCCCGTAATTATTCACATATTAAACGAGTAAACCGCGCGCCCATCTGTGTCTATATAAGCTTCTAATCTTCTTGTCTGGCTATGCACACCTCTATTCCACTCATCTTAATATATTGCTCTAACTCAACGCACCTATCTACACACAGCCATAGATATATAGGAGTTACTTGTGCCTATGTGAGCGTAATGTACCAAGCACTCGCTGTGTGCGAGTCTAGTTCCTCTGAAGTTAGTATGTATCTCCTCGTATCTAGGCGTTTCTTTCGCAACTGCGCCCGTCAGGGTTGCCGCGCCCATAATAATCCGTCGTGTTGACTCTAACTGACTGAAATATAGCTTTGCTGTGGAAGCACAAAACAAATTATACTCCTATTCACCCGACAGTAATTTTATTTAACACTAAACCAACCAAGCATTAAAAGTATCTGGTAATAAATGTTGCCTTGTAAAAATGGCGGAACTAAATTTATTTTATATATATATATATAAATGAATTTTAATAATTTTAATAATCATGGAATATATATAAAAACTCACTCTGAATCTCACAGAGAAACACGCTAAAACTCTATGGAAAAAGAGAAAATTCTATAACGAGAATTTTGATGTACGAACTAAAATCGCCGGTGCACAGAACGGGGTTGCGATTTTCCCCGATTGTTACGAGCCCCCCAGGATTCGTCCAGAATTCGCATGAACGTCCGCAATCGGTCGAGCTCCTTTTTTTTCAACCGTCGCCGGTTATCGCAAAGGGCGGCGAACGCGACTCGATTAATAATTCAGCGTCGGCATGAGAAACCTTTCACGGTGTTTGATTTGTGCTCGGCCCTCCCCGCATCCCCCGGGTAAAATACGGTTCCGTGGAAAGCCCACGTGTCTGTTATTCCAGCTCGTCAGCTACGATTTTATTCGCGCAGTCAAACCGTACGAATTTCTGTCTCTGAATCAGTCGGCCCTTCGCGTTAATCCGGCGCTCTTGCGGCTTGCGAACGAAAATGACTCTGTGCGCCGGTGACACTTCATATTCCCGGCGGCCGGGACGTGAGATCAACGTCAATAAACGTGGAGGACCACCACGGGATAACTGAGGGCCGAATTTATTCTCGCACGGTCGTGTTCGAGTCGAACCACCCCCGGAACCGCGTTTCACAAGCGCCCGGATATCCGAACATAATTATCTCGTCGGCCGAAGACGAAATGCTCTGGAAACTTTTCTGGAGATCAGCTGCCAGCTGCTCGAACTCTCTGCAAAGTACTTAGCAACGTATTGTTTTATATATAAACCGACTTCGAAAAAACGCACTAAAAAAATGTACTAAAAAGTATGAAATAATTTCCATTTAATTTATGTGAGAATACTACACACGAATTTGAATACGATACAATCTTTTCGGAGGCGGCGCAAAATTGAATTTTAACAGCTATATTTAAGACGACTTAATGTTATGATTAATTCAAGTAATAATTTTCTATTTGACTTGTTGTCTGAAGAAGATACAGAAGGAAAGTTCCTGGAAGTTGCTGATAGCCATCTCTCTGAAAAGAGTAGATTGCGAAGAGTTAAAATTCTCAGAGAAGAATAAATTGAAATAGTTTCCCAATAACAGTTGCGCTTGACAAAAATCCAAAGTTTCCAAGCTGTTAGGAAGTTTGAAACTGATTGTATCGAGGAAAATCTTCGGAGGAAAAGCGAAATAAATTCTTGCAAAATTAGGTATGGATTCGACGACGGTACTGCACGGATGTCATCGCTCTAATTATCCGTTGAAGTCCGCGGCTCGTTAAATATCTATTTCGTTAAGGGATGGAGTATTATCTGCGAAGGTCGTCGAGGGTGAGGGCCGGCCATTTTCGAATTTCGCTCGCGTCGCTCTTAATTTCCCCGGGAAACCTTGGGCAAATCCAATTGAATCTCTCTCTCTCTCTCTCTCTCTCTCTCTCTCTCTCTCTCTCTCTCTCTCGCGAGGCTCTTTCCAGCGGAAATTCAGGTCAAGATAGAACAAGCCCGATCCTCCTACAAATAAAAGACAGAGCGGAATATGGAGTCTGCTGCCGTGAAAATCTTTCACCCCTATCGTTCGGCGGCGCACTCACCCTTTCGCGGTGCCCTCAGCCACTCGGAGCGAGAATTTGCTCGTCAAGCGAGACGACGGGAGCCTCGCTGATTAATTAGAACCTTCCCCATCGGGGATGGCTAGGAAGCGGGGAGAGGACATCGATGTGGATTAAACACCAGCCGAAAGAAACCGGTGCCCAGGTGAAAAAGGGGCTCCTAAGATGTGCACCAGGGGTTCTGAAGAGTGGATAGTGCGGATCGAACAGTAAAATATGGAAGGGCCTGGAAAAAGAGACGGCCAAAGCAGATGAGGGAGGAGAAATTGCCTAGGAGACGCCGAAGAAACGGGCCGAAGAGAATACGACTAGGTGGACAATAATTGAACAGTATAATCCACCCACGCGTGTACAAAATTTTTTCATCCATGAAACCGTTAGTAAAACTACTGAGAAAGTAAATAACTAAAATCTTGTCTGACTAGTAAGTAGGTTGTGTCTGAACTGATCAGATGCTACATAAAATGCAGTAGCGAGACCACGTTTCCTTCGAAGCAGGAAAGCCACAGTAAAGCACACCAGCACAGACCAGAATAAGTAGATTATGTCCTGTCTAGTCAGCCTGATTTTTCCGTGAACCTCCGAGGTGACCGGAATTTCTCTGGGGCAAAAATCAGGTTGAATCGAAGCCGAGAGCGTTCGACTTGTGCGGCGCATAGACGTCGATTTCCCTGAGACCGGGCGGCGATTAAATTTCCGCCAGCAGCGACTCGTAGTCGGTACGAGCTGGTAATTTTTCTTCGGTACACTTTCCGTCGGCATTGTGCGAATCGAACGGCGATTACTTCGTTCCTTGCTCGCCTTTGTTAAACGCTATCCGCCGTTTAAGCTGCTTCCAGCGGCGCAACCACTCGCCGCCCCCTTCGCTTTCGCCCTGCGGCCGCTTTTCGACGATCCTCCTTCTCTTCCTGTTCGTTCTCGTCTTCTTCGTCCTTCTCCTCGTCGTCCTCCCGCTCGTTCCAGGCTCGGCTCGTACTCGCAGTAGGTGGCGTAGCTTGCAGTCAGCGTGGCGCAGCTAACACTGAACTAACTCTAAGTAATGGGCCGGCGGCGTGTTAATCGCGCCGCGCGTAACTTAATTAGTCGAAAACTTGTAATCGCGGCGCTGCGCCCGCGCGAATAAAAACTGCCAGCCGACAAGCGCAATGAAATTACCACGGTGCTCTATAACCCGTTGAATCCGCCAGAAATTGATCAATCGTTGTTGTCAATCGAGTGACAGGCTCGATCTCGACATGGGAGATTGTTCAACCCACAATCTCGTAGTTTATTTGAAAATTGTCAAATTTATTTTGTACGCTTTTGTTGTTTTATATAGGCAACAAAACAAAATTGTGGTAGGGAATGTAGTGGCGGTACTCTGATTGGAGACAGCATGATCTACTTACTCTCTACTTACTCAGTTGAGCAGACCTGGAGAGGTATTGACAGCAGGATTATTTCATCAAAGATGTATTAGTATTGGCGAACTAGTGTGTCGATGTATATCGCAAGCCTGCATACATTCTACTCGCATCAATTTCATTAGATGAAGTAAATTAGGTATGAAGATTCGCATTTGTGTTAATATTTCACATTTAATGGATGCAAGAGTACTGTTCGATTATGATAGGCCGAATCTACTCAATTGGTTTGCGGTATGTCACCATAAGCTTGTACGATAGAGACATGCATAATTTAATTGCACGATTAACGGAGGATACCTGAGTCCATCGAGGACTGTCCCATCAATCCAGGTATAATCTACTTACCTGTCAGAAATGTCTTGTACCATTCCACTAGCATCCACTCGATTAAATGATGTAAAGCATTCCAAACCTCACGGTACACCTTTCACCTAAAATACCATAACATCGCGACAGAACACCGCAGATCAATTTTTGAGGGCTCTTCAGAAACCTTAAACTTTCCTCTATACGTCCGCATAGAAAAGAATTTCGGAAAATATGTTTTGCACAAGGTATAGTCATTTCAGTTTGCAAGATTTCTTTAAAAATGGAACTTCAATTTCTTTCACCGTTTTTTGACACAAAGTTTTAAGAGTTCAAAGACAGACAATTGTCCGATTGTAATTCAGCCCCCCTTTTATCTTCCCGAGTGGTGTATTTGTATTCTTGTATTGTATCGAGGAGAAACTCTCTGATACTAGAAGACAGAATCTACTTGACTGTCCGACAAGTCTTGATAAGTTCTCCTGTAATCTCGATTGACGGTGAGATGCATAATCTAAGGGATCGATCGCAGGGGAATGGGTAATTCCACTGAGACTTGCCCGATCAATTGTAATGCAATCTACTTACTGGCCTGACAAGCATTGTGGCTTTCTACATCAAACGAAATAAAGAGTACATGTATTAATGCATTGTTGAAGAGCTGTCTCATGGAATTGCCCGGCTATCTAAGAAAGAATCTACTTGGAGACAGTAAATTGAGTTGCAGTATTCACTGAAGACAAGTTGCAACCCATACGAATGTATAGTAGTATATACGTGATAGTACGTAATGTGGAATTTATTGTAAAATCGTGTGAAAGTAAATGAGACTGAAACAATTGGACCATTTTGCTATTTTTTCGAGATCGTAATGCGGTTCGAAAATAAATGTACACGTGGCCGCCGATGTATTCCACGGTGCATGGACACGGTCGCCTTACAGAATAAAGGAATTAAACGATTTCAATTGTGGTGGGAGTTTCCGCGAGACTCGGCAGGTGGCAGGAAACAATTACATTTGTTTCTGACACACGAGCGAGATTGCCGGTGGCTTCGGTGGTACTAACGGCGAGTGAAAAGGGAGATGAAGGAATTACGGAAACAGTGTTGCTGTAAGCCAGTCGAGAAAGCTCGTCCCGCCCTTGTGCACCTTCGTGACGTTCGTCATGGTCTGATTCGTGAAATTAAACGGCAGATTATTAACGTGGCATCGCCGGAGTTGCTCCCAACGAATTCGGTGTCGACGGAAACTCGCGCAAACACTGACAAATGTCCCATAAAACTTTCATCGATTTCGCCGATATAAAAAATCACAATCAACGCGCACTATGTAATTAGATGGAATCAACCACTCTCGGATTATAATTTCAATTATCGTATATGGACTAACAGCGGTCCATTTTAATTTTTTCGACACATAGATCATCGACGAGCCTATGCAGCCCCTGTTGTTACGTGGATCCGGTCGATGCAAGATTAATAATTTAAAGATTATGGTTATAATTAGGGATACAGTATCTGGAAACAGAAAATGGGTAAATTTTCACCGGAGGAGCGTAAGAGGGTTAATTACACTGTTTAATCACTTATCAAATATCACACGTAATTAGGGAATCCCTTTGAAGAGAGAGAGAGAGAGAGAGAGAGAGAGAGAGAGAGAGAGAGAGAGAGAAAAGGACTTTATAGAAAATTTATTTCTGCGGGTTTTGATGAAACGCTTAATTTCCAATCAGAGCAACCGGATCCGTTCAGTTGCTGGGCCGCCGACCGCATCTGCTTTTCACACGGTGGCGCTACACCTCCTGTCGAAACAGGTGGTTGCTCCCTGTCGATCTTTTTTAACGAACCCGTGGCTGAATACGTCGAGAATAAGCGAAGGATTTAACGCGAGCGGATCCGGCCGGCAACTGGGTCAAACTCGGTCCCCCGTCTCCTCTCGAACGTTGCTCATAAATTTTTCAGAGGCCCGCCTCGCAGAACTTCCTTCATTTCGCGTCGCCCGGAAGTTCTCCTGGCGACTATCATCCCTAGCCGCAACTTTTCCAAACGATCGATCCGCCTTCTACCTTCTCCGCCACCTTTTTTTCTCCGTTATTCGTCCTGCGAAAGCATGCATCGTTCCAGCAAGACGTGCGAGTTGCTTCCAGGTGGAAACAGGTGGTTGCTCGACGCTCCCCATCGATCGAACGCGAATTCCCGCGAAATAGATCGTGGGGGAAGCAATGATCTGAATCGTGAATGATTCGGACGACTTGGTAGATCGTTCTAGGATTATTGTATTGAAGATCGAAACTCGGTGGATTTCGGAATCCTCTCGTAATTCGCAGAACCGAGTGGAATCGTATTTCAACGGGCAGCCGCTGCCGGGAAACAATACGCCGGCGAACAAAGGCGGCGAACTTTCCCCCTCGCGGGCTTTATTAAATGAGCGGTAATGAGTCGCCCGGGCGCATTTAGTTAATTAGTTACATCGCGTCGATCCACCGAGCCGCGGCGAGCGCGACTGTTGCTCTTTGTGAGCCGAGACCGACGATAAACTCGTCTTCCGGTTGCTCGATCGGAATAAGGATAATCGTATTTAGTCGAACGTGTCGGTCCCATTGTGCTACTTCAGGACCGCTGACATTTAACAGTGTTCAGAGATATTCGAGTCGTCAGCAGTTTTACGAAAATAGTTAAGACACTTATCATACATGTCTTTTCAAAACGTATACAGGGTGAGTCACCTAACGTTATCACCTCAAATATCTTTGTTATTTTCAAAGATACATTAAATGTCTTCAGGACAAAGTTGAATGGTAAAATGGTATAATAAGTAAAATGGTAAAATGGTATCATACGATACCAAAAAATTTTTGGTTTTCATCTAATTTTTTTAGAGATATCAAGGTCACCTTCATTTTTTTTAAGTAGAACCATCCTTTCTTAAACATGTACAATGATAGTCCCTTTCATTACGAATTCAGTGACTGTAGGTGTTTAAAAAAGGGTGGTTCCATTTTTAAAAAAACGAAGGTGACCTTGATATCTCTAAAAAGAATTACATAAAAACAAAAATTTTTTTCAACTTTGTCCTGAAGACATTTATTGTATCTTTGAAAACAACAAAGATATTTGAGGTGATAACGTTAGGTGACTCACACTGTATACTTTCGCGGTCTAATTACACCAGCCAGCTAAATTTCCAACACTCTGCACGCAAAATTTCAAAATTAATTTTCACGCGAACAATACCTCGCAAAATTTGATTTCCAGCAACACGGACATAGAGAAAATGTTACAATAAACCGCATTAAAGTTCGTTCGAACGTTCCGAGTTTATTTCACATTGTATCGAAACCCTGCAATTTTCTGCAATTCAATGGGATAAGAACTTCGCAAATAGACAATTCAGACTCGCTGCGGAGCTCGATATGTTTGTATCGAGTAAAAATGTTGAAAACAGATGGACAGATGGTTGGGAGCTGATGATTATGTCGAAAATAATACAGTCGACGCTTCTCGTTCCTCCGGCGGTCGTAATTCACGATAAGTTTCCGGCGGGGCCGTCTCTGGTTGAACAATTACGAACGGTTCCACTCAAATCCAGTCGATTAATCACCGTGCTGCCAGCCACAATCGCATCCGCGTAGAATTAATTTAAAATCTCGCGCTTCCCCACCAAGGAATTCGCGGTGCTCGGGTTCGGGCCGCGCGAAACTTTCCCCCGGGGGGCGCGTAATAATTTAAAACAGCCGACGGCGCGGCGCCGCGCTTGTATTCCCCGTTCCCGGGGTTTTTTTCCTCCGTCGTCGAGGAAATTCTGGGGAATTTATGTCCAACGGGCAACGCGACGGTCCATTAGACTGGATTCGATCGCTGCTTGTCAGTAATTCAATCGCGGTGCATCAATTTAGCGAAATCCCGTAAACCGAACCTCATTGGGTTCGCGAAGCCCGAAACAGTGTTGTACAGGGGATGTTTCGGATGGAGGACTCTACCGGATGGAAGAGTTCGACTGGTTCAGGTCGACAACTGTTGAGAGAGGAGAAACCAGAGTCTCGAATCATGAGCGGTAATCTTGGAACGTCAGTGGAAACGTCAGATGAGTAGCAGAGAAATATTCGTTGATGTGTAATACATGCTCAGGATTGAACCGAGGCAATTGGACTGGAATTCCTAGCAGGAATTTTTCAGATCCTGAGAGATTACAGCGTTGTTGGCTGGAGCGTGCCGACGCCGCTTCGCGTGATATAAGAGGGCCCAGGATGTATAATCATACAGCTACACATTGTAGAAGGAAGCACTGGAATAGTCGGTTCCCAATTTCCAAGCAGAGCGTGCTTCTCGTTCCGCTGGCACTTGTGTTCGAGTAGAATGGTCCTGAATGTGGCCAGACATCGTTGGGGAGGTAGGCAGTATGCATTCAACAAGTGTAAGTAGAATTAGTCAATTGATTTTTCGATCGTTTGCTAGTGGAGTACATCAATAATTTCTGAGACAGTGATTAGTAGAAGAGGTCAATAATTGATCAGCCTCTCTGACTAGAATATGTACATTATTTATGAAACAATTGTCAGTTAAATATATCTGATACTTGCCAAACGATGTAAACAGAACATGTGAATTATTTATCATTATTGTAACTAGTACAATCCCCCCGACATCTGATCAGTCCGTTTCAAGTAGTGTAAATCAACGAATGCGCAGGCATTTGATAATAGAACCTATAATAGAACCTGGTTTAAGGAAAAGAGACAAATGGATGGGCCGACACCGCAAACTCTAAGTACCGTAGACACGAGCGCTTAACAGATTAGGAAAACTAGAACATTGAAGTAGAATAACACGGCGTAAATGGCTTTAACTCATCAAGTAGTTGAATCCACATGAGACCAGACACATTTATGCGAAACGACTGACTGTATAATCGGACCTGACCCAAGTGAAACAACTCGGTGTATAATCTGACAGTTTCCAATCCAGCAAAACCATCTAATCTTCCAAAACAGAAATAGAATTACCGTGTGATTGTACATAACAAAAATCCACTTCCCTCCAACTTCTCGCATATCTGGACGAACGTTCACGCCCTTTCTCAGGGATTCTACGTGCAATTTCGCAGCCGGAGCCGTTTGCAAAACATGGCTGCAGCCACTCACGTATTTATAGGCTCTGATTCGACTCCTAAATCCCCGATGGCCGCGCTCCACTCTCTTTCTCCAGAAATTACGTATCAAACATTCATCAACAATTTGGAAATTATTGCCCGGACAAGAACACGTACGCCCCATTCCACCCGAGAGGTTGTTTTTCAACGGCGTGAGACCACGGCAACGTTGTTTCCAGCGGGTAGAACCGTCTACGCCCTCTGGAGACCTAGACCACTAAATCAATTTAATTAAGTTACACACCGGCATTACATCGGACGATAACGGCCTGTATAAATTTGCCCAATCACTGGCCGTGTTCTACCCTCTGTAATCCCCGTTCGAAGCGCAGAACGAACCGCCGCGAATTATCCTTTCGATCGCAAACCAGTCTCCGCTGTCACGTCGCGCGAGAATTCTACGCAGCGAAATTCGAAAAGAGCTTCTCCCAGCCGGAATTCGAATCGAGAGAGAACCGGGATTCATACCCATCCTCGGAATGAGGTTTATCAGAACTTCTTTCGGAATCAGGACAATCGAATTCTACTTTCTCACGGGATTCCCTTTCCAAGTTCTAAAGTAGAAGAGACGGGAACCGAGAAAATTATAACTGGAGAATATTTTATTGTCCGAGGTGGTAGGAAATTCTTGTGACGTCCCATTTTCAATCCTGCGGAATAAAATGAAGTATCAATGATAATAGTCAGACGTTAAATTATACTACCAATGAATTGTAAAATACTATAATCTCGTCAAGAAGTAGGAACATTGTCGTAAAAAGTAGACAGTAACGATTTCATGGCACGATCTGGAAACGTACTTTTTCGCAGTATCGAAAGATTAAAAGGCGAACTCTCTACATAAAATTGGATATTATATTTCTTGTTTCACGATAATTCTGGATCGTCAGAATTGTGCAGACATCAAGGTTTCCAGATGCAGGGCCGATCGATAACGCCATGAACTAGCTGACAAAACACAAAAGACGAAGTCCCATCGGAAAGTTGACGAACCGTACTCCGTTCCTAGGACTCCGGTCGTCTCTGGCGTTGAATTCGTGTTCCGTGCGTCCCTTTCGGACTCTATTTAATTAATTGCATTTACATACTAACAAAGGGGAGCGCGGAGAGCGTATCCGTGACCCCGCACGCGTTTTTATTGTCCGGCGAGCTCGCATGACTCGCGATAGAGGGCATTTGCGATTCAAATCGCGCGCCCGCGGCGCTCCGGATTGAAATTCGAGCGTCGAAATAATGAATGGCGTTCGGACTTGCTTCGAAAGCGGCGCTGTAAAGCGCGTAAGCTCCGCATTTGCCTTGCATGCAATCCTCCTTAATATATGACTTTGATGTCGGGCCGTGGAATAAGCTTGATCCGATTTCTGTTCGCGACGAGAGTGCGAGGCGTTCCCCTTCCTATTTCTCTCTCGCGCTCTCGCTCTGATTCTTTTCGTTTTGTTTGCTCTCGTGCGATGTCTCTCTGGTCGGTGGACGTCCGGACGCCGAGGAATCGAGTGTTTTGTTCGCGGAATCACGGCTCCTCGTCGAATCCATTTAGCCCGGCAGCTTATTTGGCCCGTGAGGGGACAAGCGTCGCCGCCATTAAAATCCGAACGGAAAGCTCGATAGGAAAACACTTATCGTCCACTCGACGACAAGACGCTCTCTCAGCTCTCTCGCTCTCTCTCTCCCCCTCCCCCCCTCTCTCTCTCTCTCTCTCTCTTTTCCTCTCCGAACCAGAAACTCCGGCGAAAAGACATTTCGCCGGCTTTCAGGGACCGGCTTCTCTTCCGCAGACGTCTTTCGGACAACCCTCCTCCGCCTTCCACCCCCGCATCTCATCCTCTTCCTACTGCTCCTTCTCTCGTTATATTTTATTTGACGCTCGAGAGCCGGCAGAGGCGCCGCGGCTTTTCGAATTCCCACGAGGCGAACGATTCTTGGCGATTCAATCAGCCCGGCCAATCGAATTCGACAATCGAGTAATCCGGACGTCCGGATGCAACGCTCGACGCTCGCGATGCTTCTCAACGTCGCGCTTCAACTGTCGGTGCATCAACTTGCATTACCCGCTACCTTATCTCAAGCTTCGAATTTTTGACTGCCGATGCCACCAAAAATTTTATTAACCGACTTTCCGATTGTTTCTTCTCATGGAAATGGTATAAAAGACTGTTCGGAGAGAGAAACAGCAGTATAAAGAAATCTTATGATGCTGTATTAAATTAATGTACTTACAGGTTTGTTATTCTGAAACTTTGAAGCTGCACCATCGGAGAGAAACCGTAAGGGAAGTAATGTTGTTTGGCAATTCGAGCAGCTCCTTCTTTCTCCCGGATGCGTGCATCCGCGTGTCTGACCAGGCACGATCCTATTTCACTGTCAAGTGTTTGACTAGTCGACGGTTCATTCTAGCCGTATGCATCCGCGCATACACGATCCCATTCTTCGTATAGTTTGCTCAGCTGTGGGAATTGTGTATAGGATGCCGGACCAAGTGTTGGTTTATACTACTGGAGACGCGTGTTCCTCCTCATGATTTTATTTCGCCAGGAACATGTCTGACGTAACAGGCTTTATTCCCCTGAGACGGTGTTTGGTTAAATGTGATTCCGTTCTTTGTGATGAGATGTATTTGCTTGGTTGCAGTCTCCTCTAAACGAACGTGTCCCTTTCTGTTTGCGGCCTGATTTATCATTGACTTCCTCTACTGCAACGACCGAAATTTCACATACCAAATAATATGCACGGCTTGGTTAAGTGAAAAACATAAAAGAGTACTAGAACAGAATGAAAAACATTTTTTTATTTGACTTTGGGGGACGTTTTTGTCAATGTTTCGACAATGTTCATTTAAAATCAATATATATGTATAACTACAACTCTTTCTAACATTGATATCCCAGCTATAAAATAAGCACCGAACCGGTCCAAGCAGATTGCACGGCGAGTTCGTATAAAAATCGTAATAACAAGAAAGCGAGGGGGTTGAACGGTTCGAGGGGGTAACGATAGCCAAGTTAGGGGCGGCTGCACGCGCCACGTTTCCGGCAACGATCGAATCTGGGGCTTACCGAACTCGTTGCCCGATAATTCCCCCTTCCGCTTAATTTGCCGGCGACTTATTGCCCGCTCGCAAAAAGCTGTTTCACGCTGCGGCTCGGCGCCATTCTCAAACCCCGTTGAACCCCCTCGCCCGACTTAATAGGATTCAACCACGGCGATACGTACAGTGGAATTATTTCGGTCGGGCGGGTTTATCAGCCGCCGAAGACGAAATCCAATTGGCGTGGGCGGATGCTGCGCCGAAGGGGTTGCACGGGGTGAAAAGGGGATCGAGGGGATGGACCGGCAGGACGCCGCGATACGTGTGCATCTATTTCCGCAACGGCGGACCAAAATTTCGGACGATCAGCAATTTTCTCCGCCGGTTCCCGTCCGATAAAGTCCGTGACGCGCGACTCTTGCAATTTATATGCAACGTTCCCGATCGAGTTTTTCTTCCTTCGTTTTTCGAGCCGCGCCGAGAGGGTTGCAACAGGGTGGCCACCCCCTTATCGGGGTCGCCTTAAACGTTTCCGCTGTTCTTGACGATAACGGAACGGTCATCGGGCCTGGAACGAGCAGTTTCATATCGGGGAGTGTAGAATCGACTTGCTGGTTCTAATCGATCCTTTCTTTTAGTTCGCAAGTTCTCCTCGTGGCTTTGGCGCGTAGATTTTGTTCGATTTAGACATTCGGTTGAAAAAGTATTGTACTTTAATCGTTTCGAATGTTTTCTAACGAGTTTCGTTTTGTTTATTTGGCCCGGATAAACCACAATTACCCTAACATGAATTTATTTGAATAATTCGTGGAAGAAATCTCCATCGACAATATTTTTATCGGTTTGACTGAATGGATAAGAACAGGGGCGGTATATATTTCTAGACAGCGATTATTTACGTGATTATGCTGTTCTCTGTGTAATTCACTGAATTAAGAGGACGGAACGTTATCAGATTTGTCGGTGCACAAATACAGGGCTCCGGTTCCTTAGATATTTTTCGCTTCTACCGAAACTTGCGCATTTAATTAACGTGTCTAAAACAAAGAGACGTCGCGCAGTATTTCCTACCGCAGGGCTTTGCCAGCTCTGCGGAAATGGAAGGGGCGAGATTACCGGCCACAAAAACCCGGGGCAGCGTTTCTCAACTTCTAACCGCTATTCTTTGCCCCGTTCACACAGACAGAGAGAAAGCCGTCCCTTGGTTCTGAAAACGCGCCGAGTCTTCTTCTCTTCTCCGCGCTTTCTCTTCCAAGTCTCTGTGCCTTTCACTGATCCGCCTGTTTATCCATTTATCTCTACGCTTCTAGTATCCCTTTTGAATACTTCATCTCGGCTCGGAGGGTCTCAATGGATCCCGGAGATAACCGAAAGGCACCGTGTCGCGCGATCTGCTCCTTGCAAGCGCTGTCTCTTTGCGAGCTGTCCAATACTGTTTGCGATTTTACAGCTTTCCACACACGTACGCTTCAATACTCATCGCGTCAAGAATACGTGTAAAGTGGCCGGTTAAAAATCGTTTGTTCCCGGGCGGAAGACCGAGGTCGAATTTATTTGTTCCTGTACGACTCCGAAGCTCGACGGAGCTTATCAGGATTTATGTGCTCCACTGAAGAACGCGTCAGAAAAACTACGGTTGGTTTTATTCGCGCTTTTACTACTGGGAACTCGACAAAGATTGCTGGGATTTATATATTTTACTGAAAGACACGTTAGAATTTATTTATACTATATTTTTGGTACTTCAAACTGGGGTGAGCTGACTTGGTACTGGTTAATAGTATTGATGGAACTGCAGATTAAGCACTGACAAACACTACTTGCGTATGAGAAGTACAGGTCAGTATTGGCCAATGCCTTTAGTAATACATTTCATCAGTTGCTGATTAATACTACAGACGAGGTATAAGAGTAGACCAATCACCGTATGGAGTTTCGTGTCTCACACAATAACAATTGGTTTTCTTACTTACCCCTCTACACTGACGAACGATAAATGTTGGAACTAGATCCCCGAAAGCGGTTAAATACAAATGGCTAACGAGTTGTGTCTGTCATTTTATGACCATATGTTCAAATTATATCTTTTTATTTCATGTCATTATATTATGTATATCTACAATTATCTTTGTCAGTACAATATTAATAAACATAGATATCAAATTTTCAAATTATAGAAATACAGTTTTCAATTTTCTAACACTATTAATACGCGTCCTTTGTATATATCTTGTAACCGAATTTAAAAAAGATATTTTCGTGTATATTTCATCTGAACAACATAAATTTTAGCTACAACACATCTTGCAAAATATCAATTAATAAAAAAAAAAGAAATTCGAAAGAAAAAAAGAATTAACTAATCAGTATTCAGTTTTGTACACAGTACTCGCACTGTTAAAGATAAAGGAATATATCAGCTGGAAATATGGTAATTTCGCTGGAATTTTCAATAAAATATCAAATATAACTGTAATAATCGGAGCTATGCGCTTTTTAGTGGAACTATGGAAATGTTTATCGGGAATACCGTTTTTCTCCGTAGTCCCAGGAACCATTTTATTTCTCTCACTGAAAGGAATTCCATCGAGGACTAGTCCACGTCGTGTCGATACTCAATCAATCCTTTCAGCGTTCGCTCAGACACTCGCCGAGCCGATCTCAGATACAAAATAGCTTCTCGCGGGACGCGAATGCAGCTCGAGTACTCGGAGCGGTGCTATCCGTGTCTCAAACGATATCTCCGGACTTTCGCGAGTTCCCTTGCAGAAAAGATTCGCGACTTGAAGGTGGCGGGGGAAGACGAGCTCGACAGGCTACGAGGGAGGAAGAAAGGGGGTTTCGCGGGTGCTCATGGGTAGGGGTGGGTGGGCAAAAGTGGAAACTGACGGGCGAGCAGGGCTCGAATCGCGGAAAACTCGATGCACGGGGTGTTGTACGGAGGAAAGCGGTTCGGTTGAAATGTTGGCGGTGGTATGTGGTCGGCGGCAGCTCCGCGCGAAACTTTTCAACGAGTTCCCCCATACTCTCGGAGCTCCGAGGTCTGATGCTTTTACACGAGCCGGGGCTAAGCGCAGACATGCTCGCCCTCTGGCGCGCACGTCTACAAGGAGTGTTTTCTCTGGTGGAAACGCGGCTAAGAATCGTCGGTCGCGTCAAAGTAATCTCGCCCGTACCCGTAACCCCTCCTAACCGTTCGAACGACTCGAACTTGCGAGAACTTTCGATCGTATCGGCACGAATTCCCGGAAACGTGACCACTCAACGTCTACGCGAAGCCAAGGCTCGCCAAGAAAATTCAACTTTTTATCCAAATTTTCGGACGAGCAGACGGCACGCGGCATTCCGACCGGGCTTTAATTCGTTCGCGACATCCGCCCGGCCAAGTTTTAATGGAATTCGAAGTGACCCGATCCCCGTTTCGCAAGAGCGAAATGAAATTTTAAACAGGAGCGAAGCTTTCCGCGAAGTCGAAAAGGGCTGGCTAGTAATTGTTTTGCTCCGCTGACGATTTGTTTGTGGCTGCGCTTCTGGAACGTTCGGTGCGCTTGACTATTGTTGTTACATTCCACCGGAAAGGTTTTCTGGCGTGGACCGTGCGAGACTTTACAGTTAGCTTCGCGCCTGACTGCATGCGAACTTGTACTACCGAATATATTTGCCAGGCGATGTAGAATGTATTGTTCACACATTTTCTGATTTTTTAATGATGTATTCTGCTAGCTGTATTCTACACTACTTTAACTATAGAAAAGATAATGGGAAGAGTATGTATTTGGGTCGTATTATTTTCGGCGATAACCAAAGCTCTCTTCTGCAGCAGCAGTGCACGTGTAACTTCGCGGGGGAGCTTTTATGTGATTACAGGAACCGATCACAAATGATCGATGTGGGTTCCTGCACGTAATAGCCAAGTAATCGACCCGGACTTCGTCGAGCCTGATACAGACGGACACTGAGCGAAATAGGATCGTTGACTGCTTCATTAACCGGTGGACTTTTCCTCGCCAGCGCGGCGGCTTGGGATAAAGAAGGCTAAATCGGTTTCACGTCAAGGGCGGAGATTTCTCCATTAAAACTTCATAAAGTACGATCGCGAGGCTCGAACCTTGCTAAAGGGTGTGTCTAGGCGCCAGCCAGCGAAATCGAATTTACGCACGGGCAGAATCGACTCTGGCAAACGCGCGCGGTGGCTAGCAGAAAAGATCATCGGCGGTTCCGTCGATTCCGATCCGGCCGCTTTTACGGCTGCGTCGCTTTTATAACTGCGGTAAATTTGTTTCCAGTGTGGAAACGTCGGGTCCGGGGGAGGGGTGGCCGAAGTTACGCAACGAATACGTGGGAAAGTTTGCTCGCGGAGAATTCTATCGCTCACGGACGCCGAATGCTCCGCTGCCGTCCAAGTTTCCCTTGTGGAAGTGTACTCTGTACGGGCTGGTGTTACGGTAATCGGCTCTTTCGCGAATAGTTGCACTTCCGACGGGATCCGAAAGAGTTCCCCGTTAGAGGATCAAAGGCGAATCATAAATTTACAACCGTAACGTTATTGGCAACTTGTGTTCGATTCCTCCTCCTCGAATGGGAACCCGAAATTGAGGCTTTTCATACGAACTCGTGTATTTCAATCTTGTTTCACTGGTATCGTTAATTAAATTTCGTACGTGCTACTAATATTGAAGTATCTAAACACAAACTTTCTTTAATTTCTTAAATATCCTGTTCTCGAATGAAAAATATTTGACTGTTTGGAGCACGCTGATTTCTTTGACACACTTCAGAGAGGATAGATTTATATATTCCACTGTGAATTGTTCTTCGAAAATAATTTATACCAACGATCGTTTTACATAGACCCGTCTGACAATGTATGGATTTATTCTACTGCGAAGTCTCTCTCATTATGCTTGACCATACACAGACTTACCTCACTGACATTACTATTTAAACTCAGTATATTCTAACTACAGTTTCCTTTTAGTTCTTCACCCACTGAACAAATTGTACCAAGAAATTTGTACTGCCCAAGAACATCTGTTTATTTAGAAGGTGACGCACACCCTCCCCGGCAGGAAAAGCCAGCAGAATTCACGGAAGCCGTGAGCAAAGCATTTCCATCACGTAAAACGCGCCCCTTGGTGCCCAACCAATTTACAGGGGTGCGACTTTTCACCGCTCTACAGGATCGAGGATATTTCTGGTCGAGTTACAACCCTCTCGAACCGTGGCTGCACGGTATGGGTTTTGTATATCGCGAAACCACTTTCCATTCTAACGACATACACACCCCTTAACCATTCCAAAGATAGATCCCGTAGGGGTGACGAGGGAGCAATGAATTCGGCGGGCACGCGAGGCGTCGGCGTGGCGGCGTGGCGGCGCGGCGTCTACCGGTAGTCAGCGTCGAGCTTAATCCGCGTTGTCTGGCCGCCGTGGGGCGAATATCTATGTAAATATCCGGAGCCGTGACGATTCCGCCGAGTTCCCTGGGTCCTCGGCGATCAAGAACACCCGCAGGGCTTGCCTCTGTCCGCATCTAAACGCTAACGCCCGAGAATGTTACACGCGCGGCCGCGGCAGAGCGGATTACGGACAAACGTGGATCCTCGCGCCCCAACGCAACTCTCAGATCCAACCCCTCGAGGAGGTTCGTTCCCTCCTGTTGTAGCTTCGCTTCCGGTTTACGCGTGTGCGCATCCTAGCGCCCGCAGAAAGTCAACTCGGGACGCCAAACGCGTTTCTTCGAGCGTTTCTGCGACGAGCACCTAGCGTGTTAGCGAACATCTTGAGGGAGCAACAGCCCTAAAGACCTGGATCCTGGCGCGTTCGAACACCTCCGGATCTTGGAAATTGATCCCGGGACTCGGGAACAGTGGTTTTCGAAGTTGGAATTGTATGGTCGGGAGGTTTTGATGGATTCGGTAATGAGATGAATTTGGACCACCTTTGGCAGGGTTGGAGATGAGTTGATTCGGTGCAGGAATGAATTTCGAGTTCATACAAGTATATGCGACTCGGAAGACAATGTATTAATGTACATTCTAACCTGAATAAAACTGAGGACAATTTTGGTACACAGAAATTGTAGGTTAAATTATTGTGGCAGACAAATTACCAATTCAGAACTGAAAGGTTGTTCAAAAGTAAGCACTTGCAAAGTTTTTAATTAAATGACGAAGGGATGCTGGTGGAATTATCAGCAAGCCACTTTTGCAGCCCTTTTAGCAAAGCTTCAAGTAGGGAGTACACTTACTAAAACGTTAGAGTAAGAAGTTGAAAATACCATGAACCCGTAGAGAGGCAATTCACTTGGACCTTTCTTCCAGTATATAAAACATGATACAAATAACCGTCTAGGGTAAACTGTACTATTGCTGGCACTGCAGTAGTTATTGGCACTTTTGATTTAAACGGCAAATATTAAGAATTCCCCTGGTATAGAAAATCATTTTATATTAAATTATATTTCAAAGGAACGTTGTAAGTTTTCATAACAAAGTTTCACAAATGATTTTTAGCAACGCTGGTACATCCAGTAAGACGGACGGATGACCACAGTGCAGTGTAAATAGTGTTTTATTAAAATTATCGTTACAAGTATACTTGATCACATTATAACTTAATTTCGGACTGCACTACAGATGTAATAAGTGCGTGTATGTTTAATTATAAAACAAATAGCCTGTTCAACGTTTACTTCTTACTGTGCCAATGACTGACTATATGTCGTAAAATTGTTATCATAAACTCGTTTAAACATTTAAAAAAAAAATAAGAAGGTTTTTACTACGATTTTGGCATAGGGTGCCAATCATGGTACAGTTCACCCTATAAATAATCAAATCAGAAATTAATTAAGAATAATTATCTAAAAATCAATATTAACAAATCGTTGAACACTGTTACATCCAAAAGAAGACCTGCACGTACTAGGCGTACGTTACAGAATCAGAGCACGTTTAGCCGTGATAACAGCTACACGGTTCGAATTTGTCCGACCGTTGCAGTCCCATTCTACTGAATCTCTCGAAAGTCAAATTACTGATTTCCAAAGTTGATGCCGACGCTTCGCGGCGAGTCCATTCACTGCGGGTCCCGGAGCCCCCATCACGGTTGTCGCGTGTCTGACCATGGACCGACCAGTGCCACTGGTCCGGTCAGAAATTCCAGTGGAATCTACGCATTCCGAATCGTCGAACAGGAATAGGAACGGTTGCGGACGGCGTTACTCGACAAAATTCGCATCGGGTAATTACTCGTCCGCTAACATTCGCGATGGCCCGGCCAATTCAATTAACGAAGTTGTTAATAACAGAGACACGGTGTCGCGGCCGCGGGACGAGCACGCTCGAGTATCCGGCGCGCGGTTCTCTGCCGTTCCGTGCCACTGTTTATCGTTCCACTTTCCATCGACCCGGTGTGTCCGAAGCGGACGCAGCCTGTGCCGGCCCCGTGTATCCAGCGGAAACAATGGGCGCGGTTACACCGTGTCGCGGTGTCATTTATTTCCGGTATCGGGGTTAGGCGAGGCCGAGCAAAGCGTGGCAAAGCGTGGCAAAGCGTGGCAAAGCGTGGCAAAGCGGAGCGGAGCCGAGCCCCGAAACGTGAGAAGGTTACTCAACGCCCGGTCGGATCTCTCCGTCGCGGTTATTGAAGATAATTGGGGGGAAGTCGGAGAGGGGGGTGGTTCTAGAAACACCGTGTTTTCCCTCTGTCTGTGTGTGTACCCAGACGCGTCTCAGGCTGATTGCCAGCAAGTACGTGAACCGTGAGCAGCCGGCGAGTTAGCGAGCGCGATTTACTGAACCAGCCGGGGCTTAAGTTTCCCTCGAACGAGGCGTGCGCCCGACAATTTAGGCGCCACGCTAACGCCTCGCGCCAGTAACTTAACCCTCCAACCCTCCACCACCCTCTCCCGTCGCGGATCAGCTACCCTCCTCCTTCCACGCCTCTGAAACGAATCCTCGCCTTTGGTATCTGACGGGTTGTCGCAAATTTGCCTCCACCGCAGCCGACACGCTCCAAGCCGAGTCTCTGCTCGCGCGATCAATTTCTTCCGCGGAGACGTCGCGACGCCGCGCCGCGACGGGAACCCGCCTTTATCTCGGGAACAAGCCGACGATGCTGTTGTGCGACAACTTTGCGCGGACAGGTGGCACGCTACTTTGCTGCGGAAATGTTTACACTCGACTCTGGGGCATCCGTTACATGTGCTCGCGTACCGCCAACGTGAAAGCTTCTGATCTTTCTAATTCTTGAGGAGCATTGTGTTGCACATGTCTCTGCGATTATATTCAATGTTGATTTGTTATATTCAACATTTTCCATTCCTGTATCGTTGTCACATTCATTATTTACGGTATCAACAGTTACAGATGTAGTCCCTTCTTTTCACTTTGGATCTACCGTGAAATATCGAAAGTAATTCCAATGGAAGCGCTTAAGAGGAGAGGAATTATGATTAATACATGTTAGCCCAGCCGGTGTAAATTGCGTTGGCGGTAGACCGAGTAGATAACCGGTTCATTGATCGGCCGGGTTAGAAATAATAGCGCAAGGCAGTGGACATTATCACGGGGTAAGTAGACCAGAAGTAGAACAGGTCGATCATTAATCAGGCATCGTCGTAAAGAGAGGAGCAGAGGGCGAGGAGTCTTTTTTTCAGGATCAGCAGAACGGCCGAGGGGGGTCGTTGATCATACACGGGGACAAAAAAAATGCGGCGCATCAATCACGTTGTCGCCGGGGTCTAGTGAAGCAGACCGATCACAGATCAGACGTAAAGTATTTCGCGTGGTTTTTTTTCCGTAGCTAGCGCAATATCAATTCTCGTTTTCAGATGAAAATTCGCGGGCACCGGCCGGATACTTTCATTTCCGACGATCCATATATCCGGCCTGGTGGTTTTTGCTTGCAAACAATTCACGAACGGTGAGGTTGGCAGTTATTGTCGGACTGTTTCATTGTCGATGAATACGCGCGCGACCAGATACGCGCAGGCTCCGCAGCCGTCGCGCCGCGCCGCGCCGCGCCGCGCCGCGCCAGCCTGAAATATCCTGATCTATTATTGGTTTATCAGGTGGGATCCCGGGTACGTGTCTGGCCCGTTACAGTCGATTATCGTAAATCGTTACAATACGTCAGTCACGTTGCGACAGCGCGGGGGACAATAATTCTCGGCTGACAATCTAATCCTGGATAGCAAACCGATGCGGATGTAATTTAATGGCGAAACAAGTCGGCCGTATGTCAACTGCTGATTGAGAAGGAGCCGGACGATAACGGAGTCAACGATCGGATACCCGGGCAAACGGACCGACGAAGTCCACGTTCTGACAATACACGGACCCCGGAATTTACAGCGTCCAGCCAGCCTTCGCTGACAACCTGACGTTTTTCTTTCCCGATACTATCGTGACGCGCCGCGTTCTCGAGGTTTCGGGCGATTTTGATTCCATTAACAAGACACACAGCGGAATAAACGAAGGAATCGACTTTTCGGTCGACTTCTACTTGGTTGCAGAACGTGTCAGTTAGTGGTCGGACCTGGCATTTTTAAAAGCTGTAAGAATTACACAAGGATTTTTTTACATCTAGTTTGGGACATCCATACCAAGTCAGGATATTTTCCAGACAATTCCGCTTAGATCTATCGGCCCAGACCGTTCTTTCGAGCAGAGTCGTGGCAGATAAGAGTGGAATTTTTCAAATAGAGAGCAGTCGGCGTAAAAGTTCAATTTCGCCGGTGCAGGCCGTCCCCATCGTGTTCGCCAACCGTAACTTCGTCGCTATTAAGATTCAAATGACTACGCATACCATTTCAGACTGATTCGCCGGGTCGGGTGAACACGTCACTCAAGACTCTGCCTCATAACATCTTCCTCGGAGTTTCAAGCAGCCATTCCGTCGTAACAACGGGACCGTCGAAAGTAAATTGCCTTGCGAGAATGAAACCATTCGCAGATTCGGTAACGGAGGCTCGTTGTTCCCTCGATTCTTCATCGTCGTTTTCCATTCCCGACGAATTCCGTGGATAGGGTGGAAGTTCGAAACACAGAGGGTGTTCAGCTGCAACCGATCGATACGATCTTTCGACAAACGCTCTCCTCTCCCCCCCTCTCTCTCTCTCTCTCTCTCTCTCTCTGTGGTTCTAGGAGCAGGTTACCCTCACCCGCCCGCTCTTTCCCTCCCTCCCACTAAATCCTGTTATCGCCATGTCATGGCGCGTTATCGGGGCGATTGTGCAGGCCGAAACCCCCTTTCGCGATAGATTACTGTAGGTCGTAGCTACCTAACGTCCGGTCGACCCGCCCGCCATGAATCACGACTTATGGTACGGTGGATCCAATTTCCAAACCGTCGCGCAAAGAGTGCAATCTATAGAAATAATACCCCCGACGACAAACCACTAATTGTCCACAAACTAATTCGTCCAAACACGACCTTGAAGGTCACTAAATCATATCACAATCCACTAACATAACAAATAGTACATCATCTCTGCAAAATGTTTCATTAATTCCTAACGTCTCCGTCTTACAGAAATTGTACACGTAAAATACACCGCGGCATTACATTTGATTCACCGTCCATTAATCGTGCAACAGAATAATTTTCGGTGTCAGCGTAAGGTTTAATAGAAATTCCAGTCGCTGTTGTAGCAACCCGAGTAGTTTCGAAGCTTAAGTTCGATTAATGGGAATTCTGTTTGAGTTTAGTAAATGAGAACAGAGGGCATCGTTAGAGAACTCATCTAGGGAACTAGTGGATTAGACCGTTAACTAGTCAGACAGGATTCGTAGAACGAATGGTGCAAATTAATGAGCCCCGGGATAGAATCGGTGGAGCGTATCAACCATTAATCAGACGTGGTCTTGCGAAGGCTGTGCATCAAACGAATCAACCGGCGTGTAGCTGCGGCAGTGCAAGTCGGTCATTGATCAGACAGTCCCGGGTTAAACCACGATATCTACGAACAAATTAAACACCAACGAAATTAGTACAATTAGCCGTTCATTGGCCAGACAGACTTTAATCCACTTCTCACTCACAGTACATAAGTGTTTCTTCAGCTACATTTATCCATGAATGCAGAATTTTTGTGAGAGAGACAGAGAGAGAGAGAGAGAGATGTGGAATGTCAGTAGCACAGATCAATCATTCATTAGACACGAGCAAAAATTTAGTGGACATGCAGTCTCGCGACGATATGACTAATTGCCAAATCAGACGTTAACGAATCAGGGAGCGTCCTAGGATCTAATTGGGCCCGAGTTAGGTGTGTTCCAGAGTTTTTCAACTGGCAGACTGAAACACGGGTGGGCCGCACCGGGTGAAAACTGGCCAATTATACCGAGGGAATAAGCCTCTCAGTTTTTTTTTCTGGCGCTGTAAACAAGTTTACGGTTATAGCGGGCAAGCGCTTAAGAACGCCGAGAAAGTCTGGCGTGAATTCTGTGGGAAATTCGGCGATAAAAACGTGGTGGCGCGCACGGGTGCGCTCCCCGGGTTCCTGAGGTAAATTACCGAGGGCGAAGTTTACGGGATCCAATTTCGAATACCGTGAATAACTTATGAGGGCGGGGTCCGGTCGCGCGCACACCGTTTTCCCCTCGCGCACTGTCGAACTCGTCGCTGCGACGGGAAATTCGTTAACGAACGCGCTCGCGGGACATCCGGCGATTTGTGTCGCGCGACTCCCCTTCTCCCACCGGCCACCACTCTCCTCGAGCGAATCGATATCACTATTTATTAACGGATAACGAATAACGGTGCAGGGCATTAAAGCGCGATAAACGTAACATTAAATCCCCGAATTAACTGGCCATCGATTCGATAATATTTCACCTTTCTGAATAACGGAAACTATTCGCCAGCGCTAGCGGAAACGCGCATGAAGAGCGCACTTCGTTCTCCGTCTTTATTTACCACACTTAACAGAAACCCGCCCTTGCATTTTTGCAATTTAGAAACTCGCATTCTACGCGGAATATGGTCTTCGCAACGGGGGGATGGAAGGCATCCATTTAATATTCACGCCTATTTTACTTTATCCTCCCCATTTTCCCGGGCAGAGTTACAAGAGTTACAGTTCCTCCGTTTTCCAGGGCCGAAGGGAATCTAGCTGGGTGCGAAGGTGAAGCGCCAAGGGACTCCGAAATGCGTCAACGTCGCCCGGAACATACGGAACCGGGAAACGGTACCGGGAAACTACGTCTCGCAGCAGCCCCCGCGATTCATTTTCCGCTATTATCCTCGAGCCCTCGGTGATCCCAGGTTTTGTTCGCCACAGTTCCAGGAGATATAAGCTCATTTGTACCCGTTTCGAATCGGAAGCTCGCCCCCTTTATTTTGAATTTCCACTTTTTTTCCTCGCCACCGGAAATTGCGGAAGAACACACTCCACGGGCTGTGTAGCCAATTCGGAGAGTACGGTCCGAGAGAAAAACGGGCGGAAATATTTTTGGGAGACCCGGATTCGAACTGGATACCTCCGGATTAGAACGTAAGCGTTTTATCGACTGCGCCAACGAGCCACTGATTACCAGAGTCCGCTTTGAGCATATATTAACGCGCGCGTTTCGCTACACTTTTTTCCGTGGAGCTAATGCGAAATTTTCAACCTGAAAGTCCTGTCGTTTACATTTTAAGGCCAGTTTTATAGCGCAAAATAAACTATTCCCCTTTAAAGCACGTCTTGGATTTTTTAAATTGCTTAAAAGTTCCTTTCAGAAGAGACCGAACGCTTTCGACATGCTCCTCTGCCGCAGTGTAATGGAGCAGTTAAGGCGGGTTTAAAGATGGTTTTCCTGTTTCCAGAATGACCATTTCAACTTGCTGTACAAATGTTCCCAACAGCAGCGCTTTTACTCCTGGATGAAATTAAAACGAAACAACATGGTGAAAGTGCCTCTTCCGGCACTGCATACAGCCGGCAAAGAAAGAAATCTTCCAGATAGATTTGAAAGAGGCAGAATAGATCTTTAAAATGATATAAGATTCAGTCAAACTTGTTTTTGTGCGTTCTACTTTTATGCGGTAGGTATATGAATGTCGAGATTCTGTTCGCCATATTTAAGTTCGCCGCGAGGTTAGGTCAATCTCAACGGTGTTGGCATCACTTTTTTCTATCAGTGTGTATGTACGTATTGCATCAGCCATTTTCATACCTATTCCATCAGGCAATTCAATTATACAGGGTGTCCTGCTGAAATGAGATCAGCAGGATATCTCGGAAGACGTTGCCATTATCAAAAAAGTGTTCCTACAAAAGTTGTTTGGTATGACGGGCTACATTACGTAGCACTTTCTCGCTATTTCCTATAGCTTTGACATATTTTCTAAGTGAGACTTTTTTATGCCGTCCCTCTTCATCGCATAAAAAAAATTTTGTTTAATATGTTGTGAGAAATTATTTGTTATAGCTATTTATGAAGTTTATGAATATTTTTTTGTGTGTTATGTGCCAATATTTAGCACAATTTTGGAAAAAATAAGTGTACCTAATGAACGATAAGTGAGCGAATTAGTGCCCTGCCAAGGCTTGTAACGGTAACGCTCAATTCCTGGCGAGTCGGAGGGTGATTCATTAATTATTTAGCCGTAGCACGCATCGATTCATTAAGCTCGCCTCTTAATAAACTTCAACGGGAGAGAAGAAGTTTTCGAAACTCATTTCCGAGACGCCTGCGCCACGTAAACTCGTGTCCACTCGTCGCCCATTCCACGCGTTCCCCGGAAATGACCCTCGAACTTCTTCAGTTTTCCAATAATCCGGCGGAATAAGTGCCGTTTTGTCGGTTGACCGCGGTTACCGGGTTCCCATCGACGAAACTTCCGGCCGGCCAGTTCCGCCGGAGTTCCTTAATTTTTTATTAACAGCCTCTTCTTACTGGAACCGGCGCGGCGCGATGCGGCGGTTGTACCTTGTCCGGGCCGGCCGGGCCGGGCGCAGCCCTCACGGAAAGTTTCACCGTCGCTCATCCGTTTCTTCGGCCGATTTTCAACTTCTCGAGCTCCGGCTGGCTCATTTTTCTTCGATTATGCGCAACCGCATGAAAATCGCGGCTACTTTCCCTCGACGAAACCCCTCGATGCCGATGCCTCCGGCAACACGACGAAAATTAGGTGCTTGTTCCGAACTTTTTCCTTGGAAACTACACTGCCAATTGTGCTGAAATCTTCTGGAGTCATTACCATACTATTCCTGTAATAGACAAGGTTATTTCTCACAGGAACAGATAAGCAGACGATTTTATGTTAATTTTGAAAAGAATTCGAAATTTTAAGGAGATGGAGTTTGAGGATAGTACTATTCAGCAAGAATATTTATGAAGAATGAATTTCGTCTGATCCATTACACGAAGCTGGGAATCGAAGCGTCTCGTTCCACTTCGATTTGAAATCGCGATTCCTTGCGGTTCGGAGATAGTCGCGAGAGTGTGGAACGGGGGAGACCGGGAGTATCGACCTCGCATAAGCGGAAAATTATATTTACTCTGTGCTCGACGCACGGCAGCTCGCGGAGAAGCGTGTGTCCCCGGTAAAAATTGTTCCCGAACGGGATTCAATATTTACGCTTCTCGTCGAGGCGTGCGAACGGCGACGTGCGCCGACGTCTACGGAATAGCTGGCTCCCGCTGTGACGGCGACGGCGGCGACGGAACAATGGGCACCTGTTACCGGGCAGGCTGAAAATTAATTGAAACCACGCGCGCTCGCCCGGTATCAATCGAAGATCGTTCGAGAACCATCACGGCTACCAGACCCTGACAATATTGCTCGGACAGAATTTCTTTCCCTCCCGCAACTGCGTCACAAAGCTGCGAATCTCCATTCAACTTCGCCTTTCAACGTGTCGCTCAATGGAAATCAAAATAACAGAAAAATCCTTTCAACGGGACTCGAATTCTTGTGCACGAATTAGACTCAAACGCCAGTTGTGTATTCTATCTATTTTACAAAGACACGTTTTAATTGTGTGGACACTCTACTGGATTCTAGCGACGACACTTGGAAGGGTTTCCGCATTCTTATTTGCGTCACCGGGTATTATAACGTTAATCTCACGCCGTGTGACCGCGCGTAGGTTCGAGTCCACGAGTCCGGGCCGGTGAAGCATTGACCTGTACTGCTGGGATCGAAAGGATTTCAATACTGTAAACGTCTGATCGTAAAAGAACGTTGCTCTCCCGGCTGCGGCAAGGCAGATGGACCTGTAATAAAGGTTCTACAAAGCTTCCAGCAGTCAGTCGTAGAACGTCTTTTGCTAGAAGACAGAAGCATTGACCTGTACCACTGATTCTGACGGAATACGATTCCTGCGGGTCTTTCATCGCGGCAGAGCTTTGAATTTATGGGCTCCTTAAATGAAAGCAGCTCCATTCCACGGGAAAATGTAAATATTGAGCTATTTGTTCGCCAAATGGAATTTGCGTTAACAATATCCCCATGGGGATAGAGGAAACGGGCGAATGGACTGGATTCTTCTCTCTGTGAAAGATATTAAACCATCGAAACACCAAACTCTCGCGAAAGATGGTTATTTCTCCGCGGGATTACTGAGAGGGAGGAGGCTGTCTTATCTCGAATTATATTTTCCTGGTATTTGAATGGGAATCACGATATTTGAATAATGCCTGGGAAACAATTCGCTGGCGGGATCAGACGCTGGTCCGCAGGGAGGTTCATCTCGCTTGAAAAGCGATACGCCGGGATCGATAAGCATTATGCGTATTGGTTGTTCGCAGCTTTCATCCGGCACTCGCGCGCTCTTTTCACCGCTTTGTAGGCGGTACGTGTCTGTTTCACGGTTGTCGAAGCGACGCGCGCGCGACGCCCACGCTAATTCTTCACCTCGTCTCGCCACCGACCGGGACAAAAATTGAATCCCGACCCGGCCTGCTCGATTCGATTGACTCCGAAAAGGCTTTTTGAAGCGCGTAATTGATCTGGCCGGTGGCCGACGGCCGACGGCCGAGGACTGCAATAAGAGGGAAACAATGATGTGAGAGCTGTCCCCGGGCCAGGTGACATTAAATTTTCCTGCGTCGATGGAAAGATGCGTCTCGGTTCGGGTGATCAGTGGCCTGTATCGACGTTAATGACGGTGAAATGTAATTCTGACAAGTGGTGAAAGGTTCGTTTAATCCTAACGGTGAAGAAATATAAAAAAATATAAAGGACACGCTTCCTAGACTTTTCTAGAATTTGGGAAATATACTTTATCTAATTGAAAAATTATTTTCATGCTGGTGAAATCGATCAAAACTGTCCCTATTTCGAAGTACCGCCACTATTAAACTAAACCTGGTACGACAAAAAGGAACACACAGAGTCACCTCCTTATCGATTTAAATTGACAAATAAACGAAGGCCCCATGCTTAGTGCCAGCAACGGAAAAAAAACGTTGCAGCACTTCGCGTTATCGCATCTCACCCACCGAAATTTCCGTCAGCCTTGCCACCCCGGAATCGTTATCGGTTTCTCGTCCGAGTAGAATCGTACGTGCCCCGACAAACGTTCCGAGCATCGTGCCCTTTGGCTGTCGTTTGTCCAACCTGCTCCCAGCAACGAGCAGCTCGCAGCACGCTCAGATCGTTCCGCGAAAGCTCGAGGGATGAACGACGAAGAAAGAAAGGAAACGAGCAACAACGGGAAGACTTCTCTTTCGACCGCGAGCTCGAGTCACCGTTTCCCTCCTCCATCCACCTTAGACTCCGATAACCAACCCCTTTCAACCCCGTTGGTCCCTTTACGGCCGCGGAGAGGCCCTTTGAACAGGCGTGGAGCCCTGGGAAAACTCAGATCGCCCTCTTTCTCGCACCCCACCTCCCCCCGCACACACACCACCACAAGTGGTTTGTAGGCGCAGCTTGAAGGTCGTGGCACACTAGACCGCACCGCCTAGGCCGTTCTGGATTTCTTCTTTAATATGTATTTCAATGGGGATGCGCACACTAGACCGCACATCCGCCTGACCAACGCCGACTTTTGACTTTCTTCTATGTAGTCTCAATGGGAATGCGCACACTGGGCCGGCAACGGCACAGCACCGACACGACACTTCATCGCCTCGACAGAGGTTAGGTCGTTCGACTGGTTGCGGTGCGGCGAACTGCCGCGCTAGTGGCGAGCACCACTGAAAGTGCTGGTGCGTTCTAGTGTGCGGCAAAGACCACCAGCGCATCGTCAACTCGACGTAGGCGGTGCGGTGCAGGAAATGCAGCGGTGCGGTCTAGTGTGCCACCACCATAATCCGCCCTTAGAATATCTTTATGTCTGTCGTAACAGAGCGATCGAAACGCAGAGACGCGTTGATTAAATTGCAGAGAGCGTCGAAGGAAATGCTCAGTTTCTGCTGCCCCCATATTTTGAAGAATTGTGTCACATCTTAGAAACGGAACTTGCAGTGCGCCAAGCGCAATGGTCAGCCATTACAGACCATTTCTATTTGCTCTGTTTTTTATATACGTTCGCTACAATCCTTTCTAATCGGTCTAAAATTTGTTGCGGTGTCTGGAAATGGTGCCAGTGGCATTTCTGACTACAGCAGCCCGTTTCCACTGGCATCGAGAGTATATATCCTTCACGGAGAGAGTTCGCGCGCAGCTATTCGGAATTGGTAGCGACATTGGGGCGCTAGTTAGGTTAAAAGCCCGGCGATGGTGGGGTTACGGATAGCCAGTTTATACGCAATTGTAAATAATGCTCGCCGTCCTTGGGGAGCTTTATCTCGGAGCGTTCCGCGGAAAGCGACGCGGCAATTCCCGCGCAGCTCTATGTGAAAAGTTTCGATGTTCGAGCAGAGCCACTCGGTTCGTTTCCCGTGCCTTATCTTCATTACGCTCGCTGGATATTAGACGGCGAACTTCTGGATAAATAACGCATTTACGAGGGCTCGTAACTGGTACGCGGGAAAAACTGTATGGCTGCGTTCGACGAAGAATCTTCAGCAATAGGCAAAAGAGTAGACGGCAGGCTCTCCATTTTAGAAATTGAAGGAACTCTTTCAATAGGTCAATTAATTCCTGCTTTAATCGTTTTAAAAGCTGCAAGGACCGAAAATGCTGGAACGGGCAAGTGCTTCGTTTACACAGCAACATTAAATCCGACAGTGGCTTCTCCGACTCACAATCGTTCTACGTTCTCGACCCTCTCGAAAACTGCAGCGAAAATCCAGGGTTCGCAAACATCCGGGAGAACTTTTTCGACAGCCCGAAACTCTCCAAGATTTTTTAATATTCCCATTGGCGGAGCTCTGCGAGAAAATCCCGCAAATGCTGGAGACCAATTCGGAAAATTATTTGTAGTCCAGAAGTTGATGGATGCAAAAAGCTGAAGAAATTTTTCGCCCAGCTTCCGGGTAATGAGAAACGTGAGACGACTAAATTCGATCCTTAACCTCGATGACCCTTCCTGTGGAAGCCTTCGGTCAGCCCTCGGACCTTGACCATCGAAGTTTCGACGACGCAGATTTTTCTTTCCTCCCAGAAAGGTTTGTTGAAATTTACGAGCCGGAACAGTGGACCCTCGGATAGTCCCTGGACCTTTTGAAGAAAAGCTCTTCGGCCTGTTTATCTGTGCTCGTCCACTCGTAAGATGTCGTCCGCGATATTTGTAGCACGACTGAGATTTATACTACAGTATTTTATAGGACTTACGGGTGGTCTGCGAGACTGAGCTTTTGAAAAATCCAAGATTAATTTCACCCTTATCGTGAAAGTATCGTACTGTGACCATTGGGGTGAATGTTGACGATTTATTTTCTTCAGACGATGACGTACTTAAATTTTGTACCACACACACACACACACACACACACACACACTGTACAATTTTTATAGCTTAATTAAATAATATCTATAATTAAATCTTCCCAGTAAATAACCGTGTATGGTGAGTGCATCCAGAAATTCAATTTCGCGATTAGCTTCCTCATTTCGAAGCAGGCGAAATCAATGGCTCGTGGCGTCGTGAAAAACAGGTTTCTCTCGGGCCGAAAAATTTGGTAGTTCGCCAGGGAGAGAGAGCGGTGCGTTAAAAACGGAACGGTCGTCGTTGCAATACGGATGGGACCGTATGGGGATGGCCAGTCGTAAAACCGGGGCGCTATAAAACGGCCGGCTTTGTAATTACGAGTGGCCTTTGTGTGGCAGTAGTCGGTGCCGGTCGCTAACCGGACACATTCCCGCGAAAACAAGATCGATTCGAGCGAACACCCTGTAGATCCGTTTGCTTCGTGATTCACTGGGCACAGCCGTGGGAAGAAACTGCATTACCAACGAGGCTACCGCGACGGGCTAACAATGGGAATCGTTAACAGAAACAATGGGAGAACCTCGGTCCGTCGGGGATGAAAGGTTTTGTTGTTGAAACTCTTTTCGAACGGCACGGCGGAAAATCTTGTTTGCGGCCGGGCGTCTCACGCGATCTTTAGCTATCGATCGGGGTAAGACAGCTAATTGGCTGGTGCTTCGATCCCTTTGACGCTCGTGATTGTCATTTTACACCGAGAGTGCCAGAAAAATATAAAAGACAATCGAGGTGTTCAGCATCAATTATAAATAAATTTCTCAATTTCTGACTATCTTTTAGACAACATTTTTAAGTCATTATTCGTATCTTGTCTATAATATTCACCGTAACAGATCTACACAGATCGTGAAACACTCTAATGCAGATGCGAAGTTATGATGGTTATGTAACCAACGCCCGATTGCAAGTTTAGTACACAGGATTTAGGATCTTATCGAGCCATAAAAGCAGCGAGAATTGTTTCCCAGGATTGCACTGGCTGTTTCAGTAATCGTTGTCGACATTTTGATGAATGGTTTACGTAGTGGCAATAATATTCTGTCATCGGAACGTCTTGCCGTTCGTTCGCCTATTGATCGCTCGTATCTCCACTGACGAACGTGTCTGGCCAATTCCGACGGCCGTGAATGTGTCGTAAAACTTTCGACGGTGTTACGCACGTGTTGATTCGATCGTTGAATGTCGTTCATCTCCTAAGATACCAGTAGTCTATTAATCTTCACTCTTCTGTTTTAAAGGGCGTTCGAATTCTTTTGTTACCCACTGTATGGAATGCCTGATGTTTCACAGCGCCATTTAAAGAACATAACTTAAATAAAAGTAATATAAGTCGTAATAGTATTTCTGGATGCAAACGCTACATAACATCTGAATTCTAAAATCAGACGTTTACAAGTATACAAATCTTCGAAAAATCAGTGCAGTCGACGGGGGAGTTTTGAAAATAGCGGAAGAAGTGCTATTAGGCGATAAGAGAGGCGATAGGAGAGGAAATTCGTCGTTCGAGAGAAGGTTTGAGAAGCTCGGCGGTTCGAGAGCGGCTAAGGAAAATATTCGCCGATAAATGGGTCAGAATCAGAGGCAGCGAGCTCTGTAACAGAGAGTTGAAGAGACTCGGGGGTGACAGTCGGACGCTATCGAGTTTTCGAAGGTTCGTTCACCGACGGTGCCAAGCAGATTTCCATTTCGCTGTCCTCACAGGATTTTGTTTTCGTGAATACTTTCGCGGCCGGTCGTCCCGCGGGAAATCGTGCGGAAAAATCGTCGATCGGGAATTTGTGTCCAGCCACTACACGGATAAAATTGCCGGAAGGCTGGTCCGGTCGACGAATAATTACCTGCTCGAAAAAATATTTGCCCTCCGTGAAAGCGGTCGTTGTAGCTATCATTATTAAGACTGGCTCACTCCTACCGAAAAAAGATGGGGGAATAAACGGGTTGGAAAAGTTACAATCTGTGAACTTCGCGATTCGACGGGGTGTACGTGCCGCAGGGATGCCGCTGCTAAAAGGCGGGCTAATTAAAATCAAACAAAATAGCGCTAATTAACACGTATCGTGCGGAACGATCAGCGAATTTCATTTGATCGCGCTCGCTTCTGTTTCCCAACCCTCTGATCCACGAAAATCAATTCAGAGTGGAAGTAATTGCTGTTCTCATCACGCTGGATGGTTCAATTATGCTTACGTTCGCCGAGCAGGAAGTAGAATAAAGGAAATGCGTTTTGACTGAATTTTAAGTAGTTTCTCAGACACGGGGGAAAATCGCGAATTCTCGATGGGGCTGGTATTGTAGAAATAGAAGAAACAATACCGGGGAAGTTTTAAAGGAAAGTAGAGTGTAATGTTACGGGAGTCTCTCTCTCTCTCTCTCTCTCTCTCTCTCTCTCTCTTTGAAGTTTAAGTAGAACCGGTCAGCGATTCCTCGGGCAAGAACGAAATTCGAGATTTTCTTGGGCGATTTTCGTTGTCGAACGGAAGGAAACATTCCTGGATGGCTTCTTAAGGGAAAATAACATCGACAGTCGTCAGATTTTTTAAAAGCGATTTGTCATCTCCGAGAATTACTCTAAGGTCTTCAAAAAGAAGTCCAAGGGAGTTCTCACCGAACTCGACGCGTTTTTAGTAAGGCGTGGGCGTTCGGGTATTGGGAACAGAAACTTCCAGGCTGCCACGAAATTTTTCGAAGAACTCTCCCCGAGGGGGAGGAAGAGTTTATCTTCGCCGGGAATTTCTGAGCGAACATCACTACAACGTCGCGATGCAACGGTCGCGATTCCATGAAAAGCGGAAGCTTTCCCTCCCGGTGGAAAAGCGAGGGCGTGCATGACGTGCGATTGCCTTCGATTCGACTGTATTTTGATGTGCGTGCGTTGACAGTGGAGTGCGAACAGCGCCCGGGACCGGTGGCGCGTAAAATTGAAGCCGAGGCGCTGAAGCTTTTCAGAAGTTTCGGGCTGAACATCGGCCCCGGGATAAAGCGATCGCGAGCTACCACGGTCACGCTTACTTTCGGCACGATAACAGACGGGGAAATATCCGAACAACGATCTCCCGTCGAACTGTGCCGTTTCCTCTCGCAGTTTTACCCCTTCATAGTTTTATTAAAACGCTTTCCCTCTGTGCCTTTTATTAAAACACTGCTGGTTGAATTTTACCTCGCGGCACTCGTACACCGTACGGTCTCCAAAAATTGTGGGACATGGCAGAATTTTGTTTGTTTTCAATATGGCTCAACCTCATTATTTTATTTAGTGCTATTTCTTATATTTTCTGTTTCATAGATATACATATTTCGTTGTATAGATTTCTATATTGTACACGCCATATATATTTCTTATGGCTGCACTTACTTTCTAAGCTGCTCGAGTGGCTCGAGTTCGTCAAAGTCGAGTCTAGCAATCGTCGCGACAGACTCACTTTTTCGACGTTTTCGGTCGAGTATTGGCGAACGACGATGTCAAAGGTTTCCGAGCACGGAGCAAAACGCAACTGTCTTATCAGGCCGTTCGGCCGCGATATGGAGGCCGGTCGTGCTTCTATGCGACGTTCTCCGTCGTCAGAGGGTGCAGAGGCATGCGGGGGATAGCGTACGCGCTCGTACGTTTCCACGGGAACGACAGTTTCGCCGAAGTTTTCTATCGTGCTCTCTCCGAGATTTTTCGCCGGGATAAGTGGCACGGTGTTATCGGCCTCGCCGGGCTAGCAACCCTCCAGTAACAACTTCGGCGGTATTATCGCGTTCCGGATGATTCAGGAGAACAGTCGGTGCAGCACCGGCGCAAAATCGTCCGAGCTTCTCACAACCATTTTGTTTTCGCTTTCCGCGGACGTTATTCACGGGAGAGGAAAACAAATCTCTCGTTTCCCCCGTGATTCCGCCGTTGCCGCCGCTTTCAAGAACACTCGTTCGCCTCCGCGGAACGGCCACTAAACGGCAGTTTATTCAAATTCATGTTTTCATGGGCAAATTCGAAGAGACTGGAAAACAATGAGACTACCTTCCGTTCGTGAACCATCACCGTAAAATAGAAATGACATAGTAGATGTCCGGAAAACGTGTTGCCGGGCTTGTTCGCAGCTAATTACCTGAGAGTTTGTTCAGCAAACTATTCTAGCAATAATCATTTTCGAAGGAAACTGGGTCAGTGTTCTATCCGGAGTATCTCAAAACTCCCACCTAAGTCCTGTTCTGTTTATAATGTTCATTAATGATTTAACCACTATTTTTCAACATTGTAACTATCTCCTATTCGCAGATGATTTAAAAATCTTCATCATCATCATCTCGTCCCGGAATTACCGCCTAAATGACTGTATTCTTTCCTCAATAACAGAAGTTAAGGACTTAGGAATTCACTTCACCTCCACCTTAGACTTTTCCAACCATTTTTATCACATTGTCAACTGCGCTTCAAGAATGCTCGGATTTATACCTCGTTTTTCCACAGATTTTCATTCAATCTATACACTTAGGTTGCTATATATTACCCTTGTCCGTCCCCTGTTAGAATACGCTTCAACTATATGGTCTCCGAAAAGCGTAAAGTATGAAATCATGCGTGAGAGAGTGCAGCATAAATTTCTTAGATTTTGTGCATATAAGACAAACAATCCAATGTCAATCTTTGATCATGATTACTCTAAAATATTAAACATAGTCAACCTGGAAACATTATCTGATCGAAGAATAGTATCCGACCAGAGCTTTATTTTTAATTTATTAAATAATAAAAATAATAAAAATTACGCGAGAATTTGTTTAGTTTTGCGCTTGTCCCTTCGTATGTAAATTTTAGGTTAAGATTTTTTTTTCTTTTTGTATTTTTGTTATTTTCTATTTGTTTTTATCAGTTCTACACAACGTCTGTAAACTCTTGTATAAAAGGACCTCGGTCCGTATATAATAATAGTAATAATAAAACTACAAAATTTTAGACGTATAATTTTTTTAATACCAGGTAGACATGTTTTGGAGAAAATGGTTTTCCGTAAGATGGCGCTGAAGAATCGTCTTTCGCGTTGAGCCCGGCGGAAGTAGAAGTGTGATTGATATTCAGGATCGCGTAACGAGCGACGTCGAAATCTCTCATTTCCTGAAAATGTTGACACGGTATACGGATTCGTATTTATTTGGTAATTATAAAATGAAATCGGATTTCCAATATTAACACCGGTACATTGTATAAATAATAAAATAATACGACGAGCGGTTGCAAAATGCTCAGAGTTAAATTGAATTTGATGTTGTCTCGTATCGATATTACAGTCATCATCTCTTCGATCACATCCACACATACGATGACATTCTAGTAATTGTTTCAAATGGAACCTTTCCAGGTTTTGTTCGAACTTGTTTTGCTCTGGTTTGAGAAAGTTCTGAGAACAGAAAACGATACATGGAGGCGAGAAAGGATCGCCGTCGTTCTCTAGGATGTTCGTACGTATGTCCTGCTCCAAAGATAACGAGAATGTGGAAGGACTTGTATTCGAGGGATGCGCCCCCCATCATCCCCACTTCGTTATCCGCGGCTCGCCATTTTAATCCGTACTTTTTGTTTAGTCCTGGATCCCTGCTCTCTCTCTCTCTCTCTCTCTCTCTCTCTCTCTCTCTCTTTCTCCTTCCGATCCTGTTACTTTAATCTAGAACCCGAGAGGCGAGGGGGAGGACAACCGTCTTCCTGTTCGATCAATTAAGGAACACTGGACTGGGAGCCTCGGGATAAGACCTGGATATCCCCTCGATAGAATCGATACTCGATTTATTCGCGACGACACCTTCTCGGACGGCCTGAGGAATATCTACGATCCTGGAAACGTGTTCGCTCCCCTACATTCGGATTAATTTGCCCGATCAATATGCATTAATTCTACTTAATATTCGCTCGATGCTACGATAGAAACATTTGCTTATGATTACAGCGTTCGTTGGTTAAATAAATACAATAACGTTAAATTGAGTCGAGGGTAATACTTTCTCAGTATCTGATTATTAATTTCAAGGGTGATTAATTCAATTCATTAATTTCACTCGCGATTATAATAAATAACTCGAATATGAACACCTCATGCATGTTATAATGCAAGTCGTAAATGAATTATTTTGCATAATTGATTCTCAATTTTAATGGAATTTCATTCATACGATATTAGTTGCGTGTCGATTATAAAATATCATTTGTATGAGCCCCACTAAGAAATTTTTCAAAAAATTCTATAATTTGGTACAGAGTTCCATGAACAATATCAAGCAGCAATTTCCTCTAAATCGAACACCAGACTCCCCAAAAAAGGAGCCCGAACAACCAATAATTATCCACACAAGTAAGTAGCTTATAATTCTCGAAGCAAACTCATCCGCATCGCGGCAAGTGTCCTCAACAGAGCATCTCCTAGCGTTAACTGCATCTCGACGGGGAGTAAAGATAGAGAGCTGCGTCGTCGACCGACTAAAAAAGCCTTCGGCAAAGAATAAGGATAAGGATCGACGATTCGAACTCGCTCGGAAGAGTCGCTTGAGAGTGTCGCAACAGCTCTCCTCGACGGCCGTCCCAGTTTCCGGTTCTCGTCGTGTTTGCACGTCGTTAGAAGTCCGGAGGAGAGAGATAGCTGCTCGTCGTCGTCGTCGTCCTCGTCGTCGTCGTCGCTGGTTGTTGCCTGGGGCTCGAATCGAACATTACTTTGGCGAGTCCTCTTAATTCTGGCTGGTCCGTCGAAGTCGGCTGTGTCGTCGACCGTCATCGGATCTAAGGAGAGAGCCGGAGAGATGAAGGGAGGGAGAGACAGAGAGAGAGAGAGAGAGAGAGAGAGAGAGAGAGAGTAGTTCTGTCGAACGAAGCGAAAACGAAGCTTCTTCCGCGTCCGCGAGTCCAATTACGTCTCCTGGCGGCCCCTCCTTTCGTCTTTAGCCCCACCAACGATTTACACTCGCCTTCTCTCTCTCCGTCTCTTACCGTGTGCCAACCCCGTATCTTCCATTCCTCTTCCTCCTTTTAGAATCCTCCTTTTCCCAGCACGTTTCCTCTTTGCCCCACGAAACTCCTCTCTCACTGGTAGGTCTAACCAGTTTCCGTGTTTCCCTCATCCGGCGGCACACTCAAGAGCCGAGTTTCCACTCTCTCTCTCGTAAGGAGCGCAGACATAATTAGCCGCTCGTATTTTGATTAAGTCCTCCATCGAGACCTAGCCGCGGTGCCAGTCCAAGGTTCCACCTGCCCGAGAGAACCCCGGGAAAGATATCCTAGGATATCCACGAGATACATCCTCCTCGTGTCCTCGATCCGTCCGCCGAATTTGCGTCACGGCTCACACGGCTTCATTAGCGGACACGTGGTAATTAGCCGGGCGACCTATCTCTCCCTCTCTCTCTCTCTCTCTCTCCCTCTCTTGACTCATCCCCTCCACCATCTTTCTAGGCTTCTCATACTAACGGTGAAACGGCGCGATACTTTTTAACGACCGACAGCTGTAATTAATCCTGCGCGTCGCCGCGGGCCGTTGTCTACCCTCTGCTCTTCCTCTTCTTCTTCGTCCTCTTCGTTCGTTCGTTCGTTCGTTCGTTCGTTCGTTCGTTCGTTCCTCCGTTCGTTCGTTCGTTCGTTCGTTTAAGGCGATCCGAGCACACGGGTAATTAATTATCGCGACGGGACCCCTCGACGGTATTAGCGGCCTTCAAACAGCCGACGTCAAGCTTCTTGCGACCCTCGGACCTGCTACACTGATCTTCCAGTCTAGCTTTGTTAACGGGAAGCCTGCTGGGAATTTAGAACCTTGTTCTCCAGATTATGCGCGACCGGAAACCACCTCCCACTCGTTGTCTTCCCGGCACTGTTAAGTTTAATTATGACGACGGAGATTGTGCTGTTCGACAAGAGCAGTTTCAACAAAAACATTTGAGAATGGGGCTGGGAGATCATTTTGGGAACATTGTTCGATCGTGATGTTGTTTAGGAGTTGTTTAATATGGAGAAGCTGCACAATTATTGGTTCCTCATCATTTATGTTACCTTAATTCATGATATTGAATTTTATCATAAACCTCAATAGTCTTATCATAATGTACGATCTTTAATTAAATCATTACAAACTGTAAAAACATTACAAACTTTCGATACCGTAGAAGAAAAAATCTCGCATCGACAGAAGAAGGCCACAGGAGGTGAGAGAAAGTTGCTTCAGTGTAAACGTAACTTACGACTCACCTGTTCACCCACAAAGTTGTCGTACCAATTTATCCAGTATACCGAGTAAAAGGGGTCACACGAGGATCGATCGAGTGTATCCGCCGCCGTCAAGGCGCAAAATTGAATCCTCGGAAAGCGATTTAATTATCCCGGAGAGTCGGCTAGAGCTCCGTTCAACAACAAACGCCGAAAATTGCTCGTAGAATATTGTTGTCCGTGGTCCAATCATGGCCTCCCGGCACGGACTAAGAACAACGATGGGCCTCCCGGACAGACGTGTAAATTAATCAGCGATGATTGGCCGCAACGATGAATCCCCCTTGGTTTTGCGATTCAAGAGACAGCCCAGGTCCCGGAGAGTTTCGCCAGTTAATTAGCCGATGCTTCGTAGAGCTCTCGCGCTCTGCGTATATCCGCGGCGAGCAACTTCATCGGCAATTATAACAACTCTGGAACGGGTTCGAGCATCGAATTACTGGGATTGCGGAGAGAGAAAGAGAAAGAGAGAGAGAGAGAGAGAGAGAGAGAGAGAGAGAGAGAGAGAGAGTTCGCGAGCAGAAATCACGAGTGACGGGAACTGCCCTGGGGGCTGCTGGGAATGGATGGAAATAATTCGAACCTGTTGCTAATTTACGCGCCGACGGGGACAATGTTCCACTAAGGAAATAATTAATTCGCTTACCAGACGTTTATCGATAACGCAGAACAAATAAAACCACGTATGGCTACTATCGAGATCAGTTTGCAACAATCATGTCCTAGAGTACATAGATCAAATCATTTTCTGCGCTGAGTTGCGCGAATGAATTCGTCGATCGTTGGAGCGTTGCTTCTGAGACGAAGACGGAACAATTGTAGGTTCTTAATCTGGTGATGAGGGATCGGATCTCTGTTTAATTGAAACAAACCCGACGGTTTAATTCCGATACAAAATCCGCTTGGCCCGGCGCGTCCGCATCGAAAAATCCGATTAGTCTGCTCAGCGATCCTCTGGAGAACCCTGGATCCAGGCAGGGAACGGTTTTCTTCGTTTCCTTCGGCCTTGTTACCGCGGTAGGTGGAGATCAATAAGGGGGAAATGGTACGAGTTCCCGCTAACCAATCGCAGCTAGCCCCCGGATCCCGTTCATCCCCCCAATTTGTTTCGCAAGCTCCATTCTCTTCCTCTAGCATTCTCTCCCGGTGCCTCTTTCTCTCTCTCTCTCTCTCTCTCTCTCTCTCTCTCTCTCTCTCTCTCTCTCGCTCTTTCTCTCTCGTGGTCATTTGAGTGGCATACCCGTGAATCGAGTGCACTCCGGCCGCATCTCGAGATGTCCTGACTCGGTCGTCGCGAGTTACCGCCAGCCGGAACTTGGCTCCCGGACGGAACTTGCCCTGGCATTGTTCCCATTAGCCAGGGAGTTTGGTTAAGTTGAAACTTCGCTGCACCAGGCCGACCCCGCGAGCCGCCCTCGCAATTGTTTACGTACATATTGGCCGTTTGATCCGGCTAATAGCTGACCCACCGAGAAAACCGCAAATGAATCCGCGGCTTCAAGACACTGTCGAGACCTTGTTGTGTCTTGGACTTTGTCCCCGGGGTTTCGTTATGTTCCACTGTGTATCAACAGAGTACCTACCGGACGATTATTAACCCTCAAACTCCAATGATTTTCTTTCACACACACAAAAATTCTCAGAAATTGTTTCTCAGTATTCAGAAGAACTGTGCTATCATCCAGGAAGGTATCCTCTCCGCGCCCGCAGGTGTCTCGGGAGATGTTCCCCCGACTCGAGCATTATTCGCTCATTATATATGTATATAATGCGTTCGCGTTAGCAAATTGGAAGATGCGTGGGCGGTTGTGATAACTGAGGCAGACCCCCATTGAGAGTGAATTATTCTAAACAGCGGGTGGCACCCGACGGTAATCGCATCGTCGTTAGCTCGTCCAACGGAGAAGTTTAACGGGCGTCTTTGCGGAGTGGAAAGAATAAAACCTGGGCGGGGGTATGGGTTGAAGGGAAGAGAGAAGAGCGAAAGGGAAGAGAAAAGAAGCCGGCGCCTTATAAAAATGCAATATCTGTGGACCGGTGCCTTGCGCGAATTACTTCCACCTTTTTTCCTTTTCAAACATCCTTCCCGACCATCCCTCTATTCTTAATTCCATCCCTTCCCTCAGCCCCCGCCCCTCTTTTTGTCCACCAACTTCCTCCAACCCCGTGCTTTCTTTGTTCACCGAATTTTCTCGGATTTCTTCCTCTCTTCTTCTGTTTCTGTCGGATCCAGCCTCTGAACCCCTCGTTTCACCGCCACTGGTCACATCGTCGATTCCCAGCAAGACTCGCCAAGCCATCCCCCATCCTCCGCCGTGTCGGCTAATGGCGAAATTATGATCAAGCCAACTTCTTTTCAATGGAACGACGGTAATTACCGGGCCCGGTTGTTCCTGGATAGCGGGCGTCTGGTTGCATTATTCAGTAGCGGCGTGTAAGTGCAAAAGCCTGGACGAAGATGGCCCCTGGAACCAGCGAACGACCATTTAATCGCGCGTACCCCCACGGATTACAACTCCTCACCATCCCTCGTCCTCCCTTCACTTGTAAATTGTCCGAGGCGAGACGATACTTTTTATTCCGATCGTTATTCTCGGCAATACGTCGTGATTTCAAACAGGAAACCACTGTCAGTTCAGTAGAAAAAAAATTGTTTCTTTCATCAGTCCTTAGCTTTATCTCTTTTATATCGAGCGCAAGACAACGCAGGGAATATTCTTCATCGCTGCATAATTAAAATATATAAACAGCGTTATAACTTTTAACTAGAAAAATTAATTTTTTTCCTTCCCTGAAAGCGCGGGGACCAGTGTGCGACATCGTGACCAGATTTATTCAGGAACGTCTGCCGTCCGAAAACGAATATAAAGTTAATCGAGTATTGTGGCTCACTCAATTAAAGAATTTACAAGCGAAACAGCGTCAACGCTTAAAAGAGCAAGGGATGGGACAACCAGGCTAGAGGGATGGTTGGATAGAGGGAGGGGGTTAGAGGGGTCGAGGAACTTCAATTAAATCCTTGTGATCGGAATGTTTCATTCAGATGGATCCGGCATTCAAAGTAAATCCCGTTTCCAATCGGCGATTCGGGGATGGCTCGCCAGTAAAAACGTTTACAGGCGCTATAAAAGTGGAAAGACGAGCCCGACGAATTCTCCCCTAATCGATGCCAGTGTCTGCGAACCAGCGTTTGAATCGTGGACAATTCTCAAACGTCTTTTACCCCGATCGGCATTACGCGATACCTCGGGCAGCGGCACGAAATCCGAGGGAAAAACGATCACGCAAACTATCTTTTAGCAATGGATCATTTTTCCCCTGAAAGTTTTTACCGTACACACTATTGAAATTCCTGGGAATTTCCCAGGCGTTTTGCCCTTGAAAGAGCCCTGATCAGTGATTGTGGTGTTGGTCCTATTACTAAAAATATATATGAATAAACGAAGAAATAGAATATATGTGTAATAAAATCGAATACAAGATGAAAGTATTTCGAATCGAGAGGGGAAATAACCGAATGAAATAAAAGCTCAGCGAGGCACCATAAAAATTGTATGAAATCGTGATTATTCGAGCGATGACTAAGCCTTCGAGACACGGTGCTCGTATTCAGGAATCGTAAACAGCTCGGAATCAACGGGTAAACTTGATGCGGAGTTGCTTAGAGGCAGTTGCACGGAACACGGAGCAGTAGTTCTCGCCGCGGGCCAACTTCGTAAAACGTAAGTAGGGAGTTAAGCGAGAGGGCTGACGGGTGGTTCGGGCGATTTTAACCCGGACTTAACCCGAGCCCCCATTATTTTTAAGCCAGCCGGAATTTTCGCGAAGCACCGTTTTATAGGCGGTAAACCCTCCGCCAGCCTTGAAGTAAAAATATATTTCAATTATGCCTCGCATTCGAGATCTACGCTCTGTGCCGAGGAAAAACGTCTGCGCGAACCTCCACCGATCGTTCGAGCGGAGAATTTAATCGACTAAGCGGTGTGCGGCTAATCAAGAAATAATGTGTGAACGTAGCGTCGTAAAGTCCTCATCGAATCACTATAATTAGATTGGGGATCCCCGTGCTTTCGCCGAAATGCGATTCTATGGATTACATCGACTTCGGAACGCACTAAAAGGATGCACTAAGAAGTATGAAATAACTTCCATTTAATTTATGTGAGAGAGGGAGAGAGAGAGAGAGAATACACACGAACTTAAATACAATATAATCTTTTCGGAGGCGGCGCAATGGATTTGGAAATCATTAGGTGGGAAGAGAAGATACATTAATATGTGAAAGCACGTAGAAGAATTTAAGGATTTTTGTAATTTCCGGTGTCGAAAATTTTCAATTTTGCGCCGTATGTATTCTAATATAAATTATTCTAGTATAAATAAATTAAATGGAAATTATGTCATATTTTTTAGTGCGTTTCGAAGTCGGTTTAATTTTTTTTTTTTATTAAATTTTTTTATTTCACACTTTTTAGTGGAACGAGCAGAATTTGTAGAACACCGTACCATAGGATGGTTTTTCGGTCTTAATGGTTATTTGCCATAAAAATTTCGTCCTGATTGGTCCATCCATCTCGGAGTAATAGGTAAACAATGTGAAGATACATAGAAAAAGAAGCGAAAAAAAGGCTTTTCGAAGTTGGTCAAAAACGAACTTAAATATTGGGTTGGCAAGAAAGTAATGTCGGTATTTTAAGGTGAAATAAAAGCCAATTTTTCTATTCAAGCAATGAACTTAAATGAATAGAATATTTTCCATTTTGTTCTCTCGATGATCTTTTGCCATCCTCCTGGTAGCTTCATAATTCCGCGCTCATGAAACTTCAATATTTTCCCAAAATTGGGTTTTATTTCACCTTAAAATACCGAAATTACTTTCCTGCCAACCCTAGATCCCTTAAAATTCTATTATTATAATGAAAAAGTTTGTTCGAGGGTGGTTAAGACAAATTCTCAATGAAATGGATCCGGAATTGATACGGATAAGAATTAACTCGGGGAAACGGGGTGATAAAACTTACCACCGGTACAAAAAATAAATTGGCGAGAACGCGAGTGGTGTAGGGGTTGAGAAACCGGTCGATGGGTGACAACAGCCGGACAGCCTGGGACACGGAATCCAATTTGACGGGTCCGGGATTTCGGGGCACGGCAAGAGGACAGACCGAGGGGTGTGGGTCGGTGCAACGACGTCGGAGACGCCGATTCCTAAAGCAATTATCATCCAGTCGCTGCGAGGCTCGAATGAATGGCGTCGAGTCCGGTCCACTCGCGATAACTGGATTTTCCCCGCGGGACACTTCGAAACTCTCACTCCCACCCTCCAACCACACTTATTCAGCCTAGATTTACCACATCGACGCATGTGGATACCACTGGAAGTTGTTGAAAAAAATTAATCACCTTATCATGGCGAAAATACTCATGCCTTTGGCTCAAGTGGAAATGTCCTGCATTCGTCAAACACTGTAAGAATTAGGGACGAGGTAGCATTGATTTTTATGCCTCATCGAGACCGAGGTCAACACAGCTTATCTTCGGCTGAGACCCTATGCACACGCGGTACTTACGGATCCGCATTTACATTTTTATACCGATGCGAAACAGAACACGATCATGACTGGACAAAATTTGTAAAAATTTTCAATGTTCCGTTTACATCGCTGTAACTTTGCAGGCAACGGACTTCTCTCTCTGTACTTTTAAACAACATATTGGAAATTTATTTGGATCTTTATTACACGGCGCTCTTTTGTATACGAAAAGTTATTGTAATAAGTTCATTGTGCTGGTAACTTATTGATAGTCCAATACAAAATTCCAGCCTTCTTGCCAGAGTTATGAAAATTTGAATTCTTTCCCGCTTTCTCCCAATTGTTTTGTGAAAGGGTTCTGAGTGGAAAATTACGATTTGTTAAAGGGATGGGTGTTGTGCTAGATAATTGTAGATAGTATTTCGTCGACACCCGGTACGGAGAAGACAGCGAGGTGAACGGGAACAAGCAGCGGGCGAAGGAAGACCGGCTACGTTTCCGGTTGGTTCGAGTGTCGCTTCGCGGTAATTGAGTGCGCCGCACGGCCCGGGATGGGACGAGCCACGGCGAAGTTTCCTGTTTCGATCGCGCCTCCGCCGATTACCTTGATCGTCTAATTAGATGCAACACCGGTAATTGCGCCCCGTTCCAGCTGCTGCGCGCCGTTTCGGAATCTCGTTTTACGTCGAAGACCTTACGTCAGCCGGCGCGGCGCGGCGCGGCGCGGCGCGGCGCGACGATACGGTGCGAGAGACACCCACAGTCCGGGTATCCTCGAGGCCTGTTTGTAACTGTATCTGTCGCCATTAATTAGCTCCTGATAATTTCCCCGCGCCTTCGATGCTCTCCAAACGACAAATCGAATGATCGTCTTCACTTTAAGAAGAAAAGTGACGCGGTGATCGGCCACTGGAAAACTTCGAATAACTACGGAACCTATTCGAGCAGCTTTTTGACAATCCATGCACAATTACAGTACATTGAAATAAAATAATATGCTTATAAAAAGTGCTATTCAGAAGCTAAATTAAATGGTATCCATCAAATCCAACTTTTCAAAATTCAGAAAATGCGAAAACTGTTTTCACCGAAAGAAGCAGAAACGAAAAGAGAGTCAACGCGAATCGCGTCCGGCGCGGCGTCGAATATACATCAAAGGCGGCTGCGCAAGAAAGGGAAGTTTTTCATGCGATCCAGCTGGAATTAAGGTTACGGATTCCACTTTTCATCCAGGGGTGAGAGGAGGGGCGAGAGGAACAGCAGAAACATGCCAGAATTTTCTTACGTTTCCCAGGTTGTTTTCCCGGGCGACCCCACTCCCCTCGCCAACGAGTGAACGAAATCCCACGGCGATCTGTATCGATTGTGCATTAAGCTCTAGACCGGCGACCGTTTCCGTTCTCGTGATGAAAACGCAGTTTACGCGGTAATAAAGTGACTGGTGCGCTACGCCCTGGACAGATGTGGGACTGCGGGCCATGATTAATGCGAACTGAGCTTTTTTCTTAATAACAGTCGACAGAAACCGGGCCGGGGACCTTAGCTTTGCTTAAACGCCTTGATTTAATGCCGTACCCGACCGCCCAGTTAATCGCGGCAAATACTGTCCGACGAAAAGCAATAGTTGGACGACGAATGCTGTTCAACGTCGAATGTTAACGTGTCCGATATACTGTAGACTGTACGATAGGTATCCATCACCCCGTAGAAAAACTAATTATACCCTCTGTTTAACAATTAGAGACATTTGAATTTATTAAACAGTCACACTAAAAGAAAAGAACTGAAGTAGTACACTAACAGAGCTAAACGAAACAGTACAATAATTAAACAGAAATAATAATAACTTTGAACTAAAAATTCTGATACTTTGACTTCTTCGTTCACCGAATGCACGTCTCAAACTAATTCGTTAATCATGAATAGTCATGAATGGTCCAATGAAAAAAACACGTGGAAAATAAGTTCGTACTTCGTTTACAATATCGAGTCTTATCGCAGTAATTTATGTAGTACCGACGTATTCGACGCCACTCAGCAGCGGTTGAGTCGGTCGTCGGTCGATGCAGAACGTAAGCTAACGATTTATGTACCTTTAACCAACTCAGAATAATATCACATAGCACCTTCTTGGACTTGTCTCACTCTACCCCCCCCCCTGTTATTATTTTCTAAAGAAAAAAATATAATATTCCATTTAAGAAAAGTAGGCTGATCTTCAGATCTCCTCCACTACTCCACTTAAAAGAAAACAATTAATACTACGTAATGTAACACGTCATACCAAACAACTTTTGTACGAACACTTTTTTAATAACGACAACGCCTTCCGACATATCCTGCTGTTCTCACTTAAACAGGACACCCTGTATATTGTAGACGCAATCATATGTAAATATACTAAAAGTCTTGTAATTCCAATTGCACAAAAGAATTTTTCAGTATTCTCACACATATTGCTAGTAATAGACAAAAATGTGGCATCATCTTATTGTCCGATTCCGTAGCCGGGAACAAAAGTCTTTGTCACGACGCGAGCTCATCGCGGTTATAAATAAAATGTAGCCGGAAGCGTTCGTAAGAAAGGCGGGGATCCCCACCGAGAAATATGAGTTCTCGACGAGTGAAATTGCACGGGCCGAAGACGCGGTAGAATAAAATTACTAATGCAATGTAAAGTTTAGCCGTGCCATTTCTTTCTCCGGTGTTTTGCCCGCGAATCCTTACCTCGATTTTATTCCCGGGTATCGTCTACAATTTAAATTACCAGTCTCGTTGCGAAAATAAACCGCCGGCAAATGCTTCGAGGAAATATGAAAAAAATGTTAAAACGCGTGGGGCTTTTCCCACTTTCATGGCTGGGCCGGGGCTATGAATAAAAACTGCTGGATCGAATATAGAACAGGTAGTCAACAATTTCGTGAATATTTACTCTCGAACCAGTTCCTCCTCCTTCTCCTCTAGGAGTACGGTGTCAACTTTTCTGAAATCTGCTCGGACATTTGCGTGAAGCTGACCTGGATTTTCTTCTTTCGAAAACGCTCCCGGATATCTGGGAAGCTTGAGCAAACAGGTTGGGATCCGCGGAACGGGTACACACTGTTGGCTAATCTTTTGCATTTTTAATTCTTTTTAATAGTGGAGCCTACTATCGGGGATTATATTTTAATATTCCTTTTGTCAACCCCTTTGGAGAGAGCTGGGTAAATATTAACATCGATCGATAAAGTGGTTCTGTAGAATTTTTCCTTGCTTTGAATGGGACGACACTTCAGTGGCTGGTTCAAGAAAAATTATGTTTTTTTCTATTGATACCTCCGATCGGAGGGGAATACCAATTTTAAACAAGAAATATAAATTTTTACGGTGTGACAGTATTCGTTGAATAAAAAAAAATGGTCAACCTGAATGTTCTTAGATGTAGACCAGTACTGAAGTACTTGATCAACCGTAAGTCAGTTGGAGGTGGTACAGGGTAGCTCTGAATGACACCTGGTCAACCTCGAGATCAGCGCAAGATCAGTCTGGTCAGGCCAGCGATAGTAATTATTAGGGGTGTGCGAGTACGCGAAATTTCGGGTTCGGATAGGGTGGGGAAATTTGTTCGGGTTCGGGTACCCGAAATGGCAATCGGGTCGGGTCGAGCCGGGGTCCCGAAAGTTTACAATATTCGGGTACTGGAAGTTAAATTTGGAGCAAGTCTGTGATTAAAGTTTTGCTTACTAATATAGTGCTGGAGTTGTTGGTGTATTATATGAATCACTAGGCCGGAGTGCTAAGGGTTAAGATGTCCAATCATCGGTTGTAATAATATTTCGATTTGTAGTAAACACTGTTTACTAAACGCTGATTTGATCACAGACTTGCCCCAACTTTAACTTCGGGTACACGAATCTTGCAAACTTTCGCCGAGGCTCGGGACCCGCACACCTCGATAATTAATGATAAATTTATTATTTCTGCTTGTACGATGCAGAGAAGTATTTCTATGGAGCACAATTCCCCAATATATAATTTCCCCCATCTCGTAGCAGAAGGACAATTACGAAAAGCTTCATTAGATGCAAGACAGTTAAAATTACCCCCAGTAACGATCCCCTTCGTCTCTCCTTAAAGCATCCTCTTCCCAAGGGAGGATAGCGCCTCGAAGAGCAATAACCAGGCGAATTCGACACTCGTTGGCTCGCGACATAGCCCATTGGAGTCCAATCGCTCAGAATTTCATTTCCAGCGAAAGTAACCCCGCGGGACTCGGAACCTCAACCTCGGAATCGTACGGTTTTCACCATCAAGGGATAGGAAAGTTGATCCGAACACTGTTTCACGTACTGCTAGTATCTTGAAGTCACGGCAAACTACTCAATTATCCGCGAACGGATTATACTGGTTCCCGGATTAAGGCGGGAACTTTAAGAGGCCGGTCACTCATAACGGTAATAAAGCACGACGCTCTTGTCGGCGGATTTTCGGATGATCCGGTACTTCGGATTATCCATTCCCATGGCCCGTTGCTGCCTACCCTCGTCCCTTCTCCGACTCGCCCTTCTTATCGTCGGATTATCGATAATCGAAGCGGCATTGTATCCCTCGAAAGGCAAACGCGATACGCTGCGCCGATACGGTTCATTGTGATGCATGGGACAAGCCGGTTGCCGTTCGCCGCGACAAAAGGGGTTGCTTCTTAAATTTGTAATGCTGCCGAGCAGTTAAACTGTCCGGGAAACGATTTCCACGTGGTCTGTTTCTTTTATGGACCATTCCTGAACGCGTTCTGCTGTTTTTTCCAGTTTGAGAACGATCATTTGCTGAAAGAAAGAACTTTCAACCCCCGGAATTTATACGTTCTCATCGCAAGATTGATGTAACATCTCTTCGAACGCATTCTGCAGATTTCAGTTTGCAAATGTTGAATAATTTGAAGAAAAAAAGAATTTTCAACCCCTGAAAGTATTATCCGGGGGGAACGAGAATTTTTATATACATATTTATGCCAATGTTGACAGCAATAATTAGTGGCGGTTTTTCAGTATATTTTCGTTGTAAAATTTTTGTGCATTCATTGCAAAAAGGTTTTGAACAGAAATTTATTTCTGTGTTTAATAATTGCAAGGTATCGAAAATCATGTGACAGTGTTATTAAATTCTTTCATCTCTGTGATGTTTTAAATTTCAAAGAAGCAAAATCAAATGCCGGATGTTTGGAGTTATATTTTTTTTACAAAGGACGATTAATTGCTGTTCATGACATGACAGGGTGAAAGTTCAAACCCGGCATTTTGCGCGTTTCCAGCATAACAATTTTATCAATGAAGCACGAATATTATCACATTTTCACCGCCTCTATTAATCGTTACGTGCAAACAAATTTAACGCTTATCGAAGCCGACCGATCAAGCAGATTTCATTTGATTTAATTACGGAACAACATGTAGAATCACGATAAACAAAATATTGCAGTCTCTAGGCAAACACGTGGGCAATGAATAATTTATTCAGAACGATGTCGAAAATAAAATCCGCGCGCAGTCTAGTAATTACTCTCTCCCTAGTTTAAAGTACAGTCAAAATTTATTAAAACGAGTTAGAATATGTTTTTTTCTGTGCAATATCAGATGGAAAGACATTGCGAACTAAATAAGTGTTGTTAACTAGTCACACCTCTGCGATAGTCGATCAACGAAGGAATCGGACTCGCCCCCGCAACAGACGCCGCCGATCCCAGGGGTTTACTCTCGAAACCATTCGTCGCGGTTTATTGTGCGACAAACGCGGATTTCTTTAAGCCGTGAGCCAGCAATTGCTGTCTCGTTGGAAACAGGGGAATTCCTGCGTTGCGAATTACCGGTTCGCAATCGAGAACCACTTTGTTGCTTGCGATCGGTGATTCTACGGACCTGCTTTACCGTCGGCCCAAGCCCTCTAGAGACGTTCCCCATCGATTATTCCGCGACGCTTTGAGCTCCTTTCTCCTCTCTTCATTTGCTGTATACTTTGAAACGGTCTGAGAGCCGCGAGCAATTTTCTGGTTAGGCTGGATGGTGGGAAGTTTCGTGTATAGAGAATCGGGGGATTTTGGAATCGACGATTCGCATGACGAACAGTGTGTCGAGTATATGGGCGTTCGGGGAAAAGAGTCATAACCCTTAAACTTTGCAATTTTCGAGTAAAGTACCTTAATACTTTTCGAAATAAAATGCAAAGACGAATCGATTGGTATATAAAAAAATTTTTTATTCTATTTAATGCGGAAATGGCAGAAAGCCGCCGAGCGCGGTTTTTTATTATTTTCTCCACTTGAACAAATGGGAGCAGATTTAAACCAACGCGAAATTAAAGTTTAATATGCCACCAATTACTGTAAAAAAACTCACGTGTGTACTTTGCTGTACTTTTTTTAAAACTCTAATCAAAGTTGATAAATATTAAACATAAAAAATTAGGACAAATTGCGATTATTAAAAAAAAATTTTGGGAGATTGAAGGTCCTATAATGCTAAACACACACACACACACACACCCTGTAAAATCAAATTAAAAAACCAAATAGCTTGCGAGGGACGCATGTTTAAAATAATGCAAGGAATTTGACAGTACAGTTTCAGCCTCAATTTTAATAACAAATTGATTTATTCAGTTAAAATTTAGGGCAGTTCCAGAATCTACGTTTTGTTACGAACATTTTAGGATACATAAATTTGCCGATCTTACACTTTGATTTTCGGACTTTTTTACATTGGACCACACACTGTGCGTCGCCCCAATGTCTTTTTAATAGTGGTAGTAGTTTTTTAAATCACCGTGGACAGATTATTGTATGTTTTTTTTTTACGAAATTGCAGAAGTTCCATCTACTCACCATCGAACGACTCTCCTGTGAACGATTTTTCGTCCAAAATTTAGGGTTCGCAGCGCCAAATCCTGTACATTTCGAGGTTCCACGTGTACCTCGGCGGACCAAAGTCCCGGGCAATCATCGCTGGGAAGATCGCCGGCTAGCAATTCGATCTTCCAAAGGCTCCCAAAGCCACAGCTTCAATTTCCATAAAACGCAGCGACCCCGTACCGCCGCGGTGCGGCGCGGCGCGGCGGCTGTACCTGACAATCATTGCCTGCAGTAATGGAACGGGTCGGGCCTTTGTCTCGTATCGTGCTACGGCTATCTCGATCTTATACAGTCGGCCCCGATCTTCCGATACGGGCTGCCGTTGAAAACGCGGCCTCATCCCATTCTAATTATAACATTTGACCCACGCGATCACCCCGTTCGTTCTACCGGCTGGAAACGTCAGCTACAGAGACCACGTAAACTGTCTCCGTTCCTCTGTCTCTTTCAGTCATTCCTCGTCTCTACTCTCTGTCTCTTTCCGTGGCTCGACGGTTGTCGACCGTTTTGCGGGAGGTGGCGGGGAGGGGTGGGGGGGGGGGTAATATGGCATCCGGGCTAATTCACGTTCCTTTGCCAGTGACGTTGCCTAGCGCCGCGGTCAGTCAAGATGCATATTCGGACGCGTGTTTCGGTGATACATTATGCGCCGTTCCAGTGACGCCGAGCCGCGGCGACGAGGGAATTTGCGGTAGTCGCGATGCGATGGTTGTTTGCTGCCTGGAGAATTGTGGTCCACTTCCCGGCCGATTTATGGACACCGGCCGACACCTCGTTGCTGCGGGATTTCGCGTTACCGAAGCCCAACATCGCTGCGAAGTGGCCTCGATTGCGTTCGTGTTTCCTTTTTTTCGGCGATACACGCTGTTCCCATGTTTTCGATGTTTGCGGTGCCGTTTTCCCCTGAAAAAACATTCCTCTGAGAGAGAGAGAGGGGAGAGAGAGAGAGAGAGAGAGAGAGAGAGAGAGAGAGAGAGAGAGAGAGACTGTGACATAGAACTGAGACCGATACTTGCCTCTACTGTTGGTTCACGCGCTGACTGCCACGTTAGTCGTGTACCATATCCGTAACGCTATTCATTGATCAGCTGTGAATCAGTTCATTGATCAGGTGTGCATCAGCTCATTGCTCATAGAAATGGAATTGTGCTCAGACATATTCGAGCACGACTAGATTTTTCTCCAGAACTCTGTTGTTTTTAGTAAAATTTACCAGTAAGTGCATCTAACCCAGAGAAAATAATATTTAGGGCTTGCGGAACCTCGAAGGAGAAATCCTACTTGCCAAAGAGGGGGTACAGGGTTGAAGAATAATCGCGAGAGGGATTGCCTCGTAATAAGAAGCGTGCGGGGTCGCTGGGAGAAGAAACGGCCGAAGTTGAGCCGCAAATTGTTCATTAAGGTGTCGAGCAGGCTCGCGGGGGAAATAGAATTCGACGGGGAACGCGGCTCAAGTACTTCGGATTTAATCTAAATCTTGGTCGACGCGGTCCGCCGTGCCCCTGGAAAATAAGGGAACCGAAAGGAACCGGCGCAGACGAAACTTTTCTCGTTAGGGAACGGTCCCTTTCCTGCGGCTTGTCCCTCGACAGGACCAGAATCCACGTTCTCTCGCGGACCTCGATTATCCTTCTTTAAATGCATACCGAGGAAACGATCGGGGCTTTAATCCTTAGGCTACGGGGACTTGCTAATTTACTGAACTGTCGTCATTTTGGCCTGTGAAGGCGACAGACTCGGTTTACAAGCCCAAAAAATATTGTGTGTCGACAGCAATTGATTAATATCGCGTGCCAAGAATTTAATCCGGAAGCTTGTATGCTGAAACAAATTCTGCGTGATCTATTGTACCTATACTCTATCCCACGAGAGAACGAACTAGTTTCGCGCAGATTTCTGAGCATCTTCTAGAAATTCTAAATAGTGGCCTATCATCTGTCACTCCACTACCCACTCCCCATTTTCTTGAACCAATTAGGGCGAAGATGCGCAACGACGAACGAAAACTGGTCTTTCCTCGAGTCCGTTCTCTCGTGGGATATAGTATAGTTATGAGCTATAACGGACCACAACCATTTTTGTTTCGATTCAGGCAACTAAGGGAACATGAAAAGTATTTTCAAAAGTGTATTCTTGCATGTTCGTGGTTTGAATTGGAGTACTTTCCCAAGATTGCTCGGTAGAAATTTGGTGGAGAGTTTGACAGCTGGGTGAAGGTGACGTATTTATTCGGAAGCGATTTTGACTTTGGTTGCAGAATCAGAACTCCCTGAATTTTCCGTCTACTACGGCGAAACCCCAGCGATCCTGCTTATACGGAAACTTTCCTTGGAACCCCCGACGCAAAGCCGATAATTCAAGCATATTACAGTCGCGAACTATATTTCTTCGGACCGTGCAGCAAGTTTCAAAATAAGTTACCGTGAACTGGCTCGTTCCGCCATACCGGCCTGACTAATTCTCCTGGGGGGAGGGGGGCGAGGGGTAAAACCACCCTCTCAGACGCGAGCCGGGCTGATCGTACGAAAAATTCTTCTAATTACTATTATCTCTGACCCAGAAAGCGCGCGCGCTTCTATCTTCACCTAACTTACTGCGAACTGACAGCTCAATGATCAGGTCATGTAACAATCTCTCTTTGAAACGCGAGAAAAGTAATCGAAGAAAATGCTCACAATGTGGTAACGCAGGAAATAAGAAACAACGAAGAACACTGAAAAATGACACAATATTTTCGAACAAAAAGTGTAATTAAACAAGAGCCAAGCAGTTGACCACCAAACATGAATTCTGGGTTGGCGGAACGTTGGTAAAAGAATCGAGGAATATTTTAATACGCAAGCCTGCATCCCGGTTGATCTATGCCTTCATTCCTTCCGGTTGGGAGATCAACTTCACGGTGTAATAGTCACTCGAAGGGATAGATCCGTTCGTTCAGTGGAACGAGCGACGTTCCCGGAGAAAAAAGAGCTAATCAGTCGGGACTGGATCGAACCCGGGGACCGAAAGCCCGGACGTGATCTTCCCTGTGACACGTTGAGTGCAGGCACTTCAGGTAAAAAGTGGCTCTTCTTCCGCTACGACCCCTCGGTAAATGACGGGACGCGTGTCCCGGACGATGGACGACTCGCATCATCTTGATCCGGTGCGGAGTCACTACGTTTTTCATCGATCTTCCGCGATCGATGCCCTGCAACGACCATAGAGACTATCGAGAGAACCGGGACGGTTTATCAAAGCCCTCGTTGTTTTTCGATCGTCGATTAACGCTACAAAACGCCTAATCTTTGCGCTTTTCAACAAAATTTCTGAATTTCGCTATGCCACATTTTCGCATTGGAGAGTAGAAAGACATTAAAATTGTTTAATGGGACAGAAACTTGGGGTTGTCTAATTTACTGTGTCAATATTATGTTATTCTCAGCCCATTAAATCTAGGTAGGAATTTTTTATTTATCCGAGTTTCTTTTTTTATATTATTTATGTATCTACAGTGTGTTAATTTTTTCACAGAAGCTTTTTAACGCGTTTTATTCAGTTCTGCGCTGTTTTCTGACACGTTTTATTTACTTTCACAATGTTTTGTACACATGTTGAAAATTTCATCGAAATCGGTTGACGCAGAAAAAGCAACACGCTTCAAAAGATGTAAGAATCTGTGGATTTTAAGTAGAAACTGACCAAAAGTGGCGAAAAACTATGATTTTCACCACATTTAACCACTTGTAGTTCTTGGGTATGTTAATCAATTTCGATGAAATTTTTAGCATGTGTGTATAACTAAGATACTTAAATCTGCAAAACATATATTTCAAATTTTCATTAAGGGCCCAGAATTAGAAAAGTTTTGAAAAATGCTTTCCTTATTTTTGCATGCAACCTTGTAAATTGTAATTTTTGAAAAATTTTTTTGACAGATCATTTAGTAAACCAATGCTACTACTCGCTTACAAAACATCAAGTCGTTTGGTACAATTATAAAAAAGTTATATACTGTTTTAAAGTGCGCTCGAATACATTCGTGGTTCGCTGTATCTACACATCCCAAGAGAGTTCACCCAGGTATCGTTAATAGTATCTCAGGAAAAAATTCATAAAGATCACAAACCCTCACAGCTGTTACCATAATCCGCCCTTCAGAGAAAATCAGTGCGGCCCGCTTGAGGATCGAGATGAGGATGGCTCGGCGGGGGGAGAGGGATTGGTTGAGGGATCTTCGTAGCAGGCAAGATCGCTGATAAGCCTTCTATCAGCTTGTCCGAGGCTGCTCGAGCCTCTCCTGTCACGGCTTCTTGCCCCATCACAATCGATATCGCGCCTGCAATCGACCGGCAACGATGTAACGTTGCTCGGGATACTTGGTATTGGCAGACGGCTGCCTAGCCTCGGACATGCGCCATTTCTTGCCGGCTGCCTGCACCCCCTTTGCACAACCCCTCTCTCAGCCCGTTCGCAACCCCGTTGCACCCCCTTGCAAATGTCGAGTGGGCCGATGTTCGCGCCCCTTCCGGCGTCTTCGAACGGATTACTTTGAGAAAGAGGTCCGAGGAACTGATTGGATGTCGTCTAGCTTTACCTGGCTTTCCTCTCTCTCACTCTCTAGCTCTCTCTGTTAGCAAAACCGGAACCCCTCTTGATACCTCGGGATATTTTGGTTTCAACCGCAAGGAGCGCCTCGATGGGACTTACCGATGGTTAATGGCCGCTTTCGAAGCTAAGAGGATTTGCTCCGTTCGTTGGGCTCACTTCCGCTCGGGACGATTGAATTCCGATGTTTTCGCGGAAACAGCCAGAGATGGATCGTCGCGGAATACTTCTATCAGGGGCGGAGAAATTTTAACCGTGAATCCTTCTTCGTCTCTTCTCGTTTACGACTGCTCTCCTGGTTTCCTCTACATCTCCTCTCGTTTGTTGCAATTTCATTGGCTTCCACGGCGTCTCGACTCGTTCGTTGCCGTTCTCTTTGGTTTCCCTCGCCTCTGTCCTCGTTTGTTGCAATTTACATAGGCTTCTGCAGCGCCTCTTCACGTTCGTTGCAATTTCATTGGCTTTCACTCCGTTTATGCTTGTTTGGCACAGTTCTCTTAGCGTCTCCCGTATCCTATTCCGTTCTGTTGCAGTTCTCTGGGTTTCTCCAGTGTCTCCCTTCGTTTGTTACAATTCCCTTGGTTTCTCTCGCATCTCGTCTTATTTCTTGTTTTAGGGGATAATCAAATTCTCTCTAATCATCTGATCATGAAATTTTGCCACCGAATGTAAAATGTGAGAATTCCAATCACCCGTCGAGACGAATAATGAATTTCTTAAACGGGTTAAAGCAGGATTGAAAGGTACACAATAAACCTTTCAGCAAATATTCTAAACGAGCGAGAAGGGCAGGTTGGGGCATCATCAGCGTTTCCAACGAACAACGGAGCATGCCTGAGTCACCTAACCGGTTGGCCTCGAAGCAAAAAGCGAGTAGGGTTCCGCAGGTTTAATATCGAGCCCCTCGGTACCGCTCGTTATTAACGGTTTACGGAGAGGAGCGGCGGAAGTGGGTAGAAAAAAAAATGGAAAATAAAAGATGAAGAAGAGAAAGAGGAGGAGATGGGATGTGCGGAGGGCGAAGGGCAAGATACGGGGGAGGAAGAGATGAAAAAGCGGCGGTCTCTTTAAGCTTTCACCGGTGACGAGTGCTTAACAAAGTAGCTCGGGAGGCCGCTTTGAAGCGGACGTTTCAGTGTTACCGGCGTTGCGTGTGCCAAAATCATGAGAACGAGGGAAACGGTAGAAACAAACGCGGCTGAAAAAGAGGAGGTTTGGTCGAAAGAGAGATGGAGCAAAGGGCGAGAGAGAGAGAGAGAGAGAGGGGGTGCGAGGGTCTTCCCTTAAAAAGACCCGAGGCACGCTTTTCTCTTGCCAGCATGGAAAATCCAATTTGCCGCCTGTCCTTTTGCAGTTCCCCCCATCTAAACAATATTTCGGACCTCGCTTGCATCTGAGCTGGCCCTAAGGTGGGCCCCAGTTTGATCTAATGCATTTTAGTTTTGATCCCCAGTAGGTTGTATTCCAACTTTTACTATGCCATTTCCACCATTCTTTTGAAAACGGAGCTCCGTTGTTTGGAAATCGTAGAATAACGGATCGATTCGGCGAATTTCATTGTTTCCATACACAGTTTCGTAGAGACGATTGAAACCTGAGACACATTCCCTCCGGGAGCGTTTCAGGTGAAAAGGCCAGGGGTTCATTTAATTGTCTACTCGACTGACGCAGCGAGTTTAGTGGAACACTTCGCACGAGTGTTCTTTTGTTCGGCAGATAGCGTGAAAGCGATAGCGGTGTTGTAAGGCAATCGATGGAAATTGATTCGGGGGTAATTGGTGTTCGGCGCTCTACCGGAGTTCCTGCTGCTTTTTGACGGGCTGCGCACTTCTGCGGAGAATTGAATTTGCAGCTTTCTGTGAACGGACAAACCCCTGTCGTTTTCGATTTCCAATAACAATCTTCGCGTCGAAATCGTGTCGAATCAAAAATTAAATCGGCAGAAACAGCCACGGATTCGCAAAAGAGAGAGGAAAGTGTTCATCCCAATCGATGCACTAGGGCCAAATATTGGAAATAATATCCACAATATCAAACACAATTGACACAGTACTCCAAAAATGGATGGTTTTAATATAAATTGATAAAAATCGTAGAAAAATATTGAGTTTCATTAAACGTTTGCAGAAGAACATTTTCAGAGTTCAGGCATCAATGTATGCAAAAGACGAGTATCAATTTTCTCGTCTACATGAAGTTCTCCTCGGAAAATTAAGTCTGCAACCGGCTCAAAAAGCAGAGATCTTCTTCCGAGACTCAATCACAGCTAATCGACGTATCTCCGATCGACGAGCTTCGATGCGGCGGCTGGTTAGGTCGCTAAAAACCACCCTCGAACGTTTCAGCCTCGGCTTCGGTATCATCGACCCTCAAATGATCCCAGACTGCGCGTCACGGCTTCTCCCGTCCATAAATAAATTTCCCAGCCATCTCGTCGCGAGCAAATAAGAAAGCACGGCCGTGGCACGAGGGTGTGTGTAACCACGGGACGATAAATCAAACGGTGGCAACGATTCCATCGGGCGATCTCCGACGCGACGGAACAAGATTAACGGTGCATCGAGCGAGGATGCCTGCGGCCGCTAAGTCAACAGAACCATTCCGCTGACAGTTTTCATCGAGAATCTTCGTCGGAGGCTTTCCAGCTACCCCTCTGACACCCTCTGTGTCCTACGAGCAAACTTTCATCGACTACCCTTCTCTTTCCATCACCCTTGGCTCTCTTGTAACTGCCTATGTCTCGTCCCCGTGTCGGCCGAACCACCCTCGTCGCGACTCTCCATTTCATCCCCCATCCACAAGGCTCCATTTACAACCCCCCTCTTTCTGGATGCCGGCCTTGTTTCTCTTCCGATACAGAGTGTCTGCCACCCCTACCCCAGCACCCCTAAAGTCTCATTCGCTGCAACAATAAACGTCGTTTAATCAGGTTAAGAGGAAACCCTCGCGTTTACGGGGTGGCTCGGTAAATAAGCCAACGGGGGTGGAAAAGGGATGAAGAATGATATCCAGAGTTGTCGATTAGGCCTCCATCTTGAACGTACCGTTCAATTTTAGATGATGAAATTCTATGCAAGCAATTCATCTCTAGTTTAATTTTTATTTTGTATGAAAATCCGCAGTCTATATATAATTATTACAAATTCCCCACACCACACACACACAGCCCAAGTCAACGAATTGCTCGGAAAAGAAACGTTTGTGTGTAATCGATGCGATTAAACGATATGATTTGCGCGAGTAATTATTCACGCAAAGCTGCGAGGTGTAGCTGTTGTCTGGAAAATGCATTGTCAATATTAACTATCAGTGATTTAACACCGGGGCGGGGGTTGGAAACACCGTTGAACGAAGTTACGGTAAATGCGAGTAAATGTGGATCCCCCGTTTGGAACGGGACGAGCGCGCTAGCACGGATACACATCCCCGCTCACAGTCGTGCGAGTAATTAGAAACGCGTAATTAAGGCAAACTTAAGGCGATATCGTACTTCGCCGCTGTGAAATTCCCGTGGAAAGATTATCTGTCTGAAACCCGAGGAGAACGGGACTCCGGAACACCGGCAGCGCTGCGATCGTATACATACTTATTTCTCCGTAGTGTATTTAAACGCGGGACCGTTGTAAACACGCATTTATCTCGGAGAAAGAATTCGCCGACGCTGTTCTACGAGGATTTTTTTTATCTCGCTGCAACCGAGATAAGTGCTGGTTAAGCTCCGTGCATACGGAATCCACCGGTTCATCGCGTTCGTTGGGAAAACGCATGCTTTCCCAGTGCGATGTTGGTTGCAGCAACGAAACGAGGGATGATTAAAAATTGATTTATGGAGCACGATGAATGTTGGGATTTTAATGTTTTTTGTGCGGCTGAAATCTAGTTAACTGAACTTACAATTTCCATTGTGAAACGAATTTTACCCTGTTCTTTTAAGAAATTGTATACATTTCCGTCAAATATTATACAACCGAACTAACTTCATCTTTTCTGGACACTTTTATGTGTATGTAGATTTACATATATCCGAGATAAAAATGTAGCTCACAAAAGCTGTAACTTGTTCAGACATTTTTATTGCACCCCAGCACGAAGTTCAATAAAAATGAAATTCCTTAAGCGAAATGTCTAGAAAATAGTTAAAAACTTCACCGTACGAATAGTTTTCGTAGCACTCAGAGTTTTTGCCGTCTATTTTTTGACCAGCTAGTTTTCGTCAGGAGTGAACCGAGCTTTACGCTAGGAATTCCGGAGAATAATGGGCGGGTCCACGGGAAGAAAGAGAGGCATCGCCGGAAGAATATCGCGAGGGCCGCGATTATTTTCTCCGTATCTTAGGAAATGTGGCCAGTCGCGATAAGAAATGATAGAGGCGGCTTGAGATACCGCGACAATGTACCCGGAGTACACGGAACGACTTAATGGCACCGTAGGAAGAACCTGAAAACCTCCGAGGTTCTCTAATTTCGGCTGCGTTAATAGCGCGTTGAACGCGGCCGTAACGTTCGCAATTGCGGTGGTAGCAGCCGCTGCTAGTTCTTTCGCGCATTCGAACCGTCCGGATGTAATTAAATCCGATCTCTCCAGTCCATAACGCGTAAATTGAACAACTGGGCCGGCGATAAATTATCTCGACGATAATTGAGCCGTTTGATTGCCAAATCGATTGACTGCTGCACGTAAGAGGAGGAAATAAATAGAATAGTGTACCAGGCCGGTCATTCAGGAAGTTCGTAGCGAATGAGTCGAAATACATGTATTCTTCGGTATATTCTCCCTTAAGCTGAATACATTTTTCCCCCCAGCGATTTTCTAATTCATTTACTCCATCTCTGAAATGATTTTCCTCGAGACCTCCAAAATACTCATCTACGTCTGCTATAACTTCTTCGTTTGATGAAAAACGTCTGCCACGTAGGAATTTTTTGAGGTTTGGGTACAAGTGGAAGTCAGACGGGGTCAGGTCTGGTGAATATGAACACCTTTGTGAGCCGGTGCATTGTCCTGGTGAAAAATGACTTTTTCTTTTCTAGGCCAGGTCTTTTCTCCCGAATTGGTGCTTCCAGTTGATCCAAAAGATTCGAGTAATACTCTCCTGTTATTGTTTGAAGGTAATCAATTAACAAAATCCTTTTCCATACCAAAAAAATAGTGGTAAATCCGGGTCTCATCCATGGTTAGAAATCAACGTACAAAGTCAGTTTTATTTTTTTGCAAACGATCCAAATGTTGTTGAGAACATTTGGCCTCAGCTAAATCAATCACAGTTAATCGACGATTTTCTAAAACCAAATTATGGACATGATCAATCATTTCTGAAGTGGTTGCAATTCTTGGACATTCTGAACGTGGATCATCATTAATGTCTGTACGACCATGTTTAAATCAGGTCGTTTGGTACAATTATAAAAAAGTTATTAGTCTTTGAGAGGTGTACGAATACTTTGTACACCCACTGTACATTATATTCTAGAAGAAGACATTAGGAACGGAACCTAATTAGCTTGTTGAAAGCTTAATGCAAGAAAGGATGAAGCAATATCCCTGGAAGTTCCAGTAAGTAATCGCGAGGGTTAGCACGTAGAAGGATCAGCGACATTCAGCGCGACGCGACCTAATCGCGGCGAAACGGTTCCGTCATAAACCATTACGCGGAAACCGCGTCGCGGTTTTTACTTCGTTTTTACGCCCGCAGGCCGCAGGAATAAATCAGCCTGGGGCGCGGGGAATAGCATTTTAAGCGGACAATGGCGGCCGCTCGTCGAGGAAGTAAAAGAGATTCGTCCTCGCGAATCCCCGTCGTAAAACCGGCGATTATTTTCCGCCCCGAAGCCGCCGAGTAAGACAATCGAAGGCGGCCGAAACGTCCTTGAGGATTCTCTCCGCCATCAAAGGATTAAGATCGCCGCGCGATTTCGAGGCGTCCAGCTCGCAACGGAGATCACGCACGCGCTCCGGGATTTTACGGCGTTTTTACGCGTTGCGATAAAACGAATAACACCCGGGAGATTGTGCCGCGTATCGGAAAATAAACCGATGGGCATGATTCCCCGTGAAAAATATACGACGGATGTGTGCTACAACATTTTCCGCCGCAACGCGTCGTTTTCGAGGAAATCAGGGAAAACGCTGCGTGGCACGTGTCACACAATCGCTCGTATTCGCTCGATGTTTGATTTTGATTATTTCGGTCGGGGTAGGTTTACAAGAAAATTTTTGAGAACGTTTTCCATAGTGTTTTTGTTGCCGAATTTGTTGGCGTAAGTTTCGGTAAGATAAGACAAAACTGGGTGGAGATATTGGTGGGAGAAACGGAATTGATGCTCGGTTTGGTCGCCCGGCTAAATTGGCCGCGTCGATTTAATATTCCCGCGCAGCAGAAGACCGACGATCCGCTCAAAGGAATCGGATGACTTTCAGATGAGCCGTTCCGCGAGTCCGTAAGGGCCCCCGTCAAAGGAAGGCATTTTCATTCGCGTGGCGTTCCGACGACGTACGAGTTTAATGAATTTTAGAGCATTCCGTTCACGGCAATAACTCTTCTCCAAAGGGGAGGACAAAGAATGATTTTTTCTTTTGCGAGGAACGACGACGGTCACCTCGCGCTTCGTTTTTCTCTCGCGTCGGCGAAACTTTCGAACCGAGATATCGCACCGAGCCGGACACCGAATTCCTTCTGAATGACGGAGAAGAAGAATCCGCTTGTTAAAGGCGGCCCGTAGCAGAGTCGCGGCGCGTGCCACGTCCGCCGGAAGAATCGAATACTTTTCAGATTAAATCAAATTTTCTCCCCGGCAGGAAAGTCTCCTCTCTTCTTCCTCCTCACTCCCTCGTTTCTCTGCTTGCGTCTCTTCTCGGCTCTCGCCTTTCCCCGGCTCGGGCCAACGAGTTTTGTCAATTCTTTCCTTTTCTAACTCGATGAGGGAGCCAGAGCCTTCACCGCCGTTCCTCCAAAGAAATTTTATTAACCGGCGCATCCGGGGGAAACGGAAGTGCTCGCCACTCGCAGAATAAAAACTTCCCTGCGAGATTCTGGGATCCACGAACTCGACCCCCAGCTGCCCCGCGCGACTTTTCAATCTTCAAATTTATTTCCCTTGTATAGTCTCCACGCAGTGGCCTCCTGGAAATTAATATGTATAATTAGACCAGGCTTTTGGTGCAAAATTGGTTGTCGGACAACGTCGAAATGTTCTGATCCAAAGAATTTTGAGACTATTATGTATGCAGCGATGTTGAAAGGGTCTCCAACAAGTCCACACATCCAAACGTGGCATCGTTAAAAGCCGCTATTGAAGCGGCATTCGCCGATATGGACCGTGACCGTGACGCGTTAAAACGGACCTGCGAATGCTTCAGAAAAAAAATTTATAAACTTCGCAATTTTTGCAATAAAAATTATGTTTAAACAAAAAGTTTAATTTGTCCGGATTTTGGCGACGCACCCTGTATAGTCTATGTTTTTTTATGAACCGACATTTATGCTCGTGAACAAACTTGGTTGTTTCAAGCATGTTCCTGTTTTATGCATCTTTTGAAAGACAACGAAAATTAACTGTTTCCAGTAGAATGATCATAGGCTCGCAGGGATCGTCACAAGGGACGCCTAATCAATTTCGATGGAGCTAAGAATGACAAAATGAGGCAGGCACCGTCTCAGGCGGCTCGCACGAAGGTAAATCGCGTCGCAAGCTTAAACGCGAACTTTACACAGTAATCCCAAACACCTGCGCCAGTTTTGGAGCGAATTCTGTGTCGAGGCTTAGTTCACGCTACAAATTTCTGCTCGAACGCCGATCAGGGAGGTCCTTCGGGCGCGTTACAGCGATACCGTGCGATAATCGTGGGTGCAGGATCGGTTCCAGCCTGGTAAATTCGCAATCTACAACCCATGGTACCCGTTATCGTGCCCCCTTCTCTGATTTCAGCAAATATAGATATAGAACCAGTCCCACTATGCCATCTCATACAAAATGCGCAGACAATTTCAAAAATTCCTTATGAATCGATAATATTAATTAACATTATTGCTTTTAAATGTTTCTTGCACCTGCAATGTCTTCGTTTCTTGATCATCTTCTGTTTCATCATTCAGATTACTTTTTATGTTCAATAAGCTGATACGCAATACAGCTATTGTTTGAAATACTGTTTAATGTTCAAGATTGATTTTCCTGCTCAATGATATATTATTGTTGTTGTTACTACTGTCCGTTAAATGTTTTATTCGCCGTTTCATCGGGTTACATTCAATAATATCTTCCTCCATTTTCGCAATCAATTCATAACTTTTTATTCGATTACTGAATTTAATCCAGCGAGAGTATTAAGTGTTGGTCATTCCATCAGTATTAATTGAACCGTTAAATCCAAACACAATCACAATCACCAAAATATCGTGCAAAACAGAAATTGAAGTTTCAAACGCCCACAAAAATAAATCATATCCCGGATTAAAAATCTTCGTTGCGAAATAAGAGAATTTTCTGTCGCCTTAAGAGAAACGCCAAGATCATTGTGGTTTTTCAATTGGAAAAAATGAGTTTGTTTTTTTCGGTTAATTTCGCGAGCCCAAAGTTCTCGTCCGAGCGATAATTCACTGTTTTATCTGTGGTTCGTTTTTTGGCCGGGTAAAGTCTGATGAATTTCGAGTATTTAATTGAACCGCAGCACAGGTTGGCTTAATCAAGATCAGGCCTGCGGTTGTTTAATCTTTCACCGGCGAGCGCGTGGGCGGGCGGCCGGGTTTGCGATCACGATTGTCCGCGCGCGAGGTCCCCGGACGTTGCAGCCGATAAAACTCGCTTATGCGGCCACGCGGTCGAACTAATGCCCGGTGATTATGTGCTAATGATCGGCCGACTCGAAATGGATATCGCGACCGAACGTAATTATATCGCGTTTAGGCCGGTCCGCTCGTTTTCGGGGACGCGTCCCCGCGGCGCAATTTGTTTGATCACGCGCAACTGCGTCGGCTAATGTGCTCGTCAGCCCCGGTTCTTACTGCTATGGGATCATGATTTTCCATGGGCTTCATGGTATACCACGTAACACACACCCCCTGCAATCCCCACAATCGCTGGAATTATCGGAATCATCTCCGGACGGTAACAAGAAATTTCAATCACAGCATCCCCGGATAAAGAATTTTCCCAGATCTCCGTGAACTTCTATGATTTCATTGCCATAACTTTGGTTAGGATTGTTATTTTTGCATACAATAAAATTTTACATCTTCTTCTTACATGTCCTTAATGAAAGGAGTAAAGTATGATATTCTCCGGTGCTCGTATGGTATACAGGGTGTCCCAGACCACCCGCGCGCGTACCATCCATTTATAATCTAGAAAATAGGTTATTTTCAAAAAGTCAAAGCGTTTCTTTTATAAATCAGGTGCGTTGTATCAAATGGTGAGATTTTTAACTTCCGGTTTCTTATTACGGATTCGGATTCTATACCGAAAAACAAGAAACTTTTGTCTGAAACATTTTTGCAAAAAATGTCATTTTATGATCTCTAAGTAACCTTCAAAATGAGTCCTGGCGAAATAATATTTCCATTATTAGTAGTCACGGAAGTAACTGAATAGTACTTGTAGAAACGAATTTGACTGCAACGGATTTTATCACCGCTGAATTGAAACGACGCGACGCGACGGCCAAACTGTCCAAACAAACAAATCGTCCGCCGAGAGTTAAAGTGCGAAATTCTGCCAGAAAAATTGCATCTCACTGCACAAACGAATTTCCCTGTTGAAAATAACTCTGGCCACGTAAACTGGACAGCGCAACGCATTTAATTGCCCTCGAATTAAAATTAATTAATCCAACTTGAATAAACAAGTGGCTAGTCAAGAGTTAGAAGTGCGAAAACTAATTCTCCTCGCAAAAATGTTATCCCGAGGCAAAAACAAGTATCTCCGGATAGAATGATATCCACGCTGGGCCAGGGGATTTAATTACGGATTAAAACGAGGTCGTAGAACTTGAATAAACAGCACTTAGCAGAATCGTAAGTGCGAGAACTAATTCTGCCGGGAGAGGAGTGTTATATGATCGTGGAACGAATTTTCCGGGAGAGAACGAAAAAAATCTCGTGCGAACGAGACTGCGCGGCGCAGGTGCGTCGTGCGGGATTTTAAATTCAAGCAACACCGGTAATTGCGCGCGAGCACTTCGCAAAAAAGTTTGGCCGCCCTCCCCCCCTTCAGGTTGAATTAATCAACGCCGGACAACGCGCGTACGTTGTATTTCGCAAATATTACAGCGGATAAATCGAGGTGGCGCGCGCGCGCCAGACTCCGAGAACGAAGAGGATGAAGAGGAGGATGAGCGGGTAACTTGAGAGCGGAACGTTCGTAAATTCAGAAACGTTTGAGTTCTAATTGGACTACACGTCGACGGGGGTCGAGGCGAGGCTTGCCGCGTTTCTAGGTTGAATAAATGAAGCTGCGTGTCCACGGGAGAACCGTGTTGGAATACATTACGTTCAGCGAATCAGCAGGAACCCGCGATCGTATTAAACCTGCTACGATAAATCCTTTGAGTTTCTGAACAGCCGGCGATAAATCACGCTCAACGCTTTCCAAAATTCCGCTACAACTTTGCCAATCAGCCTTACCATCACCTCCCGATCCACGCCGAATCACGAAATTGCGTTCAATGATCACAAAAGTCGTATTCTTTTCAGTTCACTTTGATCTTCTGAAGGCAGGCCTACTGCAGATTTTCTGCCTTTGCGACAAAAATTTTTAAACATTTTAGAATACCAATATTTTAAGCTTGGTGGAATTGATGCACAGAATTTTTATAATAGGTTGAGACGCAGATAATTTCCATTTCTGTGCGAACTAGGGGTGTGCGAGATTCCCGTAAAATATCCAGGATTCCCGAAAATATCCGAGATTCCCGACAATTTTCGGGATATATAGAATAATATTGTCCCTGTCCCGACCGGGATTTCGCACGCCCCTAGTGAAAAAAATTATAACGATGCATTTCTTGCCCATCATGTACATATGAACACATACAGCCAGTTATTGAAAAATAAAATCGATAAACTCTAATGGAAATTGTTTACGGCTCGAGGTAATATATAAATTCCGTGCAAACAAATCGTGTACACTGTAACACACGTTGCTACGCTTATATAAAATATGGACAAAACAAATACTTACACACAGTGCGGAATGGTTATGAAGAATTCGCTTTAATCAATTACAAAGTTATTTGATTAATTTCTTAAATCAACTGCAGGGAGGACCATGAACGGCTTGAACAAACTCTGCGAGCACCAAGAAACATCCAGCAGGAGCTGCGCGGAATAATAATCTCGTGGTTTCGCGTGCGCCAATTAAATAACAAAGATTCCGTGGTTTAATTGCTGTTTTTCCGGCGCGGACGATTCTATCGTGTGTCCGTGGAAGAAAAACAAGTGTGCAATCGTGTCGGATTGCACGATAACTGGCTCGATTGGCCGTTATTCTGATCGCCTGCGAAGCTTTCGCACGGGTGCATGGTCCGTTGAATAAACCACGCGGAATTGGATCGACGCGCGACGCGACATTACGAATCGAATAGAAAAGTATCGAAACGGTCTTCTCGTAGCTGCAAGGGACGTCGCGTCGCGTCGTAACGATCGTCGTGATCCCGTGGTTTTTTCTCGGTTGCAAAACGGCTGCAACGCGAGATAGAGGGAGCGAATACGCGTCGATCCGCGGGAAAAATCAAACCACAAATTCCAGGCGCCGTTAAAATCGCGTCGAAACGCGGTTAACGAGACTTTAAAAGGTTCTGGCTTCTCTGCGAACTAATCGGCAAACAGGGACGGGCAATCTAACCGTGGAATTTCGATTTTCGAGTGATTATCGCGGCGGTCGCGGGCTGAAAAGCTGCCGGCCCGAAAATGCCGAGAGCTCGGCGAACCGAACCGAACCCCGTTTTCGGTTTTCGCGGTCAGTTTCCACTTTCCGCCTCGCTTTTTCGGACGGCGCGCGGCGCGGCGGTGCGGTTCTCGCGTGCCTTCAAAAATCGGTTCCCCATTGATAGGGCCAGGGGCAACCGATTCCGCGGAAAGACGGGGAAATACGAACCGGTACAGACCATGGTATTTAATTACAATTGAGCATCGTTGCAAACACGCAACGCGAAAAAAAACTAGTAATCGGGAATCGGGGATTGAATCGCTCCAATTTCCCCGGGTCCAGGTGAAATACAGGATCGGGGTCCGAGGGGGATTGGGTTACACGAACCATCGTGCGGGTATGTTTGAGCCCGGGTACCCGGCCTAATTACGTGGATAATTATCGGGGCTGATTGGTAGGCGGCGTTAGTGTGGCCGACTAATGAATATGGATAAATCGTAAGTGTCCCCGATATTGGTTTCCGGGCGGATCGGTCCACGGTGCAATATCGCTGATTTACGGATTCGATGGCTACGGATCGAAACACGATGATCGCTGCTATTTACTGGGAGTACGTGAAAATTGTTTTGATTCCCGCTGGGCCGGCTCCGATGCGGAGGACGGTGTTTCCATCTGTCCGTGCTTTCCCGACACTCTTTCTTGGTTTTATCGATCTCGATTTTGATCTTGATTTAATGTACCTGGCTGCAGGTTTCGGGAAAAGCTGAAACTGGACACAGAAGTCAACGGTCTGTGTGTTAGAGACAGTCTCTACTCGCAGCAGACAATGTTTCAGGCTGTAGGTACAGTTGTTTCGTTTTTATTCTATCATTGGGATCGTATTGTTTCCAGGTTATCCTTATTTTACTTGTCCGAGCATAGACTGATCTTGTTCTACTCGGCTGAGTCTAAATCATTTTTATTTAAACAGTTTGATTTTTAATCTCGCGTCCGAATGATTTCGCTGATACTGTATTTTATTATTAGTATTACACTACTGCGGGGTGTACCCCCTTAAGGGGCCGTGAAACTCGAGAGGCCTCGGTCGCCGAGAAGTATCACTCATACGTCTCGGGTATATCGGTGAGACCACACTAATCCGAATGTCACTTTCTCATGCGGGATGATACCAATTATGATATTATTCCGATGAAATTTACTTGTGCAATGGACGATGAAAGTTTCGAACACTAGGAGGAACAGCGTATGGGAAGTTCTTTGAACTGTGCCGGCGCGCTGCGACTCTCTGCGTTTCTTTCTTTCACATACGCTGTCCTTCCTTGCGCCCGAAACTTTCATCATTTTGCATTAGAAAAATGCCTTTTTCTTCGAAAAATTGCATTAGAAAAGTTGGTAAAAGTTTCATAAAAATATAATGAAAAATAAAGAAGTTTCTCATCGGATTAGTTATGTTTACACTTCTCGGCGACCGAGGCCTCGAGCTCGGCTGTACTTCTTTACGTTCGGCAAAACTAAAAGAATAGTATCCCTGGTGTATAAATGACCCTATGCAGACCCGCGTGTTAGGGACTTTTATCGATAAAATACTGTATGTACTTCTATTTCTGTGAATTATAATTGCCCTCACCTATACTTGGTCATAGAATGTCTCTCGCCACTTACTCGACTACATCGCATTGTACTTGTCTGGCCACAATGAGATCTCATCCCACTTGTCGGACAATATATGCTCTCTATTCTACTTGGCCGACAATGTATTGTTCTGTTCTACTTGTCTGCTCATGAACCAACCTAACTCTTCTTCTCCGAACATAATTCTGTCCATGTTCTTCCTTTGCTGATAAAGTTTAATCCAGTAAATTTATATGTCGTGTTCTACGGACAGCTACTTGAAAGTAGACAAACTTTCCTTTCAACGAATAAACGAATGAAGCATGCACAATGAATGAGGAAATGAAGTCAAGCTTCAAAGTAGCGAACGACAAAATCTCTCGAAGGGGTCAGACAACCACTGACCGGTTTCCAGAACCGATCATCTCTTGATTCTCGCTGGACGGCCCTGGTCCCACGAGCGAAAGTTTTAACAAGCTGCACGTTAAATATTGATTTTGAAGAGAAACAAGCAGAACCGCGGGACAGGCACGCTGTGCGAGAACCAGATCGGGGCCTGTGTATTTTTACGGGCGCCGCGCCGCGCCGCGCCGCGCCGGTGTTTCTCGAGGAGTGCTTAAACAGCAGCGAGTCGTCCGCCCGCTTGATACATATAGACTTATTCGGAGGGAACGGTCCCGCAGGATATCCCGTGGAAGCCGACGGGATATGACTGGCAAACAATATTGTCTACGCCGCGGAAACTCGAGAAATTATTGCCCCGCCCTCCGCCCCTTGAATTTCTTATTTAGAGTAGTCTGCGGTGACGAGTGAGAGCTCCAGCGAAATATCGCGTCCGCTTTCCTTGACTGGATTTCTCATTCCTGGCCTAAAACGATTTCTGAGATCGTATACATTTTTTCAATGACCACATCAACCGTTTTTCTAAATTCTGCGGTAAATAAACAGTACCCCAATATTGTACTGAAATCTTCTTTGTCCTACGTTATCTGAATACATAATAAAATAGATGTAAATGGTATGATCGATATCGACGCTGTAATTGAAAAGAAATAATTGGAGACAGGGAATTCGTCACCAGGACCATCGAAGGAGCTCATTAATCGAAACACCGCCTCTAACGTGTCAATTACTGGAAAATACCGGTTCCGTCGCTGAATAATTCATCGTTTTCTTAACGGGGGTGGAATACATTCTCCCGTTCACGTGCTGGTTAAAACCGCCGTGGCAAGATACAGATCAATACCTAGTAACGCTGAAGAAACTCCCTAATCGAAAGCTTACTGCTCGTCTACGTTCGATTAAATCCATGTTTGCGCGGACAGGCTCAGAGGAGCGAGTATCAAACGGAGGAAATTTCTTCCGTGAATTACCGAGTTCATTAAAATCCTTTACGATAGCGGTGGAGGGGGGGGGAGGAAACAGGGGACGGCGATGGCAGCAGTAACATGGGGAAAAAGCGACATAAAATCTTGGTAAATTATGTGATCCACGGAAAAGAAGAGTATCAGTGAGCCGGCCCCGGAATCGTTAATTGACTTGTCGGGTGAACAAACACGCGGGGATGCGAGATTCCACGGAGCCTGTGTGCATTCCGAAATTGCGGTCTAATTTATACGTGATTTCCGTGGCGGAGCCTCGATCGATCGGATGCCTCGAATAGCTGAACCGCCCCGGTATCGTTGATCCACGGATCCGGCCGCCATCTTATAGACGCGATAATCCGGATTACTTATCCGCGAGCGGAACCGACTGCGGTGTAGACAGGGCTTGAACGTCTAACACCGGATCCAGACTAAATACAAATTTACTTTAAACTGAAAAACATCCCCTTCTTCTGTTTATCTATTATACCAGCAGAATCAATAACCGGAATCAGATTATACCAGCCCCTTCTTCGCTCTTCAAAATCGCAAACAAACTTGAAAATGAACAGGGACTTAAGGAATGCGACCAAAATGCTATAATGCGTCCTGAACTTAACTCATTTCACGGGCAAGAGAATTTTCGGATTAATTATACCCATTTTATGAAAATAGCTCACCGCGTGAGACGCGTTCTATTTTCCTCCGGGCAATCCTGCGACGAGCGAGGCGGATTTTCGGTTCGACGCCAATTACCGCTAATGCACTCGCAGTTTGTTCATTGCAGCGCCGAGTAAACGCATCGGAAGTCTTCCGGGATAAAGAAAGTTCGTTTGGGATGGGAACGAGGCAAGCACGCCGCAAACAATCGCATGAACGTTCGGAGAGTGTGCAACTGTTCGCTTCGGGGAGTGATTTTTCAGCATTGCGCAAAGATCTGGATGAACTGGTCAATAGCATACGTTGCAAATATATACACTCTGTATTCCATGTATTCCATGACTTTTTTCTTTTTGGTAATAACAGTTAGAGTTTCTGCTATTTTCGGAGAAAGATCGAAGCGTGAAGGATTGTTGCAGTGAGGTCGTTGTTCTCTGGGGGAGTTCTGTATCTTCTTGAGGAGTAGACGACATGGAAGAAACCGGGGGAATGGCACAGATGTTCTCTTTCGTCCGTTTTGAGCGCGTGGGCGAGGGTGTGTGGTGGTTGAAAAGATCGATGGAGAAACGGCAACCGGCAAACCCATGGGCAGGTATCCGACCGACAAAACCATCCGTCCATCCGTCTGCTCCGAAAGCGAAAGGGGACGTAAGTGACTGACGATGGAACGATTCGGAATCGCCGGGTAAAAACGTTTTCCGATCGACAAGCGCGTCTGCTACCGATACCTTTGCGCTAATTATTGTTCTCTTGCCGGAAAGTCGGCCCGAATGCTACCGGTAATCGATCTTCTTCCCCTGCTTCCCCTTTCCCATGCACCCCGCCCCTCCCCGCCGGGTGGCTTGTTCGAGAATGAATTCATCCGATCTCCGAGAGAAACTTCGCTTTTCCACGATTTAATAAAAGCGGCCAGAACTTTTGTGGGAAAAAGATCTCCGAGGCGGAAAACGTTTCTGAAAGATTAAATTCCTCGCGCAGGAATGGTCGATGCCTCCGAGAATCAATGCCAGCGTAATCCTGGCCGCAGTGTTCTTTGCCGTGCTTTTTCGACCCAGTTCTCTTTCTCAAAAGCCCTTTCTCTTGACCCAATTATGCTTTCATTCCCTTCGATACCGCGTCGCCGTCGCGTGCCATCTTTTAATCTAGCCGGCTCCAAAGGTGTCTTTTGTGGTTGAACATCGCTGATACAGCGGTTGCAGTTCCTAATTAACTACTGTCTTCATTCTTGTGAATTATTTTACAAGGATGGGAGTGGGAGGAAAAAGTCATTTTCTAGTAGACTGCGGATTCTACGCACTTGGAGCAAAAATAGATTGATATAATTTTGAATAATACAAATATTACGAGAATTTCAGTGTATAATAATACATTCTTTAGAGAAATAAATTCCTATTTGGTTTCTACGTGTTTCTACGTGCAATTAATGCAAACGATTTTTATTTTTCATAAAGATCCGCAATAAATAGTTGTAAGTACTTATATTTACATGAAAAATAAAACAGTGAACTTTCATTTCAGCATTAAATCAGGCCACGCGGAGTTATACCAACCGCAGTGCGAATCGCATAAGTTTATGAACAGCATAATAAACCGATAACATAACAGTAATATTGATACTAATTGAACAGACGCTCGCCAATAAATCGATCGGTATTCGCGGCCAGTTCCACGCCGAATAGAGACAGTGTAATTTAATTACGCATATTGAAACGGTCTGTTTGATCGAACGCGTTCCCCTTGTTTTTTCGAAATCCGTCGGAGTATCTGTTTCGTAAGCGAACGTCGTAACTATCGATGTTATAATTTTTATACGGTCACGACTACGCGGTTCACGACTACACGATCGTGACTACTCGGAAGTTTTCATAGCTGCCAGCTATACCGGTTTCCTAGATCACCCCGTTCGCCTGTGAGAGTTATATTACCAATTGGAGCCGGGAAAATAAATAACACCGCTGCCACCAGCTTTAGCGACTGCCTGTATCAGATTTTTTTATGCCTCTGTCGGCGATAGTGCGAAACTCGCCCAAGCGCGAATGAAATAATGAATCACGAAACGGGAATCATGCTCCGACTATTTCGTAAATATCACGGTACGATGAGAGAATTTCGGCAAATCGTTTTTCGGCGTTCGTTGTTTTCGAACACGGTTCTCCGATTAAAAATTCACGCTTAGAAAAATTCGATTGTTGCGCGCTCGTTCCATCTGACCGAATTCGGTTCCTTTGACATGCCGAAAAACAGAGAGAATATTAGTCGAGTCAATAGAATTCACTGAATTTTTCCTGGGAAATTAATCATGAGAAATTTTCAATATTTGTCAAAATAGTTGAATCCTAAAAGACCCGAAGAGAACCAATGTAATGGTTACATCCATTCTTCCAGAAGTTGAAAATTTTAGTTGCCTTCAACGACAGAGTAATTTTTTAGCTCAATTCTTTGAGATCAACGTTAATCTCCTCACTGAACTTAATACGAACAGTTACTAATTTCCATATAGGCAGCTAAAATTAGTATTTAAAATTAATTTAGTTGGAGCTACCGAGATATTGGAGATCCCGAGTACATTATCTCGTTAATGTTATGATAATCTCGAGACGGAATGCTTAATTCGTGCGATGATAATTAAGTGACTCATAGTAGTTTTTCATAATGGGAGCATTGATAATAATAACGTGTTAATGAACGAATAAATATTGTCGGTGGGTCCCGGCGGGCTGATCCGCCGGTATATTTATCGTTCCAATTAGATATTCCGGTGCGTCTTCGCCGGAATATACGACAATTACGGGCCGTTCCCCAGCGCTAATCTAATCGCGCGAGCAAAGTCCATTTAGACCGCCAAGTGTCCCTTTAAAGGGATCAGCAGAGGCCCGGGTATTACGGCCGGGGTCCTGGAAAACGTCTAATCTCGACGCCCGCCGGCTTCCACGTTTACACTCGTCTCATTCGAGCGAAGTAACGTTTCGCTCGTCACACGTTCCCCGGCATCCTACTTCCACCAGAATGCCCTGCACAACCTCGTAGAACCTCGTAGACACTTAAACTACCACGCGGGTCTTATCTTCGTTCATTTTCCTGCGCCTCGTAATAAAAGAACGTCTCAGACCGAACTATTTTCGTCGTTAAAACAATAATTCCGACAGAGGACCCCCGGGCCACGGAATGACTGCTGGAAAAAGGATTTGCTCAACTTTAAGCAAGCATAACTCCTGAACCATTGACCCTACAGGATTAAAACTTCGATCTGCAGCCGCCTCGGATACAAATCTACTCGATTACATAACAAATACATCATAATTTATAGGAAAAAGGCACAAATTTTGAGTCCGGTAAAATAAAGTTTACCCAAAATCAATGTTATAATACCTTAAAATTACCAAAGATTGCTAAAAGTGAATTCGCCTCCAAAAATCATCTTCAAAAAATTGTCGATATTTAAACTTTCGTACCTTCGTAAAAAATAACCGCACGTTTTTTTCATACAATGTTTTTACATGAGATCTAGCAACTGACAAACGAAAGACATATTTCTCCTGAAAAATACTTCAACTTTGAGCGGCTGCGAAAACATTGATTTCTGTTTCCCCTTTAAGTGATACCGTTTTTGAACGATCCTTTGAAAGATTCAAACACCAAATACAATTTCTCCGCAAACACATCCCACTTATTCGACCGTCGAACAATAGCTTCCCCCTGCTCCCTCCGCCCGCGCTCGCCATTTCCCGCCGATGAAACATTCCGGAGCATTTATCCAACGAAAGGCTTTCCCAGCGAAACATTTTAACGTCGCTACCTCTCTAGCCGGATTTCATCGGTGTGTGCTTTCTTCTATGATTTTATTGAAACGCGATGTCTTACTCCGACGTTCCAGACTTCGTTCGGTTTTCGGGACTTGAGATGCTGTCTAGTCGAACTGATGCACCTTGAAGTGCGTTCGAAATGCACGCCAAGATGTGTACTTAAAATTACAAAAAAATTTGTGAGACAATGTAATCCTATGAACAACTAGGTGATGAATCCGACTGATGTACGGTTTTTTACTGTTACAGGTGCGACAGGACTGAAAGACTTGACAATCAACGTGCCAGGAATGGTACGATCGGGTGACACAGTGACACTGTCCTGCCATTATGACCTCGAGGGGTCGTCGCTGTACACGATACAATGGTTCCTCGAAGAGACCGAATTCTACCGATACGTTCCCGATCGGGAAACACCGTACAACGTTTACGACGTGGGCGGCATACACGTGAACGTGAGTATATCCCGCCAAATTGGCCAATAACAGGTTTTACGAGCTACCTCGTTCTCTTAGCCCTCGGCCCGGCGCGGCCCGGCGCGGCGCGGCGCGGCAATTCCACCACGCCACACCACACCGTACCGCGCGCGCGGGCCAGACACATTGTAACATTTCGACGCTCCGATTTAGGGACTTTACGATCGTGAAAGTGACTCGATGGGTGACGCCAAGTGCGAGCCACCTTCCGTTGCTGTTTCCTCTGGAAAGTTAATATTTCGTTGCTGGGGAACCTGATACAATACAGTTCCAGTGTAGCGAGCTCGATCATGCAGTAAAATTCTGATGGGATATATAATATTTATTTCCGAGATTTTGTTGCCTTCGAAACGAAATGGGAACATGGCCGATTGTTTCGACAGATATCTAAAAAGTTAATACAGTAAAAGCTTCTTCGTTGTCCAAAGGCCGGGGGTTTGAGCGGACAACGACCGTGCCCGGACACTATTTTTGATTTATTACTGCGTCTTTAGTGAAACGGCTGGTTAAATGACAAAGAAAAGCATTCGCAGTCAAAAGCAGCAACTCTCTGGCTTTAGAAAACTCCTTTCTTCCTTGCCATATTCCTTTTTCCTATTGTTCTCCAAAAGTCCCACCACATGATGCCCTCGGTACCGAACAACTTTAATGTGAAACGTTTTTGCGTATAATCAATATTGTTGGAGATATTCGTTTGTGACGTGTTATAATGTTCACCCTGTATAATGGTACTAGATTTTAAAGGTTTTAAAATCTGCAAACAATTCTTCTTGAAGGAGTCACGTCAAACAATAAAATCTACAGTATATTTTCTTTTGCTATTTGAAAGAAATTGTGCCGCCACTCGCGTTATCAGCCTTCCTTTCGAAACAGCCAGCGCGGCTGATAAATGGTCGTCTCTCCGTCCTTGTATCTTGCCGGCAAAGAAAATCGCAGGTTTTTACCGTGGGTGGAACATGAACGCCGATCTAGCTGGGAATAATGTTTTCGCTCTGTCCCTCTCTCTCTCTCCCATCTGCAGTAGGTCTTACCACAGGCGAGGTATACGAGTAGACTCACTCAGTTAGACCAATCATAGAATGTGTTCTTCTGTCTCGCGTTCGGGGGGCTCTAGAGGTTAGAACTGATATTGTGCACAGAACATTGACGCAAAGTATGTGAAACTATTGCAATATACTTGTTTCGAAGGGTATATCCACGGGTAGATCACGGCGAATTATCAGTGGATTTTCTCCCGACGAATTTTTTCGGAAAATTTCGGCCGACGTCCCGCCGATCATGATATCGTAATAACGTTCCGGGGCTTGGACACGTTCCCGGGTCGAGTAGAGAAAGGCGCGGGCGTGGGCGGTCGTTGCAATTTCCAGTGAATTTCCCGGCGAACGGCCGTAACAACGGCGTAAATGCAATGTAATCCGGTATTTCGCGACGCTCATGAATTTTTCGGCGAATTTATGAGTTCAATCGCGACGCCGCGACAGCATGAAACATGGATCGCACCGTGCGCGAGCTCGCGCGCGCGTTTCCCTTCTTTCCCACCCCGGCGAAAACGATGTTATCGGTTTCGGGGCTGCGTCCGTTAATTTTTCAACCCCCATCCCCGTAGAAATCGCGCGGAGAAAAATGTTCCGTTCGATCGCGCGAATTTCGCCTGATTATAATTCAGTTTTCGCCCCCGCTCTCTTTCTCCCATTCTTCTTCTCTTTTTGTCTCTGTTTCGAGGCTTCGAATCTTCCCAGGAACAGACGGCCGTGTTTCACGACCGACCGGCCACCGAATCTAACGAACGAGCCGCGCACTTAATGAGATTTGCGCCATAAACTTTTATTCAAGTGCTCATTAAGAGAGCGGAAGTTTAATTGCGTGCATTAATTGAGGAATCGGGCGCAACAAGCCGCGTTTTCGGTCGCCTTCCCTACCCTCGCGAGCAAGAAGACACTGTTCCCAGTAATTAACAACGTTTCGCAATAACGAGGAACCGTGTCGCCACTCTCTACAGCCTCACCGTATGAAACTTTCACGAGATTTCGTTAATATTTCATCGGTCCGGCGCGGTGGCCGGAGCGCCGCTCGTGATTAGCGAGTTTGAAAGACGGGCATGATTGCGAAATTCTGCCAAAGAGTAAATAAAGTCGGCTGCAGTTTTTTAGAACGAACGTGAAGCTGAAAGTCGCGGACCTTAAGCGGAGATTTAGTATTCATTATGTATTGAAAAGCTCAAGAAAGAGAGAGTTATCGGATTGTCTTCTATCTATACATATATGTAAAAATTAAAGGTAATTATTGCGAGAGAAATGGTCATCGTACTCCGATTTTGATAAAATTTAAATATGTTATAGATTTCGACATTTTTAACAACTTTTTCCTTTTCCAATATAGGGGGGTCGCTTCTAGTTTTCGAGATATTCGCAAAAAACTATTGAATGATAAAGTAGTAGAATGAAAAATAGTAGGGTTTCACAAAACAGTTTGACCGATTGTAACTCGATAACTGTCCATTATTGAACTTTGTGCCCATTACATCTTTTGTTCAGTAGATCATAAGGTACAACATATAAAAAATCCAACTGATTTAACCGGGATAGATTTTCTACATGATTTGTGCGGGGTCCTTTGTGACGAAGTCTAACATTTTAAATTCTCACCATGGATGCACAAAGTTCCCAGACGTGTAACTACATACACAGACACTTCGAGGGCAAGTTAGAGGACACAGACTGTATCTGGAGGATGTACACCGTAGCGCTTGATGAGAATCTTCGACGCTCGTCACGAAGACCGAAACTTTTTGCAACAAACTCCCCTCTGTCCCTCTGTCCCGCCGCTGGTTCGTCGTCCTTGGGGACGAGAACTATTCCGCAACGTAAGTGCGAAGGTAAAACGTGTCCGTGGGACCGGCCGAAAGAAATCGATAGGGCTGATTTATGGCGTGTGCTACGACCGCGACACGACCCCTTGGAATTCCGTTCGAGTGGATTTGAACCTGGGTCAAGCGAGCCCCGTGTTTTACCCGCATCGATCCCCCTACTCCTGGTTCCCCAACCCCCACAATCCCCACTGTGCTAGTAGCCGAGAGTTACCCCATCATCCCCCTGCCACTTTTCTTTCCATCCGCGCTTCTCTTTAAATATTTACCGTGCGAACGAGCGACCGCGATTTTCGAAGTCGTCGGGGGACTGATTTATCCCGGCCGATCTTTCTCAAGTGTTTTGTACCGATTTACTACCCTGTCGACGATCCCTGAGACGCTGAACGATAAGAGACTTCTTCATTCGAATATTTCAGGTACTTTGCCATTCTTTGTTCTGACAATGAGAGGTCAATTTATTTACTTAATACTTTCCGTTAACACTGTATTCTCTGTCTTCTTCACCGTTGTCCTTGATCTATGAGCTTATTATAGGCAACTATATTAATTTGAAGAAAAAAAACGTACATCAATTTTTAAGGAGTCGATGTAGAGAAGCTTCAATGTTCAAATATTTGTTTCATTTGTCCAAAGTTTTTGGGGAGCTAAGAATATTTTTCACGATTTGGGTCACCGACCCCAGAGAAGTTTCTGCTAAATCACACGGCCGTCATTGCTAAAGGGGCTACGTTCCGCGGTAATTCCTCGGCGCGAGAGGAGAGGTCCGAATCAGTGGTAGAAAAATGGGTAAGACGAGACCGTAGATGGAACAGCGGCGGGGGAACAGTTGGATGGCCTTTACGGCGTCTTTCGTTCGCATCAGGACGGATTTCACGAACGACTATCCCCGGCCAAGGGGGACGCGAAACGTAATAATAAGAAAGCTTAGCCCGCGCAGCTCTTGGGAAATTTTCAAGGAGCGCCGTTCCCGAGGAAGGCGAACTACTTATTTACGGTGCTGATCAAACCACGGAGTCACTCGGTGGCTGACGACACCCTTCTCCCTTTCTCTCTCCTTCTCTCTTTTTCTCCGCACCCTTGACTTTTCACGTTTTCTTGATTTTATACGCGCCAGCCGAGTGTCCGGAATTATTACGCGCCACGATAAAAACACGGATATAATAGCGTGATCTAGCGGCGAGAATGAAAATTGGAATGAATAGTAATCCTCGGCTAAGAGACAATATCACTGTTGTTCTCCGACTGCTGGGAAACTAAAGAGCCGACCATGATTCCAAGGGGTTACGCCACCCTGAGGCGGCCCAAATGTGACATCAAAGTTTATGAATTTTTATCTCCTACAGTATGATTGCCACAATTATTTTCTTATGATATATGGTTAGGGCATACATTGAAGGTTATTCTGTAAAAATTTTACAAAAAAATATTAGAAAATAGCCGAGTTATCCGTTTTCTTGCATAGCTTCTCCGTCAAAACACGTGTACAGTTGAGTTGTGACAAGATGGTCCCGGGGGGGGGGGAAGGCACAGAGGCAAGAGGGGTCTATCGTTCTGCATGACAGTAGTAGTGTGTGTGTGTGTGTGTGACCGCTTCGGCCAATAGAAGGCTCCTTCTTCCAAGCTAACCAATCGGGCGCGCGTTCTTGCCTACGTCACCGCATTCCAGCCAGGGTCCAGTGTCGCCAGACCGAGAAAATCGAGGGGAATACAGGTACCCCCTCTCTAATGACCAGACCAGTCTACGGCACGGGCACCGTGATCTACGACTTAGTGGGGGACGTTGGAGTGTGGCGCATGGTGCTGGAATGGGATAGTGGAAGGGGAAAAGGAGGAGAGTAAGAGGCGCCCGTTTCGGCGCTTCTCTGGCGACACTGCCAGGGTACTTCTCGTCAGTACTCAACCGTAGATGGTGTCACAGATTGTGATGCCCAGGGTTATCTGAAATTAAAAAACTCATGATTTTCTTGTTCCTAGATAGGGAATTTTAAGAAAAAACCATTTTTGTAGAAATGCGCGGAAAATGAAAATGGACATTCAATTATTACCTAAAAAATCAACATTTAAACGATTGTTATAAACAATTGGGATATCGTATCAAAAAAATCCTATGTTACACGATAGATAATGTTATTAAAATTATGTGTATCAAATTTGAAGTAAATCTGACAATTGTGATCCTATTTAATTCTCAAAATATAAATGTCCCAAGTCCCTGAAAAGTGTGCAAGAGTTAAGTCCATAATTATAATAAATGCTTTTGATTGTTCCGATTCGAAATTGACGTGTCCAAGTGGCGAACGGATGAATTGACCAACGAGGGACAATATCGCGGCAACTTCTCGGCGTTTCCTCGGCGTTTCCTCGGCGTTCTATTTCTGCAGGGGTTTCCGCAGTTTTCGCGACCGCCGCGCCGAGTCGTTCGTAGCGCGGCTTGACACTTTCGTTTAATCCACTTTGCCGAGGAAAAGTGTCGTTGTTTCGACGACGACAGTAGTTGTTCGACGAACAAGTCCCGGTCCACCCCTCCCTTCCCTTCGTCCGACGTCCTCGTCACGGCGTCCTTTGTCCGTGAGCTCAAAGGAACTTTGTTAACGTCCTCGCGGAAAATATACTCGAGGGAGTTGCGCACCCGCGTCGGCTTCGAGGCGGAACTATTGGTAATCACCAGTCAGAAGGACCGTGACACAGTATACGAAGGCACGTGAGACAACCGTAATGAAGATCAGGCGTCGGAAGTTCAATTCGAACGCTCGGATAATCGATTCCTACGAAATGGATTCCCCCTAACACATTTGCCAGCTTAACCGCGTGCATGTCTGCTGCCAAAGCCTTCTTAATTGCATATTAACCGTTAAGGGGATTTATCCAAAATAAAAGTCGTCGGAACTAATTAATACTATAGTAAGACTAGAGTGCTTCCGCAGACAATAAATAAGTAAATGCGTTTAGAGGAGCTGGTGGGCGATCTCGGTAAAGTCTCAAGGCGCAGAGATATTATTCTTTTGCAAACTAAATTATGTTAGCAGCCAGTGCTCGGCGAGCCACGACGGTCGTTCGGAATCAGTCCGGATGACGTACCGGCCGGCGACGATAAAAATTCAAGGCGGTCGGTTTAAAATGAAGATTTTAAGAGCCCCATGGTTTCAAATATAAAGCCGGTGCGGGGAGGAGGAGGAGGAGGAGGGGGACGACGTGAAAAGTTAGCCATAAATCCCGGGCGAAGATTCAAATTCCGCGGCCGCGTCGGGCTGAAACTACGGCCAGCGTAAAAGTAACGGCTGATCGTATAATATTTACCAGGAAGAATGTACAATGTACAATGTACAAGGAGCAGATAGCCGAACGGTCGGGGACATTCCCCTGACCGTTCGGCTATAAGGCAACCATAGCTCCGGCGGAATTATGTCGGTCCAATACGGTGATAACGGGCACGGAGAACCGAGGCGAGGGCGAGCCGAACGTCTTGACGTAACCACCGCCGATAATCCCGTCTTTTTATCGCTACTTAGGTGTATCCCCTTTTATTGGTCATTACACGTTATCACAACGCTGAACCTGAACAAACTGTGGCGCACGCGATGCAACCATCTATGATCCCGACGTCATGGCAACGACGCGATGCGACGCGACGTTCTCGCCAGCCAGTTCCCCCTTCCATCTTCCCATGGGAACTCGCTGTGTCAAAGTTTCTTTGTTTATTAAAATCCGGCAGGGAGAAACTTTTGACTCCGTGGGCTTACGACCACGGTTAATGAGCTTCTCGGGGAAAATGGTTCGTTGCACTTCGGGAATAATTTGGATACTGTTGTGTATTGTGTAGGCTGTGGGAGTCTCTGAAAATGTTTATTTGGCGGAGGAATTGTAATCTCTATTTCCCGCGGTAACAGTGCCCAGATAAAAATGATCTAAACGTATATTAAATTTTGCACACGTCTATGAAATATGAATATTCTATGATCAGACGAGTACAGTGCAAGAAAACTACTCTCTGCGGAATAAAATGTGTATAATTTATGATGTCTCAAGTAGAATATGTAAGGCCAGACAAATCAAATGCCCAAGTACTAGAACTAAAAGGAACGAATAAAATTTTTCAGGTAATATTCTTTAGTAAATTGAATAAGGTTTGACGACTCCGCAACGTACGTAAGTACGGGCACGTTTATGGTCGGCACAGTTCCTCCCGATCACTTATCGAGGAATCCCGGAGAAATCGATCTTCCGTTAGAGAACGGTCGGTGGGATTTTTATTTCGACGATCGCCCGTTAACCGTGGGAAACACGAGAACTACCACGGTTTCGGGGAACGAGGGTTCGATTGGGGGCAAGCAGGGGGTAGAGCAGGGGGTAGAGCAGGGGGCGGGGCAACACCCCCGGGTCGGTTGAAACACTGGCGAACATTCTATCGGGAGTGTGAGATACTTTTACTACGGGCGATCGAACCAGTCGAAATCTGATAGCGGCGGACTGCGAGGAAGTTTCTCCACGTCTACGTGATATCCTTCTCCGCGAACTTGATTCCGAACGGTTATATAGGATGGATGCGCCCGTAAAGTGTATTCTCGCAGAGACCCCTCGACCTATCGACTCGCCTTCCCGATTCGATTAATTCCCTCCCCTTGAATTCGCAATTTTATTCTTCTCGACGGCGTGGATTGTCTTCAGAATTTTTAATAACAGCCTCACAAGCATTTCGTTATTACATTCCATTTTTGGGATTCTTCTCTCCGGTGCCCTGAATATCCTAATCGATTTATCCTTTTGCATATTTCGCCGCTAATAGCTCTCGAGCTTTCAGCCTTAAACCAATTTTTTTCTTGAATTTTTAACATATGTATGTTTCAAATGCTTCAAATGCTTCAAATGCTAGAAATGTCTCTTCTATTTCTAATATTTCTCACCCCTTCAATTCAGTTAAACACCTGAACCAAGTTTACTGCTCGCCACTGGGTCAGCATTTCTAGCATTCTCACAAGATAGATAGTTTCAATTCCGTAGCTTGTCTAAATGGTAGAAATATTTTTGTATCTCTCGGTAGGAATATATCTCTCGAGGGAGCAGCGTTGTTTAAACTCCCGAATCAATTTTTCTTGTTGATATTCCACGGGAATTGTTGACATCCGCAAGATCGATGCGGCTGATTTATCGGTTTGTTTAAAAGCCAGGAATATTTTCGCTACTTTCGGCGGAGTCCTCCAGTTCCGGAGAGCAGCGGCTGGAAATTACTTTGTATTCCAGGCGCCCATCGACCTTTCATCGAACCCTCTCCACGTCTAAATCTCGATCGGACTGTAGCCCTTTCCCGGGGGCTGCAATCATTTACATGCAACGCGGCGAATCCCTCCGCCTGCTTTACAAACTACACCGGATGCGGAGACAAGTCCTTTTCACCGTTTCCTTCGGCCGCGATGTGGAGGAGGGGACGACCGATCCGAAGAAATATCGAACCTTTTCGTGAAAGCTGAAATGTGTCTGCCGGGAAACCCAAATGAGATCTTCGTATCCTCCAGACGTTATTTGTACTCTTCGTTTCTTACCTGGGAAATTCCCTCTTTGATCGAACGCTTTGAATACGCCTCTAAACAGACTTTCCTTCATCATTATGTATCCCTGTATCAATATCCTTTTTAAACTGATAAGAATCTTCAGCCGGTATTGAATTTTTTAAAGTCAGCTCCGCGAATGAGAACGAAAATGAAGACCTCCGCAATTTTACGTGTTGCACAATTCTCTAGTTGGTAGACATTTTACATATTGCATCATACTTCGAAGTGTGCAATTTTATGTACATGTATGCAGTTATATGTACATGTTCGCACCATTTAAGAAGATTCACACCAAAGAAATGTCAGTGAATATTGGTAATCCATAAACGATCATTTGAATGATTTTGTATTGTTTGCAGGTCTCCAAGTCGAACACGCACGATGTAACGCTGGTGAACGTGTCCAGGAAACTGACGGGGACGTACAAGTGCGAGGTGTCGGCCGGAAGTCCGTCGTATCACACTGACATTAAGAGGGCGAAAATGGAGGTTGTCGGTGAGTAGGAGTGCAGTAGCAACGGTAGCGGGCTAGCCCCGGAGAATTAAAAAGTTTCGCCGGGAGAGTAGACAAATTCCTCATCCTCGATTCGCGGCCGTGCCGATGCGATCCGATGCGATGCGGTGCACGTGCGAGGCTACGTGCGCCCCATTTTCATGTCAGATTTACGGATCGCCCGGAAGAAATGCGACTGGGACGCCGATTCTCCCGGAAGAACGCTCCCAGATAGAAATTCGAACGTCATTCATGAACCTACATTGCCATTCCACTTTTCCCCGTTTATTAATTTCACCGAGTGTCAACGACAATTTGTTTCCCTGCTTATTCTTACGTTGCAATTCCCATGGATCAAGTTTATCGGCAGCAGAGAATTTATAAACTTCGAGCTAATTTGTCCAAGTATTCTATCAGGTTTTATTTTGATGCTAAACTCATTTTTACTTTGTTGCACTTATTATTTAGTTGTTTTTTATTCATCGACTAACAGTAGCTCGGGAAAGTTTACGTAGACGGAACAAGTTTATCAATGATTTTCTTTATTGTTTATTTGGCAGCTTAGCTCACAAGGGTTTATTATCGAGGAGAAGGAATTATTTCCCTCGTTATCCGTCGTTGATCTTTCAATGGCCAATAAACTGTCTTGCGAGGAGTTACGATTTTGTATTTTGTAATTGAGCTCAGTAGAATTTATTGTCGATCATTTCCTAATAAAAAGAGAAAATGTGCTCGTCGTTATCCTTCGTCGATCCTTGTATCGCCAATAAACTGTCTACAAGGATCTGTGAACCAGGAGCATGCCTTTCAACACGTTTCTTTTTTATTTATCTCGCAATTGAGCGAATTTATTGTCGATAATTTTCTAACCGAAGAAGGAACATTTTAATGTACAGAGTAATCTGCAAAACCGAAGCAAATGTTTAACGCGACTATCTCATGATCTAGTCCACAATGTATCTTGTGCTTTGTTATCAATAATATTTCAGCTGGTGAAAAAATTATACATTTACTGGGAGCGTATATTTATGATTGCAGTTCACCATTCATACACGCGAAATAGTATTTTCCTCGATTTAATACGAAACATGGAACGTCTGTATTAATTCAATTCATTTTAATACCCGTGCCCTGTTGCGAATAATTAAAGCAGTTGCATCTTTAACGACTTGTGTTCAGCAGAACGTTAATTAAATTAATCTCTTTTAATATCTTCCGCTAAGGATTGACATTTAGTTTCGATTTGCCAAAAAGTCTGTCACCATTCATCACAGAGGATTAAATTACTTTAAAATTTATAGCTCGGCCGTTCCCGTGGAATATATTATTCACGAGCTGGTTTATACACGATGGAAATCTGATAAAATGTTTCGAAGCTGTCGAAAGCTGTGAAATAAAATACCGTGCAGTTCCGAGGAATTGACAGGCAGGCGTTTATTTAACTTTGTGACCATTGAGAGAGAGAGAGAGAAAATACGAAAATGTTAACCACCGAATCGAGTATTTCCTACACAATATCGAGGGTGAGGAACTGTATCCTATTTATGTACATAGAAAGAAAAAGAAACGTCTCTACAGGGTGTCTCAAAATTCCTCCAACATCCGGAAATGGGAGGTTTCTGAGCTCATTTGAAGCCACATTTTCCTTTGCAAAAATGGCGTCCGCGGTTTGGTTAAGGAGTTATTAACGAAAAACACGGACCAATTAGAGCGCGACCTAGACGCGTGTTGGCATAGTCGCCAACTGTCAATTTTATTTCAAAAACTGTTCCTCTTTTCGCATATCGTGAAAATAGTAACTCAGGCCATCCGGTCCATCTAAGTTAAACCTCTTTTCATCCGTAAATATTATTCATCGCCATTTCTTTCGCATATGAATATTCTTTTTCGCAAGGTGTAACCGATTGTTCTTATGTTCTACAGTTAACCAAGGCTTTTTCTTTAATTTTCTGCGTTGTTCATGTTTTTCAAATCATGTTTTTCTGCGGTGTTGCGTATTCGATGAGCTCGTTTCGAAAGAATGGTCGGGTATAAAGGAGACTGGTATTGTACAGGTGTTTCTGGGGTCGCAACCTCTGTCAACCCCCGGGTTCTCGATTGTGCTGGCTGGCAGCCAGACGTCGAGTTAGCGGGGTATCCGTACTCGCTTGTGCTAAACGACGTAATTATTATGCCTTAGACGCCCCAAAAACGGACCCGACGATCGACATCGAGAAGGAGCGAATAGCCGTCGGCGAGATATTCCGGGCGAACTGCACCACCGGCAACTCCAGGCCCGCCTCCAACATTACGTGGAAGCTGAACGGGGGTCCCGTGAGTATCAAATTATTTTAGAACCCTTCCCAAACGCCCATCGAGCCTCTACATTTTACGAAAGCGCTCGGGACCTCTCGAACCATTAAATTCACCCACGCGTTACAAGCGAAATTTAATCTCGAAACACGCTTCCGATGAAACTGAGCTAAAAATGCACACGTAGTATTTAATATTTATCGTACAGTGGATTGCGAAAGTGTTCATGCACGGGGATAAAGTTTAACCAATTTATTCTTATCGTTTTTTCGATCACTATTTACGTTGAGCTAGAATAAAGTCCATAGTCGACGAATTTTATCGGCTTCGACAATTTTCATTTTCACGACAAAGTTCATGCGATTGTAGCCATGGAATAATTTTTATTCTTGCCGAGGGACAGGGTTTAACGTGAAAACACCCTTGCATAGAAATACTGACGTTTTCTTATCATTAAAAAAATTAACCGTCTCTGACGGTTCATACGGCAAAGCATAACTTTGAAAAATTGTGGAAAGTAAATTTGGCAAATTGGGAGATGAAATACACGTTTGATTTGATTGAAAGTCGAGCCTGAAGGACTGTGAAGATCCTAGTTGGAGGTGGCTGGCCCGACAGTGAAATATTTAAATAATCGAGGTTGCAGAGCGCGAGATTGTTTCTTTTCTCCGGACGCGAAGTTGCAAAATAATTTCTGGCGCATCAGGACCGTAGAGGCCGCCATAAATTCCCACTAGAGTAATGTCCGCGGTAATCCGTTTCCTCGGGAATTTCATTTCTCCGCGTTCCAATTTAACAACCTAATCTCGAGCGCACGGGGGCGTAGATACGAGAACTAAAAAATTTTCCGGCGATTTGTTCCCATCCGAATACCGATATTCAAGCTTCATTTTCATAGGGGCGTATCTCCGGAGCCGTTGGAAACGGGGATTCCCTCGATTCTCGAGACGATTCGACAGTTGATTTTGCAGGGGCAGCGAGCTGGGTGTGTGCGTGTGCGTAGATACGATGATGGGATAGGTGTACGTGTACAGGGTGTACTGTTCAAAATTTCGCACGAAATTGTTTTCCAAGTCTCATTCCGCAAAAATGTTTCGGGTAAAACTTATTCTGTTTCGTGCGACGACATGGTGTTTACGGTTCAAGGTGACCGATGTTGTTTTTCAATTGAAATAGTACGTTTTTATTTATGTAGGTGTGTGGCCGCGCTGTGGGTTCAAACGCGAAAAATGCGGACAAAAATCTTTTTTGAAGCTATTTCTAACATAAGTTTAAACTAATAAAAGTGATACAGTTTTATAGATTTTGCTACTCATTTTGGAAAATGAAATGTAGAAAATGATGCCTCATTTATCTACCAACAAGTTAATAATACAATTTTACATTTTTCGTTTAGTCAAAATGAATTTTGTTCGCGTTTTTCGCGTTTCAACCCACCGTGGGTCGGTTCCAAGGTGAATTTATTGACCCATGATGTGTTGGTCTTCGAAAGTCATTCAAGGTTATTTAATGCTTATTACATAAAACATAGCTGTGTTAAATGTTTTTGAAGTTGTTCAGTTTCTGTTGTATTCAAAAGATGTTTTTTTCTATTAAAGATAATACTGAATATACATAGTGCATGGAATCATGCGGTATGAGAAGTTCCATTATACATATTTCGAGGAAAACAGTCGAGCGAACAGTATCGAAACAGCGAAACCGGCCGTCTCCGTTTTTCCTCGCAGTTTCCGGAATTCATAAGGAAAGTCGGTCGGAGCATATTTCACGGAAGCTTCTTAACATCGAATTACCCTCGCATGAGAGATTTGCCGGGATGATCAATGGGAGGATCGACGTTTTCGTATGCAGAGGGTGTCCCGGAGACTTCTGCCGAAATTTATTCGTTTTTCGAAGAAGTTTCGCTTCGCGATCGATCATCTGCTGTCCCTTGCTGTTACGATCTCTCTCTCTCTCTCGCTCTCTCTCTCTCTCGCTCTATATCTATTTATCTATCTATCCATCTATCTATCTATCTGGACCAAGTAACATAGGAACTCGGTTTATCGCGATCGATCCTATCGAATCATTTTTGACATCGATCGTTTACCGAGCAAATCGTGGCGGAAATGTTTACGCGTGTTTACACGTGCCTCGTACAACCGCCAGAATAATTGTAGCGCCCCCGCGAATTAATTAGGAATTATAAGCAGAACATCAAATTACCTTAATTAATTAATCCGTCACAATGGGGATGCGAATATGTACTCGGCCCGATCCGGGCTAGCGTCGCGGGGACATTAATAATTCACTCGAAATAATCGGGACGCGTTATTATTGCGGTCCGTGAAAACCAGTTGGTTTTATTTCGAGCGACCCACATACCCATGTCGTACTTAAATACCCATGTATATACACAGGGTGTCCCATTCGAAATTTCCCGCAGTAACGTTACGCGTCATCAAAGTGGCCCGTGAAACCATTTGGGTTGACCAGGCCTGTAATAGAAGGTGGAGGTTTCTTCGTAACCGAAAAACAATCTTGCCGTTTTGTTTTGAAGTACTGGTGGACGTTAGCAAACAATAGCAATGTTTCAGCGGGGCATTCGCTCCCTTCGTAACTGTTCTGCGCGCCTCGTGGTACACGAGAATCCCCTGGTTTTGTTTTTCAATCAGTCCGCACGGCGGTGTAACTAGTTATTTCACATTTCAGCAACAGCGAGAATCGAGGTTTCAGGCTCGGCGCGCCGACGGGAATTAAATTTATCGTGATCCATCGAGATATATCCGCGTCGCTCGTTGCTGGCCATGGCTCTGCTGCTCGTGGATGTGTGTGTGTGTGTTTGTATGTTGGTCGAGAGAACGAGAGAGAGAGAGAGAGAGAGAGAGAGAGAGAGAGAGAGAGAGAGAGAGAGAGAAACGCCCCGTATGCAAATAAATCGTTATTCCGTGGTATTTGTTAAGTCAACCAAATTATTCCGTTAAATCGGTGCGCGCCGCCGCCGTTCGGCGCATTTAACCGGTTACAATGGCCAGCCCCCGTTGCTCTGCCGGGTGAGTTATATGTTTTCGATCGACGAAAACATCGGCCCTCCGATCGAAGGAACGCCGATTGCTTCCGTTCGTTACCTTCCATTTCGCTTTTTTTCCTCTATCCCTTACTCTTCTTCGTCTCCCTTTTCCGGCTCGGTGCTCGATATCCCCGGAAACAAATGGACGAATCACCATATTGTAGCGTTTCATATGTCTCGCCGGGCAGGCACGGACGTTCCGGGAAATTAAGCGATCCTCGCCGAATAAAAACCATATACTATTTGTAACCATTTCGACGGAGAATCCTTTGAATGAACCTTTCTCTCTCGTCTGCCACGCTGGATCAATGCTTCGTCCCCCCCCCCCGGCGTTCTATCGTAGTCTTTTAAATATTTTGTTTCGAAGCTTGACAGAGCATGAAGCTTAAACGTAAACAACCATTCTAGTGAAATTTATGATCTTAGAAAAATGTCTCGGAGAACATCGGTAAAAATTCTCGAATATTTTTCAATTTTCCATGAAGCCAATTACAGTCAGAAATAAATTTCTAACTGGCGCGTCCAGTATATTTTGCCTGGTGCAAATGGATGCTGGTATCAGCATCGACATGACAGTTGGTAGTAAGGAACGTTGAAGAGATTTCCACTGTGGAAAGTTCTACGGCGACTGTTAAACGTCGTCGCACCTCTCTTTTACGGCCGGGAAAGTCTCGAGTAAAGCCGGCCAGCATCTCGGTGGGGGGGGGGGGGGGGCGAGATCGTTGCGTTACATGACAGACGTGCTATGTGACAAGAAAGCGTCTACCTTTCGGTGAAAAAGGAGAGACATAAGAGGGAGTTATGTCAGCAAGCTATTAGCCAGGAACGTGTTCTTAGCAGTGTTCAAGTTCCGAGGAAACTTCGCAATTGGAGGACTCGGAAATCCTACGAAACGTTGCCCAAGGCTTAAATGGACCGCGATGTCGTGAAGGAAACGACGCCCATCGTTATTTTCTCGACGACTCTCTACGCTTTTCCATTTTGAGCTCGGATTCTCGTTGACTAGCCTCCACTCTCCACCCCCCACCCCTTAGTCGCCAACACCCCTAGTCCAGAGAAACTGAAGCTTTATTCGTTGAGTTCGATGGCCGGCCTCTGGCTAAAATGCTAGTACATACAATCAGGCCCACGAAAATTACATAATCACGAAGTTCAGAATTGGAATGTAATTATGGTATACGGTATCATGATTCAATGGGGTTGAACGAAGGGTACCCTTTCACGTTGGTGTGACTTTTCTTTAATACGATTGTATTTTAAATTTACTGCTGCGTTCCCCAAATCCTGACATTTATCTTTTTATTTCGCTAACATCCATACCGAATGTCCAGAAATTGATAAATCCAATCAATGTTTCGTAATAAAAGGTCTAGATTTTACTTGTACATTACGACAACAGAATCAATCGTGGACGTAACACTGGCCGGATGGAAAAATCGGCAGCAATGTCGAATTCCTTCGCGACGATCGTTCCCGCCCACACATCCGAGCACATTCATCAATCCCGTATAATTCATCCGGGCCGATTTTCACGCGCTCTTCGACGTCTCTCCGCGCAGCACGTTTCCGCGTCGATAGTTCAACCCGATCGTAGTACGATAAAGAGGGAGGGGAGGGAGTTAGTGAGATGGACAGATAGATAGATAGATAGATAGAGAGAGAGAGAGAGAGAGAGAGAGATTTATATGACGAAATGATTTTCCCGTGCTCGACGACCGGGAAATAAATTCGGCCGCTTTATGGGCACGGATCGGTTATAATTAACGTGTGTCAGAGACGAGTTGAAAAGCAGCGCCGTGGAACTGGTGGGGCTAGGGAGACAGAGAGATGGATATATAGAGTGAGAGGTGAGAACCGATTTAGTTTCTCGCGCGAGAGCAGCAGCAGAGCTGGAAACGGTGGAATGCGTCTCGAGCGTAACTGAAAATTCGCGTGTCTAGCCCCGGCGACGCGACACGCCGCGCCGCGCCGCGCCGCGCCCTTACCCCGTGCTCGTAACAATGGCCGCTGGAAAGTGCACCGAGCCAGCAATTTCACCTTGCCATTTTCGGTTCCCGGACCCGCTAGTAACGGACTCTGATGCGTGTCACCCCGTTACCTCCCCGAGAGAGGACCGGAGCTAACCTGGCCATTGTCGACAACTTTCTCTTAATGTTCGCTCTGCAGGTCCACCCACGCGCTCGCCTTGTTGCGAGCCAGTCAACGCGACGACCTCGCTAAAGAAACGACCACTCTTTCCAAGCTGATCCGAAAAGTTCCCGAACTGGAGCACTAACGACCGGCCGTCAACGTTTCGGACGCTTCTCGATTTGTACCTCTGTTTACCTCCCGACAATGTGTTTACAGTATGTCGCGTATAATTTCAGTAATTGTAAAATCAAACATCTGGAATTGGTCATGCTGCCTGGAGAAACAAAGAAATAATCGACCGATCTCCAGTGAAAAAAATGATTTATATAGAATATTAAGTCGCAGGAGATTTGGATGGAATAGGTTTTCGCTGGGAGTCTCCATAAATCGGACGTACGCATTAAACATTCCGGTTGGGGTGATCGCGTCAATTTCTCAGCGCGAGAACGACGTCCATTGGAATAGCGTAGGATTCAGCGTTAACCGAGTCGCCGGGTTGATCTTCTGCCAACAGGATCGCCGGTTCAGCTATCCGGAATCAAGTTGCCGCCCGTATTTTCTCGCCGGCGATTCTTTCGGCTCGCTAGCTTGCCTCTTTTCGTCTCGGCTCGTGAAACATCGGCGAATGTATCCGACAAATCTCGCGGGCGCGAGCCTCATAAATTCAAGGTCGGACCCAGTCAGCGCTCTCTCTTTGGTTCTCTCGTTTCCTCGGTTTTTCTCGCTCGTTGTACGGAGACGTGAGCGTCGAGGCCACCGGTCATCGGGTTAAGGTATTATAGAGGTGTCCCTGTCACGGATTTGTCGGGGGGCTGTCGCGAATCCGTGCCACGAAAATATCGCTCGTTAGAGCCTTATTCCTCTCAACGCCGCGCCGGACGGAAAACCGATAGGGGCACGCCGCGTCATTTTCCGAGCCAACGCGACTGTCATTCCGCGGACCGACACGTTTTCCGGTCGAACGGCTTCTCCCCTGGGCCGCCACCAATCGCGAGCTCTGAATTTTTTAGCGAATCACCTATCCTACTACTGGATGTCGGCTCCACGCGAAGGAAAGACACCGAAGACCAAGGAATATTTATATAATTCTTGTTAACGCTGAAACTCCTTAAAATTGTTTTCGCCATAACGTCGTCTTCATTGGTACAGAGATAAGTAATTGGATTTTCAGGAGTAACATAAAATGATTACCAAGCAGAATTTTAAAACTTTAGACGGCTTCGGTGAAAGCCAGAGGATCGTGCTTTATGGTAGATTCGTTCAAGTGTGCAGAGGAAAATTCGAGATCATGCTGGAGAATTGATAAAGCCTGATGGATAGTTCGGAGCAGCATGATCGGATTTTAGAGGCAATTTCCAATCGATTTTAACATGGCTTCCAGTGGGAATTTATGAACTCCTGAGGCCTCGTATGCAAGTTGGGAAATCACACTTCACGATAAAGCGCAATCAAGTTTATAGGGAAATTCGAGATCGCGCGCGTTGCAAAATCGAGAAATCCCGTATGATAGAAAAAATGAGTGAACAATAAGCGGTGGCTACGGATCAATTTTAAAATGCGTTCCTGCAGAAATTTTCGAAGTTTTCAGGACTCCAATTAAAGCTGAAAGACCGTGGTAAAAATGAGTGAATAACAAGAATAAGAATCAAGACTAAAAAAATGTGAACACGCCTGAAAGGCGATAAATCCCGTTCCCCAAGACAATTTGTTGTAACGGCGAGTAACACGGGAATTATTCTCGAGAAAATTTCGCTACAAGGAAGCTATACTTCCAGTTTGTCATATTGCAGGCTTTATGAGTGTTTTGCATCCCCGCGAAATTCCACGCTAACGTAAATTCTGCAAGTTTTCTCGAAAATTCCTGTCGCCGTCGTTTATCTCCCGACGTCCTGGTAACGTACCGCTTCATACAAAATTCCTTCTAGCCCACGGGCAGAATATGGGACACGTTCTTTCCATCGAAACGAAAGCTGACGCGGTGTCGTCCCGTGACGGACCAAGAATTTTTCTTAAGTCCTGTCGCGTAACCCACTGCGAACCTCTGTTCATGTCTTACGTGGCACTTTAAAACCCACCATAGATCCAATCCTGTAGAATTAAAATCTGGAAAAATGTCTGCACAAGGAGACAAAATCCATCTCAAGTTTTACAGTTCCATTGCACATTGAAACACAAGTGTATCATCAAAAATGCGCACACGAATAAAAATAATATTAGGAGTACAAATAAGTGTCCGCGTAGGTTTGTTTGTTTTGTAAAAATTTTATAACAATTGCGAACAAATCCGTATCTCGTACGGCAGCAAGAGGAGACTTTCCGGGTGGGAAGCATGAGATGCGCAGGTTGTATCTAACGCGATCCGACAAAGAACCGCGAGCGGAGCATCAGAGTGTCCGTGATAGGATCGTCGAGGTGTGGTCGGATCACCTAGAAACCCGTCGGACAAATCCTCCGACCCCTGTAGCGTAGCAAGGCGAGCGACGAGCGAGTGCACGAGTGCACGGGTGCAACGCGCTCGCCAGGTTGCAGGGGGCGCGACACCGGCAAGCTTTATTCATTATGATTTATGAACACGCGGCGCAGTCCCGCGTCATCGCAAGTCCGCGGGACTTAATGCACGGCCTCGTTTGTTCCCCGAAGTAATAACGCCGAGCGACTCTTGTACCCAAGCTCGGTCGTTCTCTCTCTCCTCTTGGTCACCCGAGTCTTTCCCCTCGAGCGAAAGAACCAGAAGAAGAAGAAGATGATGATGATGAAGAATAAAGGCAGGGAAGAAACGGGAGCAACGCGCCAGCCCATCTCTCTCTCTCTCTCTCTCTCTCTCTCTCTCTCTCTCTCTCTCTCTCTCACTCTTCCTCTCTCCGTTGGTCGTTCATTTACGTTAAGAGCAACAAAACTGCGTAATATCTGCCGGAGAAAGCAGACGAGGTTTACCCAGGAAAATCTCACCTTCGATGGAACCGCGAAATTGAATTGACTACGCGGGGCGTGTCTGAGCCGAGGGGACGGGGATCGATCCCAGTATTTGTCCAGGCCACTGTTAAAAGCGCCGACAAAGTAACCTAATAATGCCGGATTGCTGGCTCCGCCGAGGTATTCATTTAGCGGTGACGCACGCGCGAAACCCGTTTGCCTGCACCAGATTGCCGGGTAAATTATGTTCCGCGAAGAAGATGCACCGTGTTTCTGCCATGCTGATCTTGTCGGGCACCTGGTGTTTACAGACCAGTTCCTTCACTCCTCTCAATTTTTAACAATTCTTTTTCATAGCTTTTTCACTCCTTTATTATTTCCTCTGTACGTGTTCATCGAAGTTGCTTGGATTTGTAGGAATTGATATTGAATCATCAGTAAGCTTGGTAAAGAAATGGTCTCGTAATTAAATTTTGTGCAGATCAGAAAGTGTATTTTTAACCCCGAAACTGATATCGAGAGGAAAATGGGGACCCCGTGAATATTCATGGAAAATATTTATGATCGGCCGCTGTATGTGTTTATGGAAAATTCAAAGACTTCATAAATGTAGTTATAGTTGTTTCCGATTGAAGGAAGACCAGAGCCCCGATAAAACGCTGAATAATGGAAGGAAGAGGACGAAAGAGAAAGGGGAAAAGTGTGGGCAAGTATATATCGGGTGGGATGAGAATTGAATTGCGGTCATTCGTCGCGTTAAACCGTTCCCGTTCACGGCGCGGAGCCGACGCGTAATTAATGTTTTCAAGAAGAGATAATCTTCGCCACGTTGCGAACGCGCGGCGTTACAACCCGAAACAACAGGCATTCCGCGTTCGTACAACCGTGGCGTAATAATTCATGCTTTCTACATACTTGTTCCCCGTGATATAATACAACGCCCTCGCTTCAGAATTAATCTGTTCCATTTTCAGCTCGCTAAATATTTATTTGAGGTGCACGCTTGTTTTCTTGCATTATTAACGGGCGAATATTCCGCCGCTCCAGGTGAAAGTAATTCGCGGCTAAATCTCGCGCGAAAGTTTCGCATGCGAAACCAGAGGAGAGAGAAAAAAGGGTCCACCCCTTTCTCTCAATTTATTGCCCATTTGCTGACGCTATTCGTCTCGTTAAATGGAATCGGGAGAAACATGTTCCGCCGAAACGTCGACAGAAAATTAAATAAAGAGGACCGTGAGATTCGTTTAATTGCTAGATCGGGATGATTAGAGGGGGCTCGAAGAAATGAGGGAACAGACAATATTTTGCGGCTGCGTTTATTCATTTTTCTTGCAGAGTAACGGAAAATCAATGAGATTTATATTTAACCCTTTGCATGAAGAGCGTTTGGTAATTTATTGAACAAAGACATTTAGCAATGTAGAAGTTTTAAGGTGTATAATAAATTTAGATGCTTTAATTGATTGTTTCCCCTTGCAGATCGCGAACGAGAGCATGCTGTACAGGTCCAGATACTTCGCAATCCCCCAAGACGACGACTCGGAGGTGTCGAAATCGACCATAGAATTCAAAGTGACGAGCGACATGTTCAGAAATGGCCGGCTGCAATTGCGTTGCACCGCCGCCATCGCGGACGTCTACCGGAAAACAGCCGACATCGAAATCAATGAGGACGCGCCCCGCATCGCGTCTATCACTGGAGAATCGCCTCCTCGAGGACACCGTGAGTACACGTTACAATGCTACACAAGATTCCATAACAAGAGAGAACCCCCACAATAATTTCAATCCCATGAAAATATTTTTTATAGTTGCTTTCTCAATTTCTGAGGAATTATGCTAACGTCAGGCGTTTTCAAATAACCTATATAGCAATTCCAACTTTGGGTGAAGTTCCTTTTAGCACCCACCTACAATTGCCTCCCAACTCACCCGAAATATTGCCCATGCCCAGTAGAGTCATGTGGGTTGGTCGGTCACGTGACGCGGAAATAGTCTGCGTATGCGCAACAAACTGTTTCCGTTAATCACTCGTATCCGCCACACATTTTCACTTATTAACACATCCTAAAATCTCGTTTCTTGTTTTTATTAAGTCTAATAAGTTAATTAATCAAATCAAAATGATCCCGAGTGGAAGCTGCAAGAAGTGGCACTGGATCGCTTTTGACGGCGCCACCTTCATTTTGTTAGACACCTCGTGGGACGTCTACAGAGTAAGTTTGAAGGCAATCGCTGAGGTGGGTGCTAAAAGGAACTCTTACCCCAACTTTAAACCTCCTATGTAATTTTCTTCAATTTTAATCGACCTGTACAACAAACAATTTTCTATGGGTTCCACAAGTTGTTGAGCACCGCGTAAAAAATAGTTTTCGCACATCCCAGCAACTCAATAAAGAAATTATTCTGCGCCGGACCAAATCCCGGTCAGGCAGAGTGTCGAAAGAGAAGCCGTTCGCTGTCGTAGAGAAGCTAATCAAAGCCACGCCCATCCAGCCGCGTTCTATTAACTCGGTAAACAGTGCTAATAAAGGAAGACTCGGAGGCGCACGGTTTACGTGGCCCCGTTAACAGGATGAATTCATGGCAAAAGAATTCCCCGATCCGGCCGGTGAAGAAAGAGAACGGGAAAGAATTCCAGCCGCGCGCGGGGCTTTTAATGATTCAGCAGGTAGCTCGTTTATCCACGTTCAGTAATGGGCTCAGGATGCTTCGTATCATTTCAAACACTGTTTCCAACGGGATCCACGATCCTTCCTCGCCGCGGACATTTTTTATTCGTTGTAACGAAGAAAACAGCGACTACGCTCCTGATGAAATCACGGGTTTAACGGATAGACACACTCGCGCATTTCCCCGTCTTATCTCTCATTCGTTCGATATTTTAAACTAAAAAACACTTTGGTTCTTCATGGAGCAAACAGCGTATGAGCAAACAGCGAAATATATATATATATATATATTATGAAATTTGCGCGTATTTGGTATGAGAAGGGGAGCCCATTCACAAGTGAATTCCTGCGAACACAGTAAAATAGTAAAACTGGCCTGCCTCAACTAACGGCACGTAGAGATAGGTCAGTCACCGAGTGTGCGAGTGAGACGGAGATAGTTGAACGTCCAAAAATTACCTTCGACTTTAAACAACGATATCTCTGGAACCAGGCATCGAATCACAAAGAAACAAAGCCATTTTTAAGCGGAGGCTTCAATCTCTCCAACGATCCTAAAATTTTCTACGATAAAAATCATTAATAAATAGTTGATTATTATTGAAATTTCAGATGATCTACACAAAATATAATATAAAGATGAAGATATACATAAATATAAAGAAAAAAATTCGGATGAGCGGTCGAAATAAATTTCTCTCATTGATAACTGTTGTAAGTGATCGAAATGAATTTCCTTCAACGATAACATTTCCCAACAGGAGAAAGAATTTTCAATTACTTATAACCCTTATTTGTAACCAATACGATTTTAGTCGATGAAATACTTGTTATTCGATGTCTTTTTTGCTTTTTGGTTATAACAGTTAGGGTCCCTGGCTTCCTTTCTTTAACACTAATTAACACACTTCCATTCAATTTTACTATTCGCTACTTCAAACGAACACAACACTTTGGATATGTTTAAAAACACCAGAAAGACTACACAGTAAAATACGTTAGGGTCGCCATAAAAAAAGGTTTCCGCAGAGTTCTCAGAGTCCACAAAAATTTTTTAAAACTAAACAGCGAACTTTGCACGCTCGATTCGACACGGAGAGCGGTCCAAAGCGTGCTCGTATTTTCTGGCAGCGGTTCAGAGGAGGTAGCGGGTTACTAAAAACAAATTCGTAGATCCGGCGGAATGTAGAGTCCGTTATAAATTAATTTACACACTTGCCGAGCGTTCGACGGACGTATCTCCGTTCATCGGGAATTCTTTTGAACAGCTGGCCAGCCAGTCGATCACGGGGATCGCTCGATCGCGCTCATTTATCGGTCCCGCGGATCTGAATTGTACTAGGTGGTAACTGGGAATCGTGAATACAGGGAGGAAGGGTGGATGATAACGGGTCCGAAGTTTCTGGAGACGGGGTGAACGGGCGGTAAGTTGCGGAACTGGGCTAGCCAATTGGCCGGTGTTTGTATTCCCGTTTAATATCGATGGGAAACGGGCGAGAACAATGCCCTGTCGCGGTAAAATTCAACTGATCAGACCGAATGGGATAATACCGGCGCGGCGCGGCGCGGAGCGGCGACGGTATCGATCGGATCCGCGTTGTTAATTGCGTCGTTCCGATCTAACGAGGCGGACGGACATCCACGGAATTTTATCTTTCTTCCGACCCACTGGACCTGATTCCTTAATGCACGGGCCCGGAGAATGGCATCGCCGTGGGACGAAGCAAGAGGGGACGGATAATTCCAGGGGGTTGCGAAATTTTTCTATTAACACCGTAAATTGCGGCTTTTAACCGAGCTATTCCAATTCGAACTTCCGGCGTTCGTCGGACTTTCGAAAATAATGTTGTCCCTAAGTTTCCGCGCGCGACGTCACTCGCAGCCAGCAAATTCTCAATTAAAAAGTGCGCAAGAAACACCAAGAGCCATCAGATTTCCCAGCTTTTGGACCTCGGCAAGCGAGGAACGGGTTCTCGCTAATTAATAAACTGCAAATATGGATTTTTTGTCCGCACTTTGTACGATCGAGCTCACAGTGGCTATATTTCCGTTCAATTTAATGCGCGCATGATACATGAAATAATGCTCCCTTAATGTTTCGAGTCCAACAATAATAGCTTTGCGAAATATTTTATCGAAACCGAATTGGGATAAAAATCGCATAAAACATTGTTAATTATTACTCTAGCAAATGTTATTGTTTGTCACTTGACTGAAACATTTTCTGCGTTGTAAACTGTCGAATTGTCGCAAGTCTTGAAAGCAATCCGAGCAGTAAACATTGCTGCAATTATTTTTATACCGAACGCAAATAAATACTGGCGTCGAACAAAACATTTTAATCTATCGGCCCTCGATTTTCATCGCGCGATGAATATTCTATTCCGTTGCGGATTTAAGCGCGAATTTTCCCGCAGGAAAGTAACAATGGTTTAATGAAGTGCCGGGCGCTTTCGAATTCCCAATGAGTTTTTGCACGTACGCGCACGCGGCGATCATCGTTGTTCCCCGCGTATTTAGTCTTACGGTGTCTTTTTTGTCCAGTCGCGCGTCGCGCCAATAAAATTTTCATTCGACGGTAATCATCGATTCTCCGGACAGTTTCCCCCGCGAGAAAATTGCTGGAGCTCGTTAGTGCACGCCGGGCCCCGAAGGCGACGAGGTAAACACCGTGTTATTGACTGTTAGCGAGGTATTGTATCGTAATTCGAACGTAGCATTGAAATAATTGCGCCGCTTAATGAGCCCGAGGATTCGTTAAAGCGTACGCGCACGGTATCACACGATTCTTGCAGATAATTTGCTGCGAATCGATGGACATCGGTTAACGAGTGAGTGTTTGTCGAGGCTTCTGTCGGCGCTTCGGATCCGCGCAAAAATTATAATAAATCTAGAAAGTTGTCGACATTAAGATTGACGAAATAATTAGCGACTGAAATAAATTTCTATTCGATTCCTGTCTCTCTTAAAATTAATGCAAAAAATATTCATTTTGCATAAAGAAGCGACTAGGAATTTTATCTCGGAAATGTCGGGCAATATTAACAATTTTCGTTTAATCTCCCGAATAAATTACCTCTCTTAATCCGATTCCGCGTGATTTATGTTCTGAACCGTGAAAATCTTGGTTTTAATTAATAGCTGATTAAGGGCTCGCGGGAAGTCTAAAATAAGGAAACAATTTTTCATTGACCGAGAGTGTGTCTTGACAGTTAAAGTAAAATAAAGATACACGTTTCCGCAGTTTCTCGTGCAGCAAAAGTCTCTGCAAATGCGATAAAAAGTGGAATGAAGTTGGAGGTATGTTCAGAGCGTATCGAGCGAACATTTTCGTAATTTTCGGCGGCGCGATGTGTTTCGCGACAATGGTGGATGCGTGGGCGAGGAAAACGGAAGCGAAGGCCCCAAGCCCGCGCTACCAAATGCATGATAATTGCACCAGGCTCGGTATAGAGCTTCGTGATAGACAAAAAGGCTGTGAAAGGGGATTGGCGGGGGTATGAGGAAGTGGGGGCTGAGATCGCGGCGAGTGATTCAGTTAGGGACGCGATCCTATTTCCCGTAACAGGGTAACGGCTTTGCTTTCCCAGCTGGAACAATCGGCCCCTTCTCTTCGCTCCCCCGCAGCGAGGGCTGCTTCTTGGCGAGGAGCTGATACGGCTGGCAGAGGCAACATAAATGTCATGGGGCGGCGTGATTCACATGAAAGATCGCGCGTGACTCGATACATCCGCCGCGCATCCATAAATGTTATTGTTGCTGTTTGCCTTATTGCTAGACCGAGGTAGTTTGCCGTTTCTGGCCTCGTCGGGACATCAAGAGATTAGATGATGCGAGATTGAATTGAATTCGGTATGGACGGCCAGCTGCGCCGCATGAATTTGTGGTAGAAATTCTGGAGTACGTATGAAACGGTATGTGTATGAATATGACTATGGTTGTGGAACGTATCCAATGTAATAAAAGAAAATTAAACCGACTTCGAAAAAGAACGCACTAAAAAGTATGAAATAATTTCCATTTAATTTATGTGAGAGAGAATACACAGGAACTTCAATACAATACAATCTATTCGGAGGCGGCGCAATATTGAAAATTTTCGACACTGGAAATTACGAAAATCCTTAAATTCTTCTACATGCTTTCACATATTAATGTATCTTCTCTTCCCACCTACTGATTTCCAAGACCACCATATTCCAATGAAATCATAATAATCAGCAACATCTGTCATTCGGAAAATTTTCAATTTTGGAATTTTTTTATTTCACACTTTTTAGTGGAACGAGCAGAATTTGTAGAACAGCGTAGGATGGTTTTTGGTCTTATTGGTGATTTGCAATAAAAGCCGCAAAGTATGAAACAATGCAAAATTTGTTTTCAAGGGACCAATCGCGAGACATACCCTACAAATTGCAGAAGGTTTCGTCCTAATTGGTCCATCCATCTCGGAGTAATCGGTGAACATACGAGTACATAGAAAATGGAGGCACATACAGATCGAATTGAGTAACCTCCTCCTTTTTCGAAGTCGGTTAAAAAAAGAGAAGAGTGCGACATGAATTTACAATATAACAGGCTGGATACTGAATTACTAACTGATCGTACAAATAAAAATCGGTAGTTTAGGGGGCTATATTACTCAGAATTATGTCACAATTCCCGACGTGTTCCTTAAAATCGAAGTTGGGAAAGAGGAATAGCTTGCAAAATTATTTCCATTTTTCGCGCGTCGAATTCAGCAACAGTGATCGAGCCTGACCAAAAAGGAGGTTCGACGGAAAACACGAGTGAAAATGGAACAAGGAGGATATAGAATAATTCACGAATTCGGTGGCAATTATATTGAATTTTCCCGTGGAGCGTATCGGCGCTCTGGTTTCCATCGCCGCGAGGAATTGCACGTCCCCCGGTGTCGCTCGGCAAAAGCGAAATAGAATCGCAGCGGCTATATACATACATCTACATACGACAATGACAGAAATATCTGTACGGGAAGAATGAGCATGGAATTCTACTCCAGCGACTAATTGAGACGATTTCGGCCGGCGTGGCGCGGCGCGGCGGTTTGGAAATCGGTGAAAATTGCGGGGGAACAGGAGCCGCGAGGCTGATCGCCACGATGATGGCGATCCTTTCTGGCGGTTGATATCGGTCGAGGATTAAAATTGAAAAAAGGAGTCTGCGGTCGGACGGGTGGCCGAGTGGCCACGGTGATCGAGCCGTGCCGGGGGAGAAAAGCAAAAAGGCAGGACGAGCTGAAAAAAGTGCGAAAATGCGAGGCTTCATCGAGCCCGGCGACCGACCGGGCGCGGCTCGATAAAATTTCGTATATAAAATGAGCACGGCCTGGCCGCGCTCCTGGGTGCGTAATTACGTGTGCGGGTGGTTCTCGCTCGTGTGAATCCACTGGGTGCTCCAAAACAACCGAGACTCTAACGTTATTCCACGAAAGAAACATTTAGTACTACAAGAAAGAGGACTTGTAGATCACGTAGAAAAATTTTCAGATTAGAAACTCATTTTGAAATTTGTGCGCGGCATTGCAATTGAAAAAATACGCGCCACCCCATAGAGAAGGAGATATATCCGTTCGATGTGGCTCGATGGCACCGACGCGGGTTAGAGTGGCACGTTAATAAAACCAGAGCGTTAATTGCTGAATTCCCCATTGATTAATAGCGCTGAAGGCACCGTTGAAGGCGAGAGAGGCGAATGGGCCGACGCGACGATTTCATGAAGGAAGGAAATAACTCGGTGTCTACGTTACAGGCGTTCAAATTGCGGAAATATTCCGCGCGATCGTGCTCCATCGATTGCCCCTCCGCAACTCCTTTCTCCCGTATTTTTCTATTTCGCCCCACTGTTTCGTATCCAGCCGATCGAAAAGTAATTATATTCGACAAACACAGAGACGATCAAACGCGAATTATTGGAACTGAAATGTCATTATTGAAAGGCCGCAGGAAAAACCAACCAAATAAATTCGGATTTAATTCCTCTCGACTGCAAAGGGGTAAATCCGCATGCAAAACGTAATTATTAGACTGCGGATCTTCGGTTCAATCGTCTCGAAACGTCGAGAACAATATTAAACACAATATCCATGAAATTTGTCTGAAATCTCTCCAGTCTTGTATTAGACGCATTAATTTTTGTCACAAATGTATGTTGTAAAGACTGGAAATTCTTGCGGATGCGGGAGCTGCATTTTTTTACGACTACATGGGAACGTCGATGTAAAAATTCTTGCTGACCATCGGTACGATATTGTCGGATGTACGCGCTAGGATTCTTTCGATCGAGATCTCTTGGTGGAGATCGCAGGATCCTCGTGGAAAAGAATTTTCTCGCGAGAGAGAACGTCTACGTTGGAAAATATGTACACAAGGGGAATCCGTTTTCGATTAGAATACAAGCCCCTCGCGCGGAAACGACGTGGGTCCGACGAAGAATACGAGATCCTCGAGGTATCTAAATGCGCATAAATTTCTGTTGGCTCGCGTACCCCTCGCCCTCTTTGTATTTCAAAACACTTAGGGTATCTAGACGCGCATTGGATCCCGTCCCTTGGAATTTCCGAGACATTTGACCCGTTGGGTCGACCGATTGATTACATGACGCCCCGGATTGCGATAATGGAACGTACAGGACGCTTCAGAGTCGGGTGGTGCGAGGCTCTGAGGAGTGTGTCACAAGATCCTCGCAAAGGAAATTTGTCATCTCAGAATTTCCAATTTTTATTCTTTCATTTGCTTTGATCCTTCCGAATTTCCTAACAAAACAATTACCAGCGCAAGAGGTTAACGTTACTGTACAAAATCGGATATTTCACGTGCATCGACTGTACCACTCGGAAAAGTTCTCAGTTATGATTTACAAACGCATCAGCAGCAAGTGTCGACGTTCCGAGCGAGTCTCCCCCAGCCCCGAAACATCAGACAAACCTACAGTCCTATTCACGAAGCAGAAAAAAAAATCTATATCTCGCGAGCTTATTTCATCTCAAAGAATGGCCCCCGTTTGTGTCAGGCCACCCTCTGCGCGTCGCTATAAAGGAGAGCACGGCTGGTAGCCAAGGAAACGCGAGGAGCCGTCGTCGACGCGACATTAACGTTCGAAAACGCGAAATTTTAGTGGATTCGGTTCGTTTGGTCCGCGAGGGGCGGTCTGGTTCTCAACGACGGTATAAAGGGGTGGTTCGATTTCCGCTTGGGGAGCCGAGGGGTGGGTTCGAGAGAAGGCTGCTTGGAGAGAAGAGAGAAGTAGAGAGAAGAGAGCAGAGAGTCCTTTAACGGTGCGTTTACGCTCCTTTTACTGCGGAGTAATGGTATTGGCAATCGGGTAGGCACCGTCCGACGCCATTCGAGGAGGGCACCGCGTGCTCTCTCTCTCTCTCTCTCTCTCTCACACACACACACACTCACACACACACATTCTTGAGTGGCGACGCGGCTTTATCGCCTGTCCTTCGAGCAGACGCCGCGCGATCAGCCCCCGTCGGCCATGAAAACCCTTCTCTCCGGAGCTCGTAAGAAGGCTCGCGCGTAAATCAGCCGCGCGAGTACGCGAACCCCGCAGGCACATCGGAGAGCCTCGGCATCGAGCACCGCCTCGGGGGATGAGTCAGCAAGCTCGTAAACGAGCAACCACCCCTGCGATGTCCTGTCTCTCACCTCCCTCCCCCGCAGCACGACCGCAGACATCGCTCGCTCGAGTGTCTCCGCGGATCCAGCTATCAAATTGATTTCGTCGGCGAGCGACCAGAAACCCCTAACCGTAATTGATCCTCACCTATGCGCGCCGATCCCCAAGGAACTTTGTTTTTGGATGCTGCACCTGTTTCGAATTATGAAAAGATTAACAATATACAGGGTGTGGCAGAACGGGTGGTACAACCGAGCAAGGGGTGATACTACATGAAGGTCAACGCTATTATACTCAGAATTTTATACTCGATCGATCTATGGTATAAAAATTAGGACATTCCATTTAAAAAGCTTAATTTGACTTTGAAATCCCCCCTCCCCACCATTCTACTCCTCAAAAAAATTAATTAATTAAAATTAAAGAGACATACCATGATTAAGCTTCATCAAATTTTTCCGTGTGTGCAAGTGTATCCGCGATTCGCCGGTTATGGGACACCCTGTACCTTGTCCCAAATTCCGTGGTCGACCCGTTTTCCACAGGGATTGATACCGCGGCTGCACGTGTGCCGGATTGTGAGCATATGTATCTCCGGATAGAATCGGACTATGGGATTGCAGGAGGCCGGTTTTCCCGAATGGCGAGCCACATTGCACGTTGCACGTTGCACGTTGTACACCGCCGCGACGAAGAATGCGAGAGGGCTGCGTTTTGCGCATCCCGACCATTAGTGTATTACTTTCTCCGGCGCGGCGGCGAGCCTCGTGTAATACCTCCACAACGCCGCTCCCTTTTGCCCGTTTCAGCTTGGACCTTCGACCCCAAACGACTGTTCTCTGGCAGACACCACGGAGCCGAACCCTCTGATCCGGAGAATCGTAAATCTACCGAGGTGTCGAGCAAAGACGAAGTCAAACTTCTTCGCGAACAATCGCTCTAACTTCTCCCTCTTTCTCTTTCCTTCCATCTCTCTTTGGAGAAGAATCGTTCAAAGGGAATCCTCCAGAAATCGCAAATAGACGAAACTCGAATCTCGCAGGAATTGAAAAAATTGAGAAACAAGAACCGAATATGAACTTTCGCGTTTTACAGAAATTATTATGGGTCGGGAAATGAGCGGTGCAATTCGATTCGTGGCTATAAGGACCTTTTCTTATTTTCTCATTTATTTTATAGATTTTCGCGAACCCCTCTCGGATAGAAGAGAAACAAGAGCTGCAAAATCGTGAAAATTCCGCGACGAAATCGCGGAACGGTCCGAGAGATCAATACGGGACGGCACCGAAAACCGGTGGGAGATCAAAGATTCACATTGACAGTGCTCGGGGGCGGGTCAGGGTGCATCGGTAGGAATGCGAGAGGGCGCGTTGGTGGCAGGCCTCGGTTAATATTCATCTCCGGCATACGGGGGCGGCCGTGTCGTTTCTTCTGTTCCGAGGTAGTCGCAGCCGATACCTCTCCGGTACCGTTTCTTTCCCCCCGTTTCACGTCCTCTATCCCGTGAAATTCTCCCTCGAGCATCCTTCCCACACCCCCCTTCTCTCTTTTTCCTCGGGCCGCTCCTCTCCGCCCTCGTCCATCGACGGAATATACCCGGAGCATTATCAATGCGAGGCGAGTTCTCAGCTGCACTTTCGAGGGTATCCCGGAATAGTAAGGAGCAACGAGAGTGCTGGCTGCGCGCTTCAACGTCGACGAGGAGGGCTGCTTTCTCGTCGGAGAAAGCGGCCGACTGAAAGAAGACAGACACAGCCAAGGAAATAAAGCGCCCCGGAGGAAAAAAAGACAAACCGAATAGGGTAGCGGATAAAAAAGAGGACCGAGAGAGGGAGTAAGGAGTGGAAGAGGAACTATCCGCCCCGATTAGTAACTCGGTAACGTGAAACTGTTTCTCTTTCGCCCCCTCTCCACCCCCGGAATTACAGAATCGCGCCGCGAGATTTGTGTTCCTCTGCTCGAGCGGAATATTCGATTCTCCCGAGAAATTATGCGGTTTTATTTTGACCCTGAGCTCCGCCGCCGCCGCGAGATTGGTTATCGTTTTACCATTCGCGCTGCCAGGACTCGTCTCGTCGAGATTGAACCGGTCCTGCCGTATCCCTCGAGCGAGAATTTATACGCTTTGTATTCCTGCTTGCTGCGAATTAGTCGATTTCTGCAGGATTGTGTTGCGAATTGATTTATTCTTCGATGTAGAGAATTATTGATGACTAGACTGCAGATTTTATGCATTTATGACGAAAAGCGAGTGGTTCAGAATAATAATAACATTTAAGAATTTGAATCATTTTCAATTCACTAATATTTTAAAAAATGTCTTTTGGAATTTCTGAAGGTGTGTTTTCATCTCGTATTAGGTCTAGTTAAATTAATTTAATGGATCTGTTTCATGTTTCATGAATGAAGAAGGGAAATGAAAGATCTACACGGGTGATTGATTCATTTTCAAGGTGCTAATGATTCAATTTCGCCATCCACGATTTTTACTTTAGTCTTTCTCTGCAGAACCAATCAATGAATTTTCTACCACCCTCTGTCGAACTCTTTGAACGCACGGAATCAAATTACAAATTGAATTAATATTTTCCATTACCGTGGATTTTAATCCAATTTCTTTCACTAACTTCGAATGTGGCAGGACTGTTTTTGGGGATGACATTTTTAATTAGACGTAGGAACGGCATTTGTCTTTGTTCAGCTGAAGTTACTAATGATACTAAATTATGATAGTGCGCTTTGTACTTGGAAACTTTTGTCAGGTCATCTACCAGCCACTCGAGTACATTCATTCGCGTAATAGTGTGAGTAACGTATCCATTCATATATACTATAGTATAACGTTGGAAATAATTCTTTTATGCAAGCGAAATTTGACCTACAACTTCAATAATGTATATTTCATCAAGCAAGAATCAAATTTTCGATCTCATATTTTTTTTATAAATATCGTTTAAAACAGGCCTGGCCAACCCAAATGGTTTCATGGGCCACTTTGATGACGCGTAACGTTATAGCGGGCCGCACTTTAGGTAAACATGCTTTTAAAAAATGTGATACAAATACAAAATGATCTAGCGAAATTGAAGTTTATCTGTCGTTGATAGTTTGGAATTTTTCTATCTAGACTGACAGTATAATCTCGTTTACTGCCTCTCGCATGAATAATATGCAATTTTCGAGTTGCTGACTAGATTTACAGTCAACTGACAGTCGAGTACGAAGAGCTAAAATTATAGTGTAAAATAACGTTTGTTACAAGTGTTGGATTATCAATAAGTTATCAGCATAGTGAATTTATTGTTCATTGTCAAAAATGAATCAACAATCTCAGAATCGTATTCCTAAACAGAGATTACGAAGTATCGATGGAACGTTTTCAGAATCGTATTTTTAAAACAGAGATTTCGAGGTAACCCATTCTATGTATATGTTCTTTCAAGAGCCGGACTGTAGGGGGCTAACCTAAACAGCCTGGAGATACGAAGGGACTCTGGTTTCCTTTTAGGGGTTCCAACGATTTTTTTCTTTATAGAGTCAGTCGAAGCTAAGACATCGTTTGGTAAATAGCTTCCTCCCGCGCCGTGAAATAAAGACTAATTTTTTTACTTTAAAAGTACCAGTGTGCATTGATTAACACCCATTTCCAATAACAAGCTACCAATTTTGTAATTCTGGGTTTGATCTTAATATGTGCATTTGCGTCAATTCAAATGCTGTTGGAATAATCAGAACAGTCAATCGAAACTGATCATTCAGAACATCCTGTCTTGATCGAACCAAGCCTCAAGAAAAAGGGAATCTCGCTCCCTCGTTTCACGCCCTACGCCCTTCTTCTAAAGGGTCTTCTAGGGAGAGCAATCTCGCGGGCGTCATGGAGATAACGCGATAAACCGCGTTACGCGCGTAAACGCTCCGGCGCGGCGGTTCCCGTGGCGCGTTAAAGCGACCAATCAATAATCAGTCTGAACGCCGCGCCGCGCCGCCCTGTGCACCGTGCAGCTTCTCTGTCACCTTTTCCAAAAACACTCATCCCTTTGACCCCAACGTCACCCAAAAAAAGATCTGCTACGCAACTAAAACACACGATTTTTATAAACCCTTTCAGAAGCGTTGTAATCTTTTGATCCTGGAAAAACCAAATCCCTATGGAAAACCTAGTTCAGTGTGTATTGGTACATATTTGCAGGTGTGTGAATTTTTTCCACCCTAAAAATAGGATTGCAGGCCGCGAAACAGCCTACGATTTTTTCGACATTTTTCCGATTTGAAAAATAGGATTGTAGGCTGTGGAACAGTCCACAATATTTTGAGAATTTTAGCGAGCTCCAAAATTGGCTTGTTGGTCTGTGAAACGGTCTAACATTTTTGGGGGTTTTTTACAACCACAAAAATGGAATTGGTGAATTATTTATATTATCAGTATTCTGTCTGTCATTATCAGTGCCCTGAACAGATTTTGAAACTTGAAACTTGAAAAATGATAAATCTTCATAATGAAAAATGGCTTTTTTATATAGTCTGCAAAATTGTATGCATTTGTACAGTGTAGAAATCTGCGAGGAGTAATGAAACGTAAACTTCAACTCGATCTTCGATCGAATTAATCACTACGTGAAATCTACTTTCAATTTTCTACGATTACTCATGGAAGAAATTCAATCTAATTAATCTGCAGTGTCTTTAAAATTAAAAATTGAGGAAATCTAGGATCTGAATAAACTCGAGAATAAATCATGACTTATTAATTCAGATTTCGCCGGACATACATACATACTCCATCTCCATAGTTTTTTTCGCAACATCAGACATCTTTTTTCGCAGACATCTTCCGTCTACGCAAGACATTCAAAAAATTGCTATGCGCGACTCGAAACATTCGATCTCGATACGGAACTGTTTGCTGGACGTCGGGAAACCAATTACACTCGACCTCCATCGAAATTGTTATGAGGAGAGTGTGGAGCTCGTAGAGGGCGGAGTAAACGAGAGGAAACGTTGATGGACACGAGTCATCCCCTTGTCCCTATCCAACGAACCCCTGTCACGTTTCCCCTCGACCCCCTTCTACACGATTTTCAGCCGGTTTTCGAGCGACTGCAATCACCGTTCGCTGGATTCCATCGGCTAGCGCGTTATATAATGCGCTTGTAGCCACGGACGAATACGTTTTGACAAGCTGGAGAGGCTGTCGTTCTTCCATGAGTTTGTCTGGGGGTCCACGGGTGGGGTTAGAGGGGGCCACCCCGTAGCCAGGCACGAAAACCGCGTTTCCGGGCCAACAAACAATTGGACGACCGCCAAAATATGACCGAGCCACGCGCTCTGACGTTTCGCGCTCTCCTAAACAGTCTCAGCTGCTGCGCTCATAAACGCGGGCCACCATTTTGTTTTTATTGGGGTCGACGCACCACTCGTTGTGTGTAAACAGCCTCAGCCTCGTCCTTCTCTGTCGGCCGCTCTGAATCTGTTAATTGCACGGTGTACTGTGTCTGCACAAGACAAACGCAGTAAAACAATTGATAAAGTAATACGCGTTTAACATTCGAAAACATTTGTGCCGCTCTGAACATAGTAATTGTACTGTGCTTGTGTGTGTCTCCGTAAAAGACACAGTATTAAAGCATCGACAAAATAATACGTAATAATACATAATTATTATTACATATTATTATTATACAATAATAATACATAACTTGAAAAATATTTAAGAAAAAAATATTTTATTATAATGTTTTGGAAAGCTCTCAAAACAAGCCACAAGAATATGTGATAAAAAATAGGATGTTATATTTAAGAAATTGAAGATGACCTCCACGTAATTTTCAGACGACTATCCAAGATCAAATCAATGACACCATTTTTGTCCCCCTCCAAACCATACAACTTTTGTCTGCAACATTTTTCTCCAAAATGCTTCATTTCCGAGATACACGTATGTTACACGTTAACCGACTCGCCCTGTACACTGTACAGGCTATAAAAATCGTCCGTTGTCTGAGGGTTAAGCTGTTTTACTGCTTTCGCATTAAATTGTGTTGAGATGATTATATTAGTGTGTCCCGGGGGGGGGGGGAACGTATGACGAGCGAGCAAAGCGAACTTCCGTTCGGCAAAAACGGAACTCCTCGTAAATCGAGTCCGGCACGCGTGAACAATGTCGAAAAATCAATTCGACTTTTCGGTACGCGTCCCCCCCGGTTCTCCGTTTCGGGGACCGTCTCGCCAAACCCACGGCAGTTTTCAAAATTCATTTCTATATCTCTCATAACCCATCTGCCCGTCGCGTCGTCCAATCAAACCGACTGACTCGACCAATTTACTACTCGGCCCCCGAAATTGTTTCGGCTTTGATTGACAAGCGGGGGTGACCACCGCTCTGCGCGCCGCGCCGTGCCGGCTACCATCGAAGCATCCATCGGCGATAGCGTTTCACGCGCGTTAGAACACGTGTACCACGCCCGCACCCTTTTCGGTCAAGATTAATTCGGGATGAAAGCGCGAGGACGACAAGTTACTCGTTTTTAAAGGGATTCTTTGAATAAATTTTACTCAGTACATCGTAATCGAAGCATTCAATTATCACTACTTTTCAAGAGTTCGGATATAATCTGACGACAAAATGTTTGAAATAAAAGTTGAACAGTATTTAGACATGTACACAATTGTACATTTAAAATTTCGAAAAAAAATTTTTTTCGACAAAAATAAGTATTTTGATTTTTTAAATGTTACAGTACCTTTTTTATTTCATAATCTTATAGCTGGGGGCGTCATGACCCTGAATACCCCCCACTGTGCGACGTATAATTCGAACTCTTCAACTCGCGCGATTAAACTAAAAGAAACAAGCTTCCCATTAGTCACCAGCGACTCGATATTAAATCGCGAGTGAGGTACCGTCGATTATGGTAAGGGAACGCGACCCCCATCAAAATGGAGGAGTAACTATCCGGACAGAGACTCGTCAGGACAAGTTGGCAGCAATTTCTCCCGGGTTCCGGATGTGAATAATCGCGGGGACCCGACCCGGCAAAAATAATTCCATCGCGTCCCTTCGCAAACGAGCCTCCATTATTCAACGCGATCTTTGATAAATTTCGTCGGACAGGCAGTCGGATGACGCGAGGGGTGGCGTACGGAAGGTGGTGGCAGGGGGTAGGAAACGGATGGAAAAATATCTCGTCCCCCGTCGTCTGAAATGAAATAATTCTCCGCGATGTGAAATATCGTCATCCTCATAATTAAAAGTTGAGGTTGCAACTCGCGGGAGCCATTAGTCTCTCCGGGAGACCGGGGATGTAATGCCGGTCACCGTGAGTTCCTCGATTCCTGTAATTATTCCATAAAGCGGATATTTATATTCGCTCGTGGACCCTGGCCGCCGCGCCGCGCCGCGCCGCGCCGCGCCGCACCGGTTGTCGCTATTTATATTCCATTTCCGTCGTGTTTTATGATCCGCTCGTACGGAAAACATAATGCCATTCGTACGTTTTGTACATACCCGGCCATCCTCTCACTATCGTCGCTCATTAGGCGAGTGACCATTCCAGGCACCAGCCTGTCGTAATGTCGAGGACGATTCCGGGAATCGTCTCGGCAATTAGCAATTCCGATGTACTTCAGATTGAGATTAAGGAGGGAACCTTGTGTAAAATGAAATTTTTGTGCATTTTGTTTTGCTTAAATCGATAGGAAATTTCCCGAGGAATGCGATAAAAAAAAGTTAGGACTGTTCTTTACTTTACCGGACTCAAAATTTGTGCCTTTCTCTTACGAATTATGATATGTATTTGATATGTAATCCAGTAGATTTGTACCCGGCGCGGATGCAGATCGAAGTTTCGGACCTCCAGGGTCAATAGTTGGGGAGCTAAGGTTGCTTAAAGTTAAGCATATTTCCAGTTTCTTGACAGGTAAAGGCGCCGCCATATTGGTTTGCAGTGACTAGAGCAGACGACCAGAGCGGTCGTCACTACAAACCAATATGGCGGCGCCCATGCCTGTCAAAAATTCTCAACTTCAAGCGACCATAGCTCCTCAACTATTGATCCTAGAGTATCGAAACCTCGATCTGCATTATAATAATTCTGCATTATAAATTCTTGAAAAACAAGCCATTTACATAAGGTTGCCCCCTTACTACTGGAGATCTAATTTGTCACACATCCTTGATTTTAGAGAGTGAAAGAGAATAGAGGTAATACGCGTTCACAATTTTTCAAAATCTTGATACCTTTTTTAAGGAATTTCGTATTTGTTCTTTGAAATTAAAAGAGAATACTGTATCTCGTGATGTTCTTTAATCAGATAAAAAGAAGTGCAGCTCTTTAATATCGAAACGAAACGAAACGAAATTCATAAACTATCAAGGAAACTGTATGGTTCGGAGAGTCCATTAACCGCGTTAAATTAATCCCCGGCGCGGCGGCGTGGCGGCGCGGCGGCGCGGCGCAGCGTGGCAAACGCAAGCGGCTAAACTGAAATTGGAGACGCGCGTAAGTGGAGAAGGCAAAGGGCTATAGGTACTACAGATTGCGACGTCGCTTGCAGACGTTTCCACGGTAAAAAGGGTCTGCCCTAGTAAAGGATCTAACGAGATTTTATGAAGGGCCTCGTTCTACGACGTAATAACTCGCCTAGACGTCCTGCGATCCGGCAGGCATCCAACTAGCTGCCAATACTGCCAGTGAAAAAATAGAAATGGAACGAACTGTGTGGCTTGTGGAAATGGTTCTCGATGATCCTGCGACGATTAGCCGATAATTAACACGGAAATCTATCCGTTAGGTCAATAGATATAATCGATCAGAAGATGGGAATTAGAAGGAATTCACACTGAAAATTTTACAAATTTCATAGGGAAACGAGTGAATTGTAAATTAAGAGAAAAGTTCCAGCAGTAGAAGTCTCGATTATCCCAGACCAGCATTTTCAGTTTCTATCAACCGCGCGAGGATCCTTTAAAAATTCTTAACACGTATTATTTTAATAACGGAGCTTTTAAGCGTCGCTGGGACATTACCGGTGAATTAATTCAATCTGGAAAATAGAAGAGAGGGTAGCAGAAGGTTGGGAAGAGAAATCTGTGGAAGGGACTCGTAATTTTTCATGGGAAATTATCCCGAACGTCTGGGGGATGGGGGTGGTGGGATAGTTAAGGAGTTGGAACTCTCTCGTCGACTTTTCTCGCGGAGTTATCCTCTCGATTCCTTCGGAATCGAGTGACTCGGCGCACTCTGGACCGGAAATGTTCGTCGTGAATCGAAGGGAACGGCTCGAAAGGGCTGAATCGTGGCCCGGGGATTCGCGAAAGGGTTCGGCGACGATAGTTCTTCGGCATTCGATCGAACCGCGTCGGAACCCGTAGAACAAGTCCTATCGATGAAGAGACTCCCTGTTCGAGGATCTTTACGAGTCGAGGTTTACGAGCCACCCCCGCGGGTCGCCTGATATCGAACTGGTCGCGGTACACGTTAACGAGCGGGGCCGAAACTTTCGGCGAACGGATTTACGGTCCCCTCGAAAACACTTGGACCGATGCTTTGATTCTTTCTCGCTGCAAAATCTGCCGCCCCGGTGTGATGACCGCAAGTATGGCACCGGGGATGGCTGCCCCCTGAAGTTTCACAGTTAAAGAGGTTGCGAAGTCCGACGATTCCCGGAGAACCGCTCGCGCGCGTCGGGGTTGAAGTTTCGAGGAGCACCGATTATGGAGACTTAGGATTCAAGGGAATAAAATTGTGGTGGGGTGGGAGGGAGCTTAATACGCTGGGGGTTGGAGGAATATATATGGAGCGTGACACATTTATTAGGGGGTTGGACGCTGGGGATGCTGCGGCCCAGAGGATGCATTGTTTATTCCGTCCATGGAAAATTGGTGTTTTCAGGAAAGTATATCTCGAAAATAAAATTTAAGGTTGAAATTCAAGTATGTATATTTGATTAGAATTTTAATGAAGTTGCGTTAAATTAGAGTGCCTTTAGATCACATTACGGATTAATATACTAATGACGTGTTGTACGATGTAAACATTTAGTGGTAGGTAGTAATTACAATCAAAGTGCATATATTCAATACAAATTAATGTATATTAAGCTGGAGAAAGTTAAAATCAGATGTAATGTATACATATTGGATTAAAATCAGTATTGTAACAAACAAATGTGTGTGATACACGTGCACACCTGAAATATTCGATCGACTCATAAATAATTTCTGATACTGGCTGCAAATGGCAACGACGCATATCATCCTAGTGATCCATCATGCTGGAGCTGTGTAACAAATGTCAACAAACCATTGCAAATAATGAGGAATTCATAATTGATCAAGATGTAATTGATGCTTATTTTATTGATGGATATAATCGATATATTAAAACAAACACCGTGACATTTTTGAGTTTGGCTATCAGTGGTGTCAATTTCATGCCAAGTTTCGCTTAAACAATAACTTCGCTAAATAGTGAATAAATAAATGCTTTCGTCGAATGACGACTAGGCGGTCGAGGAGAAGTTTCCGGGCGAGTTAAAATTGAAAACCCGTGGAGAGTAAAAAGACGCGGAAAATAAAATGTTCGGAACACAGGTTCTGCAACCGAAAAAGACAACCTGCAGACTCCGTGCAATCTTGTTTGCCGCCGCAATGCAGGTGGCCTGAATAATAAACGTAGCCGGGCGCGGCAACAAGGAAAATGTAAACGCGCTAACAACAACGATCGCGTTAGGTATCGACGTGTAAAAAGCCAGAAAACCGTGCGAGGGTGGACGGTCGAAGTACGCACCCGAGAAGACGAGGAAAAGGAGTCAGCGAACCGGATCCAATTAATCGAATATCGACCGTCCCCTCTGTTTCGCTTTTTCCTATTTTTCTCTCGCAGCCGCCGCCGCCGATACCGCGCCGCGCCGCGCCACGCCGTCGTCCCAATACCCGTTCATTACGGAAACAGTGACCCGCCTACCTGGACAAACCGTGCGAGCCCCGGGGCTTTATGCAGCCTCGTATATCCTACCAGCTTCAGGCCAACCCTAAGTTTCTCTTATCCCCCACCATTCGAAACTCTGCCCGTCGCACCCTTATCGGACGCGAGTATCGCGACTAATAAACTTCCGGCCAAGAAGAGAGAAAAACGCGCGGAAAACGCAGGGGCATTGTCGTTCGGCGCCCCGATCAATTATATATTCGACCCTATAAAACCGATATTAAAAGCGATTCGATGGGGGGGGGGGGACCAGGATCGAAGCCGATTTTTTTTCACACATACACAACGCCACCCACTCCCACATGTCGCCGCCTTTGTCCTGCGGATCGAACGCTTTTGTTCAGTCAACGAGCCGCTCCATCGAGAACACAGTACCCAATCGTCGGGGAATATGGATATGGGAATATGGTTGACACACGCACACGTTTGTTTCTTCGCGAGCCGAAGTCGAGTGGAGGAATCGGGGATCGAAATAAACAATTACACTGTCCTACAGCCAAAAAGTATTTCGATTCCCACTATGCGATTCTTAAAGAGTTTTTCGCGCTGATTCCGAATCTGTCCTTAATTTTTCTCCTATACGTAAAGTTTTTGAGAAGATGGAGTTTTAAAAACAGACATATTTTTCAACTTTGAACAAATATTATGATGTGTTATTATAAAAGATATTGAATTGTTCTTAACAGCAAAAGATTCCTTAGACTTTTCCGATTACAGTGATATCCAATATTAATACATTATAATTGTTTAAACATGTCGAAATGGGTAGACATTAGAGACAAAAACATTTGATTAAAAATGAAATGTGCATTTGTTTTTATTTGCTCGGTAACCATTCAATATTCCATTACGAGAAGTATATTAGCAGTATTTCGAAACGTTACACACAAACAGTGAGAGAAACGAGTCGAAAGAGTATGAAGTAGAATAGGAACATTTGTGTAGTCCGACCCTAGAATCAATATTTCCCGGTAAAGAATCACAGCCCGATTGAAAATGTTTAATTTTACAGAAACACACTGATGGAAACCTGTTGAATTTCATTATTGAAAATGAAACGAATATTGCTACTTGGCTTCGTTCCATTGCTTTGAAGAGTATGATTTTTAAGCAAAGAGATTCTAGCTCGAAGACAATTGGGTGAAAAAATAGGAAATGCAATTTTCTTAACGATTCGATTAGTCGACGTGCGTGTAACGTTCTCGCGTCCCGAGCTGTGCATTTCCTCCGGTAGTTTCGTTGGTAGCAACGTTTATAGTGGTAGCCGTTTGTATGTAAACGACACTCGGTTGGAAATAATTATGAACAGACAGTCTATGGAACCGTGCAATTTAAATAGACAGTCTCTTGTTCCGACGACGTCGAGTGGAATTGCTCGATTTCGCTCGGGGAAACGAATCGAAAATGTTCGATAAACCTTTACCATCGTTCTCTTCTTCGTGGAGTGAAATTCAATAGATGACTCTCGTCATTCTTCCTGACTTTTCCACAATTACACGTGACCAGATTGCCAATTTTTCTGCACTTAATTCTCTAAAATTGTTTCTACATTCGCAGTTAAACGAACAGATTCTATTCGATTCCTGTTTCCCTGCAACACGATTCAAAACCCAATACGAAGGAACAATGGAGACAGAGAGATCGTTTTCATCTTCCCACCGAATTCCGCTATCAAAATATTCGATAGAGGCATCAAAAGCTCGGGCTGATACGTCCATCGATATCAATTCCTTCGCAGGCCAATAAAAAATCGCAGCGCCGTTATCGATGTTACGTCCAATATTTCCGCGGCCGAGGTTTTTAATCATTTTCCCGTCATCGATGGGAGATCGCGTCTCTGGACCCCGTCATGACAATGAAGAGGGTCATGTGCTGAATTAAGAGAAGAATCGAGCGAAATCGGGAAACCGATCCGCACGAAATTAATCTAGAACTGTAAAATCAACGAATTTCAACTAGAAAGTTAAAGTTGTTGACTCGTTGCGGTCACATTCTAAAATGTTGAAAATAACAGATTTATGAACACGAAGAAAATAAAATTCTTCATAGCGTTTCGAAACGGACTCCAGCAGAAAAATAAATTCCTATTGGACACACGGAGATACGAACGTTTGCAGTCTGGCAATTAATTTCAATAAACCGGTGAATGAATGGGCACGGTCGCAATAATCCGTGCAACACGAGTAGAATAAACAAACCCATAAAAGCTTAAAAAGTTTTCTTGTTACCCGCGGTAAAGGCGAGGTAAAGGGCGGCGTCGGCGAGCACGGTACGGGCGCGGGCGTGTGGCGCTTGCCGCGGAAACGAACGCGGAAAAAAGGCGGGACGCGGGCGAAAGCTTATGTGCACAACCTCAGAAAGCTCGGAGCTTCCGTTTAATTAGTCTATTTGGAGCAGCTGCAGCTACTTAAGCAACGTGCCCCCGCCCCCCTCCCACGAATTTACCGGTACCGGGCACCAACGAAAAACAATTTCCCTCGGGCGAACTGTTTCGCGAATAATTTAGGATTAAGGGTTAAGAACGGCTATCGGGGCCGAGGCAACAAAGTTTGCGGCGCCGTGCCACGGGACTTGGCAAGCATAACCGCCTCTCCCCGGAAGCGACGCGTCCCACATTTTTCTCCTCCCGCTTTTCCGGGGGGAAAAGCTCGGAGGGGGAGGGCGGTGGGTTAACGAGCGACGCGTCTGCCCACCTGGTCATTACTCAACTTCTTATTGTAATTAAAAACGATAAAATCGCCGGGTAAATTCATTACCCGGAATTTGTAATTGAAAGGGAGCTTGATGTGGGTTAATAGGAACGCGACAGTGCGTCCCGACCGCGACAGGGTTTGATTAATACCGCGGCTTCCGCGGAAGTCCACGACAAATGGATTTTCGATATGACCGCGTTGGGTTCTAAAGTATCTCGAAATTAATTCCTGCCCCGGGTCTCGAGCATCATTAATGTCCCAATGAGGCCGTCGCTCCTGGTTCAACGAAAATTCGAATTTCCCGCGCGACATTCGTCCTCGCGAACTGAAAGGGATTTTTAAATGGTCCGATATTACGCCGAACCTCGATCTTCATTACCAACACGTAATTTTCGTGGACGACTGTGCTCTACCCAAATGGGTTTCATATTTAATTGTGAGCCGCAGGAAACCGACTGCACGTGGTCGGACAGGATTGGCGAGGATTTGATCCTTTACAAATATTTAGGAGTAGATTGATAAGTAAATAATCAATTAAATAAAAATACATTTAAAACGGTCTAAAAAGTATAAAATAATTTTGCTTAGGGCCATACTGATTCCTAGCCCGTACAGATAGTCCTGAAAATTTGTGATTGTGAATTTTTAATAGCTATGAAAATACCTGTAATTTAAAACGATAAACGTGGGGCGCAGGTTTATACAGTAAGGAGTGTAGAGAGTAGCTGCCGTTGAGAAAACTCACACAACAGTTCATATAATTTGCAGTGCAATAAAATCTTAAAAGTATGTATTTTCATAGCTATTAAAAATTCACAATCACAAATTTTCAGGTCTATCTGTATACTGTATGGGGTTAGGAATCTGTACGGTTCTGAGCTATGTTTAAAATTTCAAGTCTCTAGCTCATCGGGAAGTTAGTTTAAAATCAATTGCAAAATTTGTACCGAACAGACGGAAAAACAAACAGACAGACAAGAAAGCGAGCTAATAAAAACGTGGTAAAAAAGACTGGGCGCGGTCAGACAGAATTTGCTAATTATAATTTCCAATTTTTTAATAATACTGGAAATAGGAAATTCGGCTCTGTAAATTATCGGAGACCCATCATTTCCTCTGGACGAAAATAAATTAGTAAGGGGAAAAACAATGAGCTTAATACGTGATAGTATATCAGCAAGAGGAAACTGACGGTAGCCAGACAGGATCTGTGAAATATAATTACGTATATCTTGGAAATGTTAAAGGTATGAAGAATGTGTCGTATTTAATTATCGGAAAGCAATCCGGTGATTCTCCCGAGGAAAATAAGATTGTCAGTGGGAACAGTCCGCGTATTATCAGATAGACTTGTTACCCGGGTATCAGATTCCTGATATCTGTTCGCCGTCCAGTAACCGAATATCGCGGTTTCGTCGGCGTGTCAACGTCAGTGCTCGTAGAAAGCTCGCGTTTTTTGAAAACGTGAACACACAGCAGGCTATCCTCTTACCAATTATACCGTGCAAAAAAAATCCTGATCCTTCCATTTCCGGGGAAAAACAGTCTCTCGGAAGAGGCAGGAAAAAATGAAATGGGACAAGAAGAACTCCCTACAATTCAATATCGAATAACAAATTAAAAAATAACATCTTTCTATACATTCTCGTATGATTTAAAAAGATTTTCTACAAACTTAGACTGCGAATCAAAAGACACAAAGAATGAAACTTCTGCGTATAGAGCACCCTGCTGTCCGTAATTTAGAATTACAGTGGAAATGATTGTGGACCGAGACAGTCCAGCGTAACCCAAAGTTAAATACAGTATTAAATTGGATTATTCTTAATGGAACCAGCCAAATTAATGTTTCATTTCAAATTGAGCAAACTATGATTATTCTAAATGGGTAAATAAACGCTTGAGCATCAGTTTAATAGGTAACAAGCGTCTGTTAATTACTGCGCAACAATCATTTGCACAGAAATGCACAGATTAATCAATTCATTATGAACGATCCATAAAACAAGCGGTATTCAAACAATGTTTAGAGTGTTAAAAAGCGGCAATTAAGCAACCAATTCTTTCTGAAATTTTTCAATTTATTTAACGAATCAGTAGTCTGAGATTTCCCTTCAGAAGTCGTAGAAAACTGTGGCAACAGTGGCAACATAAATCTTGTTTTCGATCGAAAACATTTTAAGCTGATCGAGACAAGTTTAATCATTGTGTAAAGTTTGGCGAGGGAGAAATTGATTTGGCGAAATGAGGGCGGGAAGATGATTTAAGCAGGATGTTCGGTGTGGTGTTATTTGCGTTCAGAGAGGCGATTGACGGATGTTCAGAGGGGCATCGTCGCGTTATCGCCGCGCAGACACTGAATTATCATCGAGCGCGTGCCAGCCCCCGCCGTCTAATCCCGGGCATTCATCATGTTCCTTCTGTCGTCAGGTGGCAACAGCTCAGCGGGACGCAGCACGGCCTGGACTACAGCAACGACGGTGATTCTAGCGTTGATTGCGAACCTCGTGTTTCTGCTGTCGACCTCGATGACGATGTTCGCGGCGACGGTCAGCACATCCGAGGCTCTCACTGCCGGCAGCAGGTAGCTCGTGGGCGTCGACGAGGACACCCCTGCCACTGTCTGACCCGATTACATCGTCCATGTAAAACCTAGTAGTCTAGGGCTTCCAGTTATGTATGTTACTATGTATGGAGTAGATAGTCGAATAACAATGATTTTTATTCGAGTGGGCCTGGCCGAAATACCGAGAAAAACTAAACCGAGAGGAAAAGACGACAGACAAGAAGAAACAGAGAGATAGAGAGAGAGAGAGAGAGAGAGAGAGAGAGAGAGAGAGAGAAAGCTAGAAAATTGGCATTAGCTTTCTTCGAAGCGATTATATACTTTCATCGAGCGTGTTTATCCTTTTTCTGCACGCGCGAGCAGACTGTTGAACCGAACAGGGACGATCGATCGATCGATCGTGTACACCGTCATAATTGTCCGATTCTCTGGGGCTACTAGGTGAACACGCGGGAATACCAGAACACATGGCTGAGATTGATAATTAAAGAAACAAAATTCGATGTGCTGAGAGTGAGAGAGAGAGAGAGAGAGAGAGAGAGAGATATGGAGAGGAGAGATATAAACGGATGTAAAGCGAATTTTCAATTGTAACCTATTGTACGCAATATAACACTCCCTACGACACACGATATGCTTGCTCGTTCGATTCCGTTCGTCCGATTGGTTTCGATTTTTCTGTGATTCGTTAGTGACCCCAGTGTTCACCGAGCGTCGAGGATAGATATACGATTACAGGGGTAATTAATATAAAAATGAACAAAACTGATATGGTTAAACGTTAGCGCAGCGACGGGCGGCATTCTGCTCAATATCCGCTCCTTTTAAGACGTCTGACGAGGAACGCGACAACATAGGTACCGATTTGTAATCTGTACAAATTGTAATAAATTACCATTCGAAGTACGTTCGATCCACCTCTCGTCGACCTCGTTCATTCTAACCCGTCAACCTTACATTTCCTGCGAACATGAGATCGGAAAATTAATTCAGACAGCACTGAGAAGAATGTTGAAAAACATAAAACTGTTCATTAAATAAAATGTTTACGTTCCTACCTTTATCAACATCTTGTTTCTTGGTGGAGCAAGTAGTCTTTCAACCAGGTAAGTACAATTGAAAAAATGTTGGACATTGTCTGTAGTGGAGCTTGACAAATGGTCTGACGAGTAGACCAACCTTGCTATTGGCCAGACAAAGAGCCCAAAGCGGTGAGCAACGAAACAGAGTCGTTTCGCAGAGCGTACGGGTCATTTTAATTTCTCGTTACACTTTCTTCCCGCTTTTGACTCATCGGAATTACTCGGCGACGCCATAAATTCCAGCTTGGCAGCCAGCGGGTAGACGGTCGCGCTTGCCGGGAAACTAATCTTGCTACTGAAGTATCAGTCGCTGAATTCATCCGCATCAGGGAGCCCTGCAATTAACTCGACGTTAAACGATTCTTCTCTCCACGTCGGCGCAAAAGGTAAGGATGCCGGTTTCCTTCTGGGGAACGTAATCTGAAACGTCACTCTACTTTGACCCGAGTGGTGGAAACAGGGAGAGAGAGAGAGAGAGAGCGCGCGTGAGAGGGGGGCGGGAGGGAAGGGGAGGGCCGGGATTGATCCAATAAAGAACGCTCCCTGAAAATTGGCACGACCACTCGTAAATGTTGAAGTGCACTCGGGCTACGTGGATTGCGACGTCGAAATATTTCCGGGATATGAATTATATCGGTACGTGACTCTTTCCGGTGGCCGTAATTGCGCCGACAGAGTTTCGGCGGGAAGGTTTATCGGCTCCTTAAAGCGAATTATTAAATTTATCGTTTAATCCACAGTGCGCGTTCACTGATGCGGCCAGTCGTACGAAACGAAGGTCCTGTTTGCTGATTCCTCGCGGGTCCGAGGACTCACGTTTCCCATGTACGTCCCTGCGGTCGCAATTTCCTCGGTGCAAGGAGCACAGAGTAATTTCAGGATTTCGCGTGGAACCTGGTCTCTTGAGAGTCGGACACGCTTTATAGTAGACCAAAAAACAATCCTTTTTTAAAATATTTCGAAGGACGTTGATTCTCTGTCCCATAATACACAATTCATTTTTTTCTGCAAGAATTTTTCTGTGCAAGATCCAGGAAAATCGCTGAAAATGGGCAACGAAAGACACAGATGACAGGAAGATAGGGAGGTGCACAGGCGAGGTTCCGGAGGATCTAGAAATCCGGGATCGTCGGAGTGTCACGGACAAAGCCTGTTATTTCGCGTGGCCGTGTAATCAAGAGAAGCCTCGCGCGGAATTTAATGGCTCGGTCTAATACAGTGCCGGTTGGTCGGTAAATATTCGCATTAAAATTCAGTGGGGGTTATCGGGGGGGGGGGCGGTAGGAATTAGCATTGTATACGTACAACGGGCTGGAGGCAACGTGACTCGAGGGCGAGACAGAACGAGGCAGAGCGAGACACGGATGCCGCGGGCCAGGTCTAAATCAAGCTTTAAGCGTCCGCGCACGTCACGACGCCTCGTAGTAGCGAGAGGCCACGTGCCGGTCGCGCGAAACACGTGCGAGGCAGGTTCGAGGAGAACCGAGGAGAACAGCCAGAAAAGGATAGACGGCCGTTTTAATTTCGCCGACAAGCCAGATGGACCGAATGGCGCTGTGTTCCTTTATACGGCCCTGAACGCTCTTGATTAACGTCGATTCCGCGGTGGCCGCGCCCCCTCTTACCTTTTCATTTTCTTTGCCAAGCCCCTCCCGAGCCGCGCAGAGAACCCGGATACCGGCGACCTAATTTTCTCCAAGTCCGAACTTCACCGACGATGGAAAAAGAAATATTCTCCTCCGGGCTTTTGCCAGACGATTCTGATCATGCTTGATTAATGCTCGCCGCGTTAATCATGCGATTAAATACATACGATGCGTTCGAAGATATCGGATGGGTAATTTGTTATCGGTGTTGGTAGACCTCTCGAGCTTCTTGGCCCCTCAAGGGGGTACACCCCGCAGAAGTGGGAATAGTTCTGAGCCAGACATTTGGGATATGTATCGATAAAATACTGTACCTCTGATTGAGAACGAATGTATGATTGTCCCTGTAGAATAAGGCAGTTTATAGTCAGACAGGGTAGTTAGGATAGAACAATTCCACTCGTCAGGCCGGAAATGATCGTCCAGGGACTGTTTGGACACGGCATGCACCCTGAATAGATAAAAATCACCACGAGAGCAGATTCGACTACTGTTTTATTCACCACGAACCAACCATCGATTCGAGAGTCACTCGATCCACGCTCGACAGATGAACCGACGTCGGCATTGAACCAACGAACCTCCTCCTAATTTTCATTGGAATTTCGCGATCCGTGACACGCGGTGCAGCAAAGAAAAATACTGTGCCTTCCACCCTACGATCTTTTGTCCTCGCCTCCACCCCTGTTTTCTTCTCTGTAATTTCTTTCTGGCCCCGTGGTTCTGCTTACCGTTTTCTTCGACGTTGTTACGCCTGGTCGGTTCTCTCGAACGCAAGAGAGAGAGACCGGTCCAATTATTTTATTCGTTCCCCGGTTACACGGCGACAAAGCCTCCCGATGTCAATTAAAGCCTTAACGAATTCGTTGTTGTCGGACCGCGACTCCACCTCCTTTTTTTTATCCCCGTCGTCCATCCTATTTTACAGAATCGACCAACACTCGTGTGCGGTCGTCTGCACTGTTACAGATCGTTAATTGGAGGAAATTACTCGGTCGAGGGTCAACGAAGCCCGTGGCCATCCTCTTCTCATTACATTCTTGAAGGTCTGCGGACCCTTCGATTTCACATGACTTCGTTAAACTCGTTGTAGAACAAATAGGGATCTGTGAAAAATAATGTTTGAAGGTTTAATAGGTATAATATAATAAATATATTTTTTAACTAAGATTTATTTTCCAGCCCAGTGAAGCACGTGCTTCTTAGTTATCAAGAGAAATCCTGTCAAGCATTTTCAGACCCACGAAACAATTTGAAATTCCGGTGGTATCGAGCAGCCAATGGGTCCTCGAAGGGTTGTAGGGCGCATTTGTAGGAATCCAAGGGGTCGCATTTAAGCGATCCATTAGGGATGAAGGGCCGGTGTCCCGGCCGGTAATTGATTTTCACGGGAGATCGGAATAGGCCCGCTGCGCTCGCGTCTAATCTGCGATGATAATCTAGACGAAGGGTTTATTACTCTTCTGGCATGGCCTCTCGATAATTGGCGAATTAATATCTCTTCGCCGGTATTAAGGGGATGAGTGGCCCGGCTGCCTCGAACCGAGACTTATCGCGAGACCTCGTCTTAGACACCTTATCCCGGCGCAAAGTTTATTCCGAACTAGAACAATCAATTATTCTTAGAGTCCCGTTCCACCGAAACCCGGGGAACTGCGGATTGTGCGGATACTTGATCTATAAATCGACCTACCTCCGAAGAAAAAATTTTTCCTCGAGTCACCAGTCTCCTTGAACTTGTTTGAATTTTTTAAATGAGCTTCATTTTAAATTCAACCGAGAGAATCAATGTCCTAAAAATACCTGAGAATCTTCTGGTGTGTGTGTGTGTGAAAAATTCGTTTAAAAAGTTTGTTATTTTTCGTTTGAACTGGAAAAAATTGAATTCCGTGAGAATAAGTTTCTAGATTCTGCTAGTTGACTGTTTAAATTCCTGAATTCTGTGAAAAAAATTTATTATGGTGATCACCGAAATCATATCTCTCTCTCTCTCTCTCTCTCTCTCTCTCTCTCTCTCTCTCTCGAAGCAAATTCTAAGAGCGTGGAATCAAATAGAATCTTAAGATCAGTGATGACAACTCTTGTGGATTAAGAACAAATAAAAATTGCATTGAATGCACGCGACTGGACGTGTGCAGCACGCGTTGTAGACAACCGCATTCGTCCCGATAGCCGCCGTAAATTCCGGAATGAAGTCGGAGCCAAGAAAACTTCGCGGACGTCCGACGAATTGTATTGACAACGTGCAGGGGTGGGATGAAAATTTTCCATCGCGAAACTTGTCCGCCGAAAAAAACTTCGGCTTGCGGAAGAAAAACGGGAGCAAGAGCGCGGAAAAGCGCGGAAACTTGAGACGACGGAAAGAAGTTGCTAGGAGTTACCGGCTGATAACTCGCGGCCTCCATAAACCGGAGGGAGTTACGACAAATATTTGTCTTCTCGCTTTATTCCCCCTCCTCTCTGCTACCCGAACGCCATCGTTTTACCCCGTTTCACTTCGATACTTCTCGGCGAGCTCAGTTTCCCTGAAGCTTTCGACGGATCACGGGAAAGACGAACCGCCGATTGGAAAAACCATCCCCATCCCCACCCAAACACCAACCCCCGACCATACAAGTTTTTTTAGACGAGAAAGTATTAGCGACGAACCTTTCAGATTACCGTCGATTGCTTTGGACGTGCCTCGATATCCAGACACACCAGAAATTATCCAAAAAGTATTTCAACACTTGCAATTCTCGAAAAATTATCGATTTTCAAAAAGAATTGTACATCATCTTGAATTCATGTTTATAGCCAGAAATCTCTAGTTTGACAATTCATCATTCCTTTTTCTCCCCATACGGTTTACTTTATTGCAGGATACATTATCTCCCATAAAATTTCTTTTATCTCATAACGTGACACCCAACTTTTCATATTTACATCGAAATACGCGAACCGTCGGTTAATCCATTAAGCGACAATGATGCGTTAATTCAGCGCATCGTTTATATTTTTTTCAGTCGATTTACATTGTTGAATTCCGTTTGCAATCACTCTGCTCGTAGTATGGAATCCCTGAGATTTGCTTAACAAATGTTTGCCCTTTTTGATGTATGAAAACCGTGAACATGATGTTTTATTCTGATGTGTGTGTGTGTATGAAAACGTCGATGGAACGAATCTGCGGGTGTTTCGATTCAAATGATCGTGTGATTCACTAGGCCCGATGTTTAATACATGGGAAATTTGTTTATTTCGTTACAGGGTCGCTTCAGAAAGCGGCCTGCTGCGTCGAGAAAAAAAAGCGAGCGATCAAAGTCGCCTTTACGAGATAAACGAGCGGCGTCACAACACGCGGCCGTCCTTTGATCTGCTTTTTCCCGGAAAAATTCGAAAAAATCTCTGGGGCCGACCCAGTTTTCCCCGTCAGAAGTCCCGGAATCGATCGAAAGAAGGATAATCCGGAGCTTTGCCAGAGCAGGCGACCGCCACGATCACTCGAACCATTAATTCAGGTGACGATAAAACCTTGCCGAACTCTTCGCGAGTTCTAATTCAACGAGAAAATTCGATAAGCGGATCGACCGGGCGCTGATCGATTACAAAGAATTTTAATGCGAAACGGAACAGAAGGTCTCCTAGTTCATTCGACACAGAAACGCGATCCGCATAAAAATAAACGCCGAACATATCTGCAACGAACAAAAGGCGGAGCGGAGGCAGAAGATTGTAAATATTTTTACGAACGATAAATCTACTTTTTCGCCTTTCCGATGGACACCGAACGGGAGACGGGAATAAACGAAATTGAACAGTCCATTTTTGTCGACGGGGTACTTGCATTCTTTGCACTTCCGGTGCCACGAGCACAAGCTTGCGAACAGATCATCCCTCGATTTTTTTTTATTTCCGACCGCCATTATTGGGAGTAACTCTTCGGTCTCGCGCGGGATGGAAAATAAAGGTTGCGACCGCGTGAAAAAAAACACTGCAACGCTTGGGAATATGTTGCGGTCGGTCGTAAATAATTATTCCCGACCCTTCGATGCAGTTTTTCCGCCGTGTCTGATCACAGCCGGTCGCTTCTACTGCTGCTGTATTGCCTCTATACAGTGGTGCAATGTAAAATGGTTAGTTACGCGGTACCAACATCTGCGAGAAAAATGATGGCAGAAATTTTAAGGGGTAAGCACTTTTCGATACTTGGAAAATATGCGAGGTTCATGTAACTTTTCCTGGAAATCCACTGCGGACACCTTAATCATACTGAATGTGCATTTTGACCGAAGACAATCATGATAAATGCGAATAATCGGATACAACAGCGCCAACGTCTAGAAACAGTCGGAATCTTCAACAAGTTGATATAGCCCGTATTAATCAGACACTATGCTAGACGTAATTGGTGGCTTTGTTTTCTGCAGTAATAAGGATAGGCAATTCCGAAGGGTCATTGTTGTACATATCAAGTGGAAATCGCAAATAATAGTCAAACACAATAGCTATTATAATTAACGTAATCACGCTTTCAGTGATCAAAATACAAAGTTAGACAGCTTTCGGGAAAAATATAACACAACTCGCATATATTTGTTCGGAAGAAAATATAAATAAACCGAAAACAAGAATACACGAGAATGTGTAAATAATTGTTATGGACGTATTAACGTGAATAAAATTTATTACTACAATAATGATAACAAATACAGCAATAAATCTTGCAAACGTCCAGACTGTACGCTGCTCTTGATTATAAAATATTGGAAAAGTTTTGTTCCCTATTATATAATTAAAATTTATCAGCAGTGGGGAGACTTTTGTACTTATGTTCCGTAATTTTATTGAAAACCTCCATTAATAAATACTGCTCGTGTCGCTTAATAATAAATGTCTACGATATTTGTAAAATAACGTGATAAATCAATAAATAAATTAATGACGCTGGAGTCCCGAATACAATAAAGAAAACTACATGGAGAAAGATAATAATAACACTAATAAAATAATTTAATTTGATTTAATATATCCGAGTTATTAAAATAGCAAATAAAATTGAGAACATCCGGTAAACTGTGCGCAATTACCATGAATACCGCGAGGCAGAGAAAGGAAAAAAGGAAGACGAGAAAGAGTATGTGTGTAACGAGCGGCCGGATCGAGGTTCATGAAACTCGAACGTGCTGGAACGAGGTCCAAATTTCTTTCGAGGATGGCTGACGTAAAAATCTATCGGCTCGGGGTATAAACCAACAAAAGGAACTGTGCGTTCAAGATATTTCGGTGGTATTAGGAAACGTGAGAGCGCGCAGGATGCTTTTGTGGCCGGCTGGCAGGATCGACAGGCAGCGAGGCAGTTAAAATGCAAACGCTCTCGGGATTCGCGATACGCGCTGCGCGGGTGAAAAAATACGAACGGGGCGAAAGAAAAGTGGGTATCGTTAATGCTCGTTTTTCACTGGCGCCCGCCGACAGAGGAATTTATTCGCGACCGTTTCCGCGCGTTCCCTTTTGTCTTCTTCCTTTCCGGCGGATTAATCGGTTTTTCGACGATTCGCACTCTCCGATGGAAAACCGGGGAAAACTGTTTCCCACCAAGGAGCGAGGGAAACCCGGAGGGAAAAAGACAGGGGAAACGGGAACAACGGCCGAGAGACTCTCGCGGAATTGTTCCAATTAGACGAGACTTTCTATCCTTCGACCCCGGGACACCCCTTTCGAAATCCATTAATTAATTACTCGGAGAGATTGAGTGGCCACCGATGGTGGAGCGAAAAAATATTTTTAAAAAATCGTCAGAGAGAGAGAGAGAGAGAGAGAGAGAGAGAGAGAGAGAGAGAGAAAGACAACTCGACCCCCGAAAAAAATGCAATCCGCGTCGCGAAAAGTGCGACGAACTCGTGTGCGGCCGGGGTCCTCGGCCAACCGCGCGTCGCTCGTTTGCACTTTTAATTAAACACCGCGACAGAGCGGACGTAATTAATTGGCGGCGAGGACCGGCACGGCGCCCGCGGACCACCTCAAATTTCCGTCGAACTAATTTTTCGAAACGAAGGCCATGCACTCGTAATACCCGGGAAATGACCGATACCCGGCTCTTTCTTGGACACTGCGATCAGGTTCGCTGCTTTTCAACCCTTTGCCGAGTTTCTGGAACAATTTTGCAAAATAAAAACAAGCTCACGCGTGTCCTTTGTATTATCTTGTTTAATTACATTGCTTTGATGTTCGACACTCTCTGTTCGCACCTTGGAACATTTATTTTGCATGTCGTGTAATTGAAAGACACCGTTTGAACTTTTCCTGTATGTATCCTTTAGTAAAACCATACATTTCGGATTTCTATTCCCCCTTTTAATCACATAACATATACATGATTAAAATCACTTCAAACGGTCCGCGCGCGAACACAGTTCCGTCTCTCCTAAAAATTGACTGACGCACGACGCCATTTTTTGATCAGATTTTTCTCCACTTTTATTATTGTCTCTTCTATTCGGCTGGCATAATTTCGCGGGGAGTTTCGAAACCGGTCGGATAATAAAGGAATGAAAAACCGGCGCGGCGGTTCGAGAGCAGAACAAACCCGAAAAAGGTGACGAAGAAACACAAATAATGCCGGTAATTAAGAGCCGCCGTCGAAATTAGTCAATGGTGCTGCGGACAATAACGAATGCTTGTTGACAGCGCGAATTCGCGCGTGATAAACATCCCGGCCGTCGAGCGCCGTGTTCTCCACGCGGCTGTTAAAAAACAAAAACGGAAAAGGAGAAAGAGAGAGAGAGAGAGAGAGAGAGAGAACGAAGAAGAGAGAACCCCCCAAAAAATACAGTGATCTATGTTACAGCTGGACGGGACCGGGGGTAATTTATTATAAAGCGTTTCGATTCACGCGTGCGCGCTCGCGCCCCCAGCGAAACCCGGTAAAAGTACAAGTTCATTTCGGTGGACTGTTATTTGTATTCATTCGACGTGGCGCGCCGTTAAATTGCGAGTTTACAAACATTTCCCGGCGATTATAAATAATCGGGCTCGAATTCTTGGCCGCTTCACGATTCGGGGACAATTTCAATGCGGGCGGTCCTCGCGTAAATATTCAACAACTTCGCCCGTGATGTTTCCGCTGCCGGCCGCCGGTAACAATCAGCGTTCGGGTCGGTGGATCAAGATCTGCAGAATATTTCTTCGAGGCTAACTATACAGTTGATCAGACGTGGACGCAGGATTTTTCCAGGGAGCTTGGGTATGGAGGACGCAGCTTGGCAAATCGAACGTATGTCAAACTCACGTTCGCGATTCCGGTTTTCCCGCCGATTTCAGGAATTCCGTGCCAAGCGGACAATCTGTCCGAATACACTTATCAAGCCAAGGCAATCAGTCGCAATTGGAGTTGCGGTCGCCAAACGCACAGTGGCCAGCCCCGGCGATGCATCTGCGCGTGAATCAGCGTCGCATTAATATCGGAATGCCTAGGCAGCTAGGACACAATTCCGCGACTACGCTCGCCGAAATTTACCGTCAACGTATCCAACGCGTCCCCGCGGGCCCCTTCATGGGCCGATAGAAAGCCTCGATACACCATCCTCGGACAAGCTAGACACCCCTCTCGCGCACACACCGTTCGAATACCAGACCGCAGTCTGAAAATTATTCCGTAGGCGACGCGGCGCGAGCACTTTCCGCTGGGATCCGCCCGCAATGAAGTGCTTGATGGACGCTCATTGCACGCTCGATTATCGTTGAAACCGCTCCGAACTCGTTCGCCGATCAAAAACAGGCTTCGAAGCGGTGTCCGACTTGCGGTCGATCTGTACTACTTGCTGGTTTTCCGATCCAGCCTTCGCTCTCGGATCAGAAAGCACTGGTTTGTGCTACTTGCCGTGCTATACACTAGGTTACAATATGGTCCGTCTATTCACGGATTCTCTCTTGTCGAAATGTTTATGGATTTTTATATATTATTTGTATAGAGAAATACACGTTCTTGCGTTACAAATAAATAAATATTTGTCTGGTTAGTGACAGACCCATTCCACTCGTCTGTTCATATATCAGTACCACTCTATCGTATTTTAACATTAGCCAGAGATAACCTCCGCCGTCTGACCAATGGCCCAGTGATTCCACTGGCATATCTTCGCAGCGCCGAGGGAGCAAGTCGTCGCCGCTTAGCCGAGCTCGTTCATTGAAATCGAGCCTTAGAGACATTTAATGGCGGCCACCAAACAAGACGGCGATCTTACTCAGGCTAACGGCCGCTGTAATAACCGTTATCATTATCATTCCCGCGCGGGGCTGGGACGGACTATCTGAGCGGAAGCGGGCAACGCCGTAGCGCACGGTATCGGCAATTAAAATTCATGCCGACGTCGTTAGACCTTCGTCCACGGTCGCACGTAGCCGAGAACGCGGACGTGACATCTACAGTTCGCTTCATAACTGCTACGAGCGAAAGAGGAGCACACGGCTTCTTTTTCGACGGTTCCTTACCGTTTCAGATAGGGCGCGGCAGTCTCTCCGTGGACGGACTCGAGCAGTTTCTTCATTTTATCGAACCACCGGAAAAGAGCGTGAGGGAAGTTAACACAGGAAGTTCCAAGAGAGAAGTTTTGCCTCTCCGAGTACAGTCGAATCGCACCGCGGAGAGCATCGCGTAATTTTTCTATCCTCGCTTTTGCAATCGGTGGCGCGTCGCATAATCGCTTAAAAGGCACGTGCGCGACACCGCCGCGCGCCGCGCCGAGGAGAAAAAAAGGACAGGTAGGCGACATATATGGTCGCGATTCAGACCACGCTGCCAGAGAATCCCTTTTTGCCCCTGCCCCCTTTGACTATAAACGGTTCGCCAAAGGGTTAATGAAACGTCGATCGAGCACGTCATCTGCGCGCGATAAATTCAATGCGCCCCGGCGTGGCGTGCATTGCGCCGGAACCATATGTATCCGACACGCTCGCGTCGCGTCGGTGCACGTTGGATATACGCGGCCGCGGACCAGGCACGCGCCGATAGAACCGTGAAACAATGACCCCCGGCCTGCTTTACGATTATTATTTATTTAACAACGCCCGGTCAGAAATTTCGAATATTCGTTTTTCTCCAGTATTCGCGCGATGCGTCGAGAGTGAACCGCTTCCCGTCACGATCAATAGTGTCAGATCCATCCGCTCGATCCAAACCGGTCTATTCTACTTGCCCGACCAACCGTCGACCTCCACTACTTGGCTGAATAGAAACTGATTTGTATCTCGCTGGCTAGATGCTAATTCAGACCACCCGCGTGATCCTGACGTCCCCTAGTCGATACCAGCTACCTCGTCTCATTGAACCTTCCGGAAAAATGTCGCACTGTTCTTCGGATCGATGGTTGAGCTATACTGCTTATGAAAACGCACCGTATGGTTGATCCGGTCAGAGGTTGTTTCGTCGCGACCGTGATATTCGCAATTCTATTGAAATATCGCCCGCCAAATTAATCATTTAGTTAGTAGATATTTCGTATATAGTTCCTATTGATTTGTCACGATGTTTCTGATGGAAAATTGATCTTTCGCTAGAGAACGAATATTTGTAAAGTTGCGACGGAACAGAGGTTATGATTTTATTCAGGTCCTTGAGTGAGGACCTGGCTTCTACAATGCTGTACATGTTATTGTACGTATTTAGATGTTAATAAAAACGTCACTCTTACCATGTCTGACTAGTGGCTGGCACGTTCTACTTAACGACCCATATTTTTCGATCGAATGATTCCCAGCATCATCGCTAGCAACACTGTTTTGAAAAATCGCCCGATGAAAATCGAACGTGTGTCACTGATTTCAGTAGAGTATCTCCGAGAACCACTCGTCGGTGCAATTACAGGGCCGTATCACTGCGCTAAGCGAGTAGGTTGCGCGACGGTAATGGGTCAACCGGCGCGGCGCGGCGCGGCGCGGCGCACTTGTGTGTACCCGCATACGGAGGACTCGAACGTGGCATTGTGCAACCGTGCGAATGTATTATCTGGCGGGCGTAAGCGAGCACATACGTTAATTGGCTATGGCGCAACACTAATGCGCCGATTGATACGTAAATGGAGTGGGCAATTATGCGACGGAGTAAACAACAATCCCGGTACCGGTTCTCAGCATAGAACACACGGCCTATCCCGCGTACACCCCCGTCCATCGAAATCGACGAAAACCACCGGCGCGGCGCGGCGCGGCGCCCCGCTGATCGTCTGAAATCACCGGCTGATTGCAATCACGATCGCTCATCGCCTGATTGGCAAGAAGTTAGGCGAACCGAGCGCCGCGGGGACCTTTCGCCTAATCCGCGTGGCCCGCAAACGTGCTCGCCGTGGATTCGAATCGTGTCTTTCCGAAAGACCTCCTTATAGGAGCCATATTAATTCTTGATTTTAATACTATTACAGGATTCCGTCTTGTTCACTAATACAGAATTTTTTTACTTGAATGATGACACTGAAATTTTTATACAGAGAACCTTTTTAACTAGAGGTCTGCGGGACCGGGACGGGATTCCCGAAAATGTTCGGGTTTCTCGAATATATTCTGGTTGCCCGAAAATTTTTTCGGGATCTCTGATACTGTACGGAATCATTTAATACGTTTTCCGAAATATCGTAAAAACGAAATTATATAGAAGACTCCTGTAGCATAGATAAAGACACAAAAAAACAATATTAAAAGATTCCGTACAGAGTATCAGAGATCCCGAAAATTTTCGGGAATCCCGTCCCGGTATGTACAAAATTAGCGAGCGCAATTTCGAAAAATGACAGGGGCAGGAGATCCCATTAGACCCGATCCGAGATCCATCGCTCGTCGGATAATGAAAACACAGGGAGTTCCTGGGAACAATGGCGGCAGAGCACGTGGCGCTGCGGGAACGGAAGCCGGCGAACGAAAAATGTATTGGTAGCGGCATAAAATGCGACGCAAATTGAACGCCGCCATTAAATAATTAGGGCGGAGAGCGAGCGAGCGAGCGCGCGCGCGGGCACGCGCTGGCGAAGAACGTGGCGCGCGCGCAAAGTATTTCATCACTTTCAACATAATTCCTCTCCTCTTTTTCTTCCTCCCTCAGACCCGTTGTTTTTTGTCTGCCTTTCTTCTACCCGCTTCCGCTCCCACTGGCACACTGAGCGCTCCTCTTTTTTCCCTCTGTTTCGATGGTCCCTTTAACGCGAAATTATATTTCTATTACGCACGGGACGTATTTAAGCCATTATGCGTGGTCGTCGCTGCAATTTTCGCTTGAAACGCGATTAACCCAAATACGGGCGACGCTCTATACACGTTTCTATTCAGCGCGATTAACGTTCCACTCCTCAGACGCACTTTAAACGTTCGCCATAATGATCCAGCCATCTATCTGGACCCTCTCTCTCTCTCGAACGAACGAACGAAGGAACGAACCAACGAACGAGGTTTCTCTCGGCTCGAACCTCGCGCGATGATTCTTTTCATCTGTAGAAAATTATAATTTCTTTCATCCGCTCGGTAGCTGCGACTCGAGCAACGATTTCGGAGCCCTCTTCACGAATATTGATACATTTCCCAACTAAACTGCGATGACGATGACGCTTCGTATTCATCCCTCCCGCTTCTATACCGTTCATCTGCCAACGAGAAGTGTAATATTGAAAACGTGCGATTCCGACGATCTCCGGCATCGTACAGTATGATTGCGTCCCTCTTTGGTTATCGCACATTATAGCTTCTCTTATAGTTTGACAGTGTTCTGCCGAAATTAACGCGCGAGGCCTTAATATCAATCTGCTACATAATATTATCCATACAACAAACCTCCTTCGAGCAGGTTCTTGATGAATTATGTAGTTCCCCGATTGGTATTCACTGAATTAAAATAAAAAGATGTCTTGGTGTTGGAGTTAAAACAACTTCGAGTGTGTGCAAACGGTTAAATATGTTTTATCCATGCCTATGCTATTTTTCAATTGTATTAACTCGCACGAAGCCCTAGAAAAAATTGCCACCGATTATTTCCAGTTGAAAATCGCGTTCGTCGCCCGTGAATGACTTTTCCGCACGTAGAGCGTTCCCGACACGTTTTTCCCGATCCGAGTGGAAAATCTGGTGTTTTCGTTAGAGGGGACGAGACCAGCCGGAGTGTTTTCGAAATGTCTTTTTCTGCAAAACAATCCCGTCAGACGCTTCGTAACAATTGAGTGCACGCGTCACGACCGGGTGCGGCCAGGTAGGGAAAAAATAAAATTGGAACGCATTCCGACCAGCCGAAACCGTTCGAATAACTCAACTATCTGATTTTGAAGTGGCGTGAAAACATTTCGATCGATGGCTGCTCGAATCGGCCCCGGCACAATCGACAGACTCCAAGTTTCGAACTAGTCGGTACAATGCCGCAGCCCCGGACGCGCCCCGATCGTTGATTTTCGATCGCGAGTGTCGAACAACATTCCTGCGCCACGATTGAGTGTCAATTTTTAATTTTCCGCCGCTACGGTTTTATATATTAAACTGCATTTCTTGTCGAATAATAAAATACAGCGTGTCCAACGAGATAAAAATTTTGTTCTTTTATTGAGGGCTACATTGAGGCTCAAGAAAAATAAAAATCTGCTGAATTTCTATTACATTTGTCTTGCAGCAAATCGGCGTTCAAGATGACTGCAATAAATTCATGAAATTCATGGCGTATCATCCTTTGTGTTAAAATTAATATCCTTGCTCTAATAATTAATGTGAATACACACGAACTTAAATACAATGCAATCTTTTCGGAGGCGGCGCAAAATTGAAAATTTTCCAAATGACAGATGTTGCTGATTATGATTTCCTTGGAATACGGTGAACTTGGAAATCAGTAGGTGGAAAGAAAAGATACGCGAGTCTTTCATCCGTTTAGAAAATTTTTCGCGATCATTATCGGGCGGAACCTCATTGGTAGTAACAATAATGTCGCGTCGATGTCATAAATTCAATTAAAAATCAACGTTCCAACGTTCGTCGAGAAAACGCTACGTGTCGGTCCGGGGGATAATTAACGGCGTTACTAATTAATGTTGCTCGCGTAATTACGCGCGCCTTACAGTCCAACCAACTCGCGTTCTCTTCCCCGATGAAAGGGACGCGTTATCCACTGTTTCATTAAACGCCACCGAAACTTTTCGAGCCGCGAGCGTAGTTTCAGTAATCGTCGACGCGCGCCGCCGTCACGAACCAGAAGAATAATAACCCATCCGACTGTTAATTAATATCCGAACGCGCTCGGAACGTTCCGCGGAATATCGACACGCTCTTCTCGAACGTTGGAAAATAGATCAAACGCTCGGCTTTCTGCATATTTATCGACTGATTCGGAAAACAGTAATACCAGATGATTTTGGTTGTCTCACGATGCAGCATATAATCGTCCAATTTAGAGTCATTCACACATGTACAAGGTGTATAATCTACACCTCTGCATCGGTGGACATTTGTAAATGAAACTTGCCGCAAAATTGCTTATAACTCTATATAAATATAACTATAAATCGCGGTCGTCACTACAATATAGCAGCGCCCTTACCTGTCAAAAACACTGCAGATTGCTCAACTTTAAGCAAGCATAACTCCTGAACCATTGATTCTACAGGATCGAAACTTCATTATTGATTGGACTATTCATTGGTTCTATCCTTCAAAAGATATGTATCGGCCTTTTTATTACAAAATTACCATGTTTCCCAAAGTTACTCTGTGCAGTTGTTTCGAACATGTCCGGGTTTTTAAGTAATATGAAAACACAGATGGTTAAAATATCAAGGAATGTCAATGAAAATACGAATGAAATAATATTCGTGGCAGTCCATTGTCTATTATGGTCCTTTCTCCTATTTTAATAGGCGCGCGCGGTTTGACCAAAGGCCGACCTACTCTACTAGCTTAGCCTATTTTTCTTTGCTCGCCTAGCAGAGAAGACGTCCAATTGTATTTACCTGACTAGGGCAATGTCTATTTTACTGTCCCGACAAGTATCCATCCCTTTTGCTTCTATACGAACAATAATTACGAAGGAACTGTTCCACTTGTGCAAACAATGAACGACTGATGGCTCTTGTTTCACCAAAAAGCTATTCTACATTCAACGACTCGTCTTCAACGACCAAGTGAACCGACCGAGTTTCACGCAAGGCAAACACGTCGAGGCATCAACAACGCAGTTCAAACGACGTCAAACTTGACCAAACCTCGTCGAACCTGGCCGAATCTTTTACGAGAACGTGCGAGTTCTCGAGGGAAACCAAAATACCATAGAGTGGGTTTCGTCAAAATTCCGTGGAGTTTCAGGGAAAATACGAATGAAATAACATCGTAGGCAGTCCGTTAGCTCTCGAGGCCACTATTTCAATAGGGAGCGGCAGTTCCCTTGGCACGGATTAATCGCGCTCGCAACAGCTCGCGATCGAGGCCGAAAGTCAAACGACTGAGAGAAAGAGAAAGAGAGAAAATTCAGCGTGTTTGCCGAGACAATGGCAGGAAAGGCGGAAATAAATAAGAGAACACGGCACTTGGACGACATTCGGCCTCCCCGCTGGTTTGTCGTGCTCCGCCGGCAAACGGTAGTGGCTGCCATCCAAAAATATTCCTCCGGCGGAACGCTTATTTCGTCGCGGCACGGCGAGAGAGCGGTTGCGTCGAACGGGGAAGACAAACAAGCAAGAAGAGGAGTTTTCCGGCCTCGACGCCCCGCACTATGTACAAGACATAAGTATGCAGTTTTCGTCCGGGGACGAGACAGAGATTCCGTGGAAATTTATTCGCCGGACAGACTGCCTCGTTCCGCGACACACTCGTGACTCGATTCCCTTGCTGGACCGGCTTTGCACCCCCGCTGTTAACGTTCTTCCGCCGTTTTAACCGGATTATTCAATTCAACGCCGAGAACCGAGACGCTATTTTCATTCAAATCCTACCCTCCTTGAAAAACTACAGACATTCCCCTCCTTAGAAAAATACTCCGCGTTCGTGTCCGATCTGTTCGCAAACACTCTAAAAACATTTTTCTCACCGTATAGTTTAGGTATACCACCATGTTGATAAACATGCCTATAAATGTTTACAATGATTGTGTTAAAGATAAAATTCCTAAAACATCCTGTGTAGGTTTTAATTTATTTATTTAATATCGGACAGCGAGCGGAAATGATTTCTGGAGGAATAATATTTGTTTTCCGTATCTCGTTTGCTCACTAGAGAATTCGTTCGAGTGTTCGGTTGAGGGATTCAGGCAGCGATAGGCGAAATTGTCGGATAGAACTTACGCAGCCGGGGGTAGTTCGTACACATTCTTCGAGCGTCTTCGGATTTTCTTGCGTTCAACAGGGTTCAGGAAACTTTCCAAGGATCCACGATTCGGTTAGCGTCAGCCGCTGACTCAGAAACGGCCAGAAACATTCTCGCTTTCCAATATTTAACAAGCCTTTCCGCATTTCACCCTTAATTTCCTGGCGCTCATCGGAACCCGGGAACCTGGCGGCCAAAAGGAGTTTCGAGTACAACTTTTCCGCTTTCGTGTGGAACACAAACACCGGTGAGACTCGTCCAATTTGCGTGAACGAGGCCTGCTAATAAGTTTCATAAACGCGGACTCCGCCGGTTCATTATTAAACGAAAATATGGGCACCGGCCGCGAAAACTTTGCGAAAATTCGGAAGTTGCGCCGCGAAATGTTCTTTCACCTCGAGATACCAGCAAAGATATCCTCAATAAAAATGCAATCAGCAGACAAGGGTGGAAGGTGATCGAAGATCAAGGATTAAAGATTTCCTAGTGCAGGAAAGTGTCATAATTTCAACGAATCGCAACAGACGCTCGCTAATTTTTCGATCGAACGAAATTACGAACGAAGAGACAAAGAATTTGCGAAAATTTATGCAAAAGCAATTTTCGCCGGTTATCGAGTTTACTTTCATTCTGCGTATTCGCAGTTTTAATTTATCCATCAAGTCCGTTCTCATAAAGAATCGTCTCTAGGATGTATGACTATGACATTAAGACCACCTAGAATTTGAATGTCTGACCACTGTCAGCTGTTTCTACTTGTTTCGATGTTTCTAAATACTATAGAAACTCATCCATGTTACAACAGTTCGCAAACTGTTGATGGGAATTGTGATACAGGGTAATCAAGTAGAAATGTCCAACAATGGTCAGACACGGGATTTGTGGTATCGGTACTTTGTTGTTTCTGTGACTGGACGATAATTGACAAGGGTCCGGGTGGGGTTGACATGAAGTAAACTACAATGTCATGAACCTATACAATAAGTAGAACTGGTCGACAATAGTCAGGCGTTGCAGCAAGTACCCAGAAAATCGCAATTCTTACGCTTTAGTAGTTTCAGCTTCCTTTTCCAGAGAACTGTGCCTTTTCCAGAAAGAATTCGCATTTGTTTTTGTCAATGAATTACAAGGGCAACTAATTATCCACTTAAATCAATTTTATTAAACGTACCAATATTTATCTGTGACACGTTTCGAGTCAGTTTCGAAGTGAACTAAAAGGGCAATGAAAATGAAATGTGCAGGATGTTTCGTCGGGGAGATAGTTCGAAATGATCGATACGAGGAACTTGAGTGAATCGAAGGGAACACGTCCCGAACCATAACAAATATCCTCGAGTTGCCAGGTAGACGCGCGATCCGCGATTAGAGAGTTCCGCAACGCGAACGGCTCGCTCATTAAAACTACATCAACGTCGGGTGTATAGAGCCAGCCATCCGCCAACTTATCCCGGCGAAATGCGGTTAGGGATTTCCGACAGCCACTTCGCCGGTCCATGGCTGACCCGATGGATAAATGCGGGGGGTGGCGCGATAACGGACCGCGGGAGAAAGTGCTCCCGCTGCAGTTCCCGACCTCGTGTCAAGGGAAACCTCCGACTTTCCCTAGGCAGGAACGGTACACCCATGCTCTGATACTGTGCTGCCTGTCTTTGGATACTTAGCGAGCCATTCGCTGACCATTTGCACCACCATTCTGCACGCCACACTCCACTAACTCGGCGGCCTCGGGGGAATTTGGTCGCATCTCTCGTATAGGGTAGCTATTTTTTATCTCGAACGGCCGAGCCGAACGTAGAGAAGGACAGCGTGTGTAAAGAGAGACCATGCGCGGGCCTTTGAACAGTGCCGGCGACGGCAACTGTGTTCGCGTCTCTTTCTTATCAATGCGCTATCCTTCGTTGCGCCCGAAACGTTCATATACAGTTGAAATTATATCGTGTTTGGTATTATTTTGCATTAGAAAAATGCCACGAATATGTTGGTGAAAGTTCCATAAAAAAATAATGAAAAATAAAGAAGATTAAATATTGGTGTTACATTGTGATAACGCACGGGCGTTTGAACTGTGCCTGCCGGCAATTGCGACTCTCCGCGTCGCGTTAGTAGCGGTTCACACCGATGTACCGAGCCGAGATCGGATTACTAAGTTGGGGGCATATTCTTGGTCGCATCTATCGTACAGAAATTGTTGCGTCTATAGAGGATTTACTGTAATTTCATATAAAATACTCGTGCTTAAAAAATAATAAACATATATAAATGACTTTGTTTGAGAAAATGTGGAGGTCGCGAACTTAATTGCCAAGCTAATAATATGAACAAGTTTCCCTTTGTGTGTCTACATTAAAAAATTACATCTTCCACTGGAGAGGCGTTTTTTCGTTTTCCTATTTCTACAGCACCGTTTGAACCGTTCCCGAAGCAAGGGGTCAAGCATTTCTCAACGAGATCGTAGTTACAAGGCAGGGAATTACCAGCGGGTACTTAAATTGGACGTACGACAGACGTATTTAGTTTCGAGAAATTGTGTTCGTGAGTTTATGTTTCACCGTTCTATCCAGTCTGCGTTCCTTCCCGCTAATGAAGTGTTCCAGGCAGCGTATAGCAGCCTGCTGTCTATCTGTTTGTCTATCCATCTCTCTGCACTATTCACGTCGGTGGAAAGTAATATCTGTGGTAACCGCGCTATATTTTCTCGGACGTGCGTTTTTGCAAAGGAAAATGTTGCTCCCATTTCCGGCTGTTGAAGGAATTTTGGGACACCCTGTACAAAGAAAACACTGCGTCGAGACGAGCAAACGAGATCCGACCTTCAGACAATTCTTCTAGATGATATTTCACGCACAGCTTGTTTGAATAGTAGTATTGTAATTTTTAGTGATATCTCGGAGGGGATGGAGAGTTAAAATTTGCAATAGTAGTCCGTTGCACATTCTAAAAATAAAAATAAATATTTGAACCTGGCAAGAAATTAGTCACACCCAAAGATGTTATTGTTGGATTAGGTTGAATTCTGCCAATCCTTGCAGTGTTACACTTGCTCCCCCATTAAATTCACTGCAGTCAGACAGAACAGCAAAATGTACCGAAGTCCAGGATCAAGAGGTATCTCCAGAAACCGAAGTACACCGCTAGCATCCGAATAATGCTCGGTTCCCAGGACATCCCGCTAAGATTGATGAAGACGTAGCTCGCCTCCCCGAAGAAATGCCTCGGCGAATGCGTTAAAAGGACACCGGCACGATGCGGCGAGGCGAAAGACTTCGCAGTGTATCCCGTACAGTCTCGAGGAAGATTCCGCGCGAGTGGTCCTCGCGTGCGCCTCTTGTTCAATTTACGAACAGGAGAACGACTAGCATACGTAATTGCAGTACAAGCGGATTTTATATTATCTCGTATCTCGCGGGCGCAAAACCGGGGCCCGCATAAAGTTACACCGCGTGGACGCGCGTTACTCACTCGGCCCCGTAATACAAAATTGCGCTCTTTATGAGAAGAATATTGCAATTTACATTTATACGAGACGTGGCCGCACGCGGCTGCGTGACGGAAATGACGGGTTGGCCGGCTAAAAATGTTGTCTTTCGTACGGCGAGCGGTATTAATTAAAATGTTAATAACACAATAGAACGAACGGCCGGCTTGCACTAGCCCCGGCGACGTTTCCGCAATTAAAGGGATTCCGGCGGGCGGGGGAAACGCAGAGAGATAGAAAGAGAGACGGAAGGGTAGAGAGACAAAAGGAGGACGAGCCGCGGGGAGAAAAAGTTCGCCCGAGATTCCGCTTTGATGTTCCTAGCCGGCGAAACCGTTCGCCGTGCCGGGGATCGTTTCGTCGATGCCAAATTGGAATCCCTCTCTCTCTCTCTCTCCCCCCTCTCTCTCTTTCTCTCTAGCGAAGGAGAGCAGATCGGCCCCGCGAATTTCGAGGAAAGGGTTCCGGCCCGCTTCCTTTTCTGCTTACGGAGAGAAAAGAGCCTGCGGGAATTATTGTTCCCTCTGATATCCAATATCGAGGTAAGATAACTCTTCCCTTTGAAACCGGGAGACATCGAGTTATCGAGGTATGAAAGTCGATGGTTTCGTGGACCTTGCAATTACGTGCCCAACCCCGATCAACCCCCTGCCCCCGTCTACTTGACCCCTCTCACTCGCTCTAGCCCATTTCTGTTATAAGTCAGACACGATATTCCTCGTGTTTCAAGCAACCGTTTCTTGCCAGCCAGCATCGAGATCACAATCGCAGTAATTGAAACCTAATATCGGTGACGTCGTCCCGAATGTGTACGCTTTGGTCTCGCTGCTCGACCCGACGGATTGCTTCGGTTTCTTGCTCAAGATGCACCTGATTCTATGGAAAATTGTGTACGGGACATTTTATATCGATGGAGTACGACGGATCTCTATCATTTGTAAGATTGCTGTCCTCCGGTGCTTTTGTCGAAGGCTGGGTTTCGTGAGCTTGATGCGAACGATTCTTGTTTCCATGTTTTAACGATGTACATTTCATCCAGATGAATTACATTGATCTTTTACGGAAGATGAATTTAATGACCTCGCACTGCACGGATATCTCAATTTTTAAAAAAAAAATGTATAAAAAAAAACATTTTTTAAAACCACGCTTATATTATAATGCACTAAAAAGGAGAAAATAATTTTTTTAGGCATTAGTGACTAGTGACTATAAATAAAAGCGTGGAGCTCTAAACTATATTGGCGTAATCTTCGTCGGCGCTCCACGCTTTTATTTATAGTCACTAGTCACTAATGCCTAAAGAAATTATTTTCTCTTAAAAAATGTTTTTTTATATATTTTCTACTTTTTAGTCTTCTTTATTTTTTACTGGTCTAAGTCTTTCCATTTCTGCTAACGCTTCGTTATTACAAAGCTTCTTTCCTGTTAATTTCTAAGACACTACAACGCCCCGCCGCCTAACCTGTACCGCTCAACCGCGTCGAGTATGTTTAAAGTTTCAAGTCTCTAGCTCATCGGGAAGTGGTTTGAAATTCGTTTACAAGATTTGACGCATACAACGACAACGACAAGTCGGCAAGCTAATATAAGCGTGGTAAAAATCTTTATACCGAACTAGTGCAAGGTTTCAAGACGGTAGACAAAACAGCAACGTGCGTTAAGCCATGTTAATAGAGGTGACGCTGATTTGCGGAGGAAATAATAAGCGGAGTGACGAGACAAGTGCGTAAGAAGACTGAAATAGCAAGAAACGAATCGACAACCGTGTGCCTCATGGGAGACCGAGTAATCGAGGAACAATGAACAATTACCGCAGCTGGCACCGGGGCGGCAGCGACGCGGCGAAATCGCGTTACGATCTCTTCAGAGGCAGGGACAGAGTAAGGAAGCAAATCGACGGGCTTCAAGCCGAATTATCCGGTTAGCCGGGTCTCCGGTAAATCCGATTCAACCTCGAAAGTGTACGCAACCCGCAGCCCGTCTCCGGCAAAACGTAGTTACCGTCTGCCTGGGAATCGGGTTACGTCAATGTCATTGATAACGGGCCGCCGCTGGTTCCCGTCAAAATCTATCGCGGCTCGTTTAATATACCGAGGCCTGATTTTCTCACGATCGTCGAGGCCTCTCCGTCGACGTACCGTCGTAGTCGTCGTCTCGTTTCCCTTCCTAGAGATCGAGAGTTGCCGAACGGGTGACCCGGCCCGTCTACGATCAAGGAAGACGGTAGAGAGAATTTTATGGGTTCCATCTAGCCCGCCGTCTTCCACCGTAAAATTCTCCCTTTTAGTCGAGTGACAAGAATTGCGATCGAGGTTCGCCTCCGGGGGAGGAACGTGCGAAATCCAAACACAGGCGGCCCGCCCCGGGTATCGATCAGCGGAAGTGACTTCGTGCTGCGAGGAAGCCGACCAACCCGTCACCGGGGATAGGTAATACGTGACGACGCGACGATTCCCGCCGTCCTACTCGGAGTGAGAGCGAATTTTTTCATGCCAGGACGAACCCGAGGACCGGCAGCCATTTTTATGCTAATTCAGACTGTACTCTCAATCAATGTGTGATAGAAAAAAATAGTACAACACCACTTCCGGAACTTCCGTCTAGATATCAACCTAACATATACCTGGATGCGGGCCTAACCAACACCCACATCCAGGCGTCATTCTGTCTTGAACCCAAGCTAAACTATGAACCTGAACTTAGGCCTAACTCAGACCTTACTTGGTGTAAGCTAAATCTGTATGTTTTGAAGTCGCGATTGTGTCGGTTCGCGAATGCTTCGGATCCGTTGCCCGCCAAACTAATCTTGGGCAAGTAGTTCAAATGGTAGAATGATATCAAAGACGCAACAAACAATAATAGATTCGCATGACAATGAAATACGTTAAAAGAAGCGTTTCGTCTCCCTGGACCTGCTACAGAACGCAGGTGCGTTGTCTTGTCTACCCGAGGACTGGAGAGTGTCACGGCGTGGCGTTAGAGCGTAAACTCAACTGACGAACGCGGTTTTCACGCGAAGTTCGTCAGGCTTCTCGAGCAGGAAATAAGATGCACTGATTGGTTCTTGTAGAAAGCTGCATTTCCCAATGAGTGCACCTTTGCCAGTTAGGACCTCCTTCCCGCTGTTCATCCAGTTGTTGATCTGCGAATCAGCCCAAGACTGAGTACCAAGACCTTGTGCCTCAGTAAAAATGGAGTATGCAATTCCAGGGTTCCGACAGCGTACCGCGCGCGTTTCGAGCTTAATTTCTTAACGATTATTTGCCTAACGCGTTGAACGTGGCGCGAGACAATCCCTGACTGGACTTGAAAAATTCATCAGCCCGAAGAAAAAGCATGGCCGGCAATTAGTCCAACTGGAATTTCCATCCCGGTCGGGTAGAACGGTGGCCGCGACACCGGTGGGACGCCAGAAATCCCTGCGCTGGATTTAACAATGTGCCGTATTCATAAATTTCTCAAGAACCGTGGGGAGAAAGAGTAAAGTGAGCGATGCTCGCTGAACTTCGAAATGAAAATGTCGTGCGCGATCTCCCGCTCCCGATCCTCGGGTCACCGAGAATCAGACTAAGTTCATCCTACTAATCTTTTCTTTTTCTTTCGGTACGGGAAAGAGCAAAAGTCTCCGAGAACTGTTTCGAATTATCTCGAAAATTCTTAAAGTAGACTCGGGTAAATTCAATAACTGTGAAATAATATCAGGGTAATGTAATTTTATCTCGGCAACGATTTTACAGTGAAATGGGATCTGTAATGTTTGGCGGTTTAAGATCACCGTTTACTTGTATATACTTCCTTCCCGGCACGTAAACAAACTTTGCGATAGCCATCCGAGCAAAAGGAATTTATTTGTAAATAAAAAGAGGAGAGAGAGAGAGAGAGGCTGAGTAATACTATAACAGCGACTATGTACCGAATCTAAACACACGTCCTCCTCAGATACATTATGTTACGGGAGTTCCTGTACATTAACCAATATCATTGTATTTACGACGTATATACTCACGCACGGGCCCGTATCACGCATATAACCGTGTATTTATCTATCGTCGATCTGCATGTGCATCTGCATACCAGAAGCCTGTACCCTTCCATCCTCGATATCTGTCCAATATACTGGCGCGTTTACTCTATACAGGGTGATCCACAGGACGCGACTCTATTTCAGTTACGACACCCTTCGACTTCCGTCTGATTAGTCTCGATTGTAACTATTAGCATTTGTATCTGAAATGTCTAAAATGCGCCCGTACAACCCGAGTTCTTACCAGAACTGGGGAAAATAGTATTTGAAATAGTAAATAGTAAATAAAATATCATTTATTTGTGTGTGTGTGTGATGCAGTAATTTTTTAAAATAAAATATTTTATTTGATGCAGTAATTTTTGAAAATAGTATTTGAAAATAGTATTTTATTTTAAGAATATATTGAAAATATTTGGAAATATTATTGCTCAAATATGGTTCGCATTCAATAGATTTCTGAGTATAAATAGTTTCCTGGCAATCAGCGAATTCGCGAGCCAAGGAGAATTTTAGCAGGCAAAGCTCCGCTGGTAGATGATAACAGTTGATCCTGTGCATACGGTGGTCGCGTCGCGTCGCCCCGCCAGTCATACCGGATACACCCCGTTTCCCAGTCACCACTAATTTACCGGGCCATCGGCAGATTTATATTTCCCCCGAAATCTATCGGCATCGACAAAAAACCAATAGCCCAGGCCATTCGGTTATTCCGGCTGATGTATTATTATCGTGCCCGAGCTCCGGGTTCACGGTTCGCCGAACCCTGCGAATTTTCCCTGGATCTTGTCCCTATTTTCCGAGCGTGTCCCCCGGTCCCCTTCGTTCCGCCTATCCCGCCGTCGGACTTCATGGAAACATCCCTCGACAATGGAGGCTCGCGATATCCGTCCCAGAACCGCGAAATTCTTCCTTTTCCGCTTTTGTTCCCGAGTTACGCCCAGCTGATCCTTGCGGTCCGGAGCGAAGTTAAATAACTACGCTCCTGGCAGGATTCTCTGCCCCCGTGGAGACTGTACAGCAGCCGACAATAGTTTAAGACCGACGAAAATTAATTGTTTCCCTGCTGCCCGATTCACACAATCAGTCGCGTCTACTTTATCGTTGTTTGATGGCCGATAAATAATTCGACGATACTTGTGTTACGGCGTACAGTTACCGAGGGATAGAAGCCGTGTTTAATATTCTGGATTCATGGTACAGCTACACAACTTAGAGATTTATGGTTGCTACTGTACAGTGGCCCCGAATCGGCCGGCCGAAAGACTTATCGTTGTCTCTGCAATGTCTTTCTATTGTTGCGCTATGAATGCGAGGGTTGTTTACCTGGCTCGGCGCTACCCTGGGATGCTGCTGCTGCTGCTGCTGCTGATGCACTGTTTTATACAGTTGTATTTAAAAGCCACAGGATTGCTGCCCCGAGACTTCTGACTCGCGAAGATTTGTTTCCAGGGTCTGAACTTTTCTTTGGAATTCGCGTTTATGTAAACGTGAACAGGAAGACAAATTTTACACGAAGCCCGTGACTCTTAAATATAAGAACTGAAATATAGGATGCTGATCAGCTATGTGTCAGGTCAATATGTCTAAGAAAACTGTCCAAGTGCAAAGAATTAATGAATCCTTTGGGGCCGTCCAGCCAGGATCAAGTGTCACGTTGTTCCTCTTTTAGGAGAAACTGTATCCCCGAATAGCCACAGCTCTTGATTGAGTAATACCGTGTCGAGGTCCGTGGGACAAGCAGGTTCCGCCTGGATCGTCTCGAAATTTCATTTAGCCGGGGTCGTGATCGATATCGATGCGACTCGCGTCACCCACTAGCATAAGTTATTGAAACGCGGGCTGTGTACCCGACGTGGAACGTCGCGCGGCGCGAACGTCACCGGGTTCGATTGAACTGGAAGGGTCTCGGGTCGGATTATCGTGAGAGTTCGGTGGCTGCCGTCGGAAAGTCGACGTGCCCGTTCCCGAGGTTAGGCTCCCACGGAATTCCTCGGCGGCTCCGTCGGTTTGACGAGCCAGGGAACCGTTCGATACTTGGCGGTCCCTGTCGTCTGGGAACCACGATTGTCGCGTGTTCATGCTGTTCAAGTATTCGAACTCTCCGGTCGCGGACGGAGGAGCAACAATTAGACGCGTTCCACCGTCGGCTGTCCTGCGGTCTTCTAATTTCCGGCGACCCACCACACCGACAACGAACCCTCGGATTCGAAAGACGTCGTACACAAACTTCCACCGAGAGAATCGTAATTCGGTTAAGTGTGATCAATGGACAAAAAGTCTCGCGAAGACCTTTCGCCACCATCGAGGACTAACCTGGATATACTTTAAAGTAGATCCGAAATTCATTCTACTGTTCATTCGTTAGCTATTCCCTCTTTTTCCGTTCCAGTACCTTCGTTTTGATCTTGAATATTTATGGCTACCTTCGAAACTGTATATTCTCTCACCATTCGCTTCAATAGAAGAAAAGATGTCGATTCCAAATGGCACTGAAAATTGGAGACGATAGAATGGAATTATTCAATGTTTTATATCACTGTATCCCCTTTCATATTTCAGCATAAAAGTACTCGTTTGTTCAAAAATGAATAACTACAGAACTAAACGATATAATTTAACGAAATAAGAACCATTTTATAGCAGGCTTGTTAATAATTCTTTTCTAGCACCTTAGCACTCGAAACAAAGTTCGAAAGCATTTTTAACTCTCAGAGACGCACTTGCCACATTTTCGGGGCAAGTGCGTAGTAGTTGACACTTTGTACAATATCCTATCAAAATGATAATTTTCACGTAAAATTAGAATCCTACTTTGCAAATACTAGTGCGCACTTACACCCCACTCCACCTTATATTGATAATTACAGACAATTTCAATAAATTTAGGATTTAGTTTTAACAAGGATTGTCGAGGTTCGCTCCATATTGCGAAATTGGATTGGCAATAATTCTCCATGAATCAAACGTGAAACTGCCCACCAATTTTCACGTTAGAGCCAAGATCAGCTCAAGAGGAGCCGCAAGGATGGTTCCAGAGGCGGATCACTATACCCATATGACATCCTCGTGCCAGCACGCAAATGGTACCACCCAGTATCCATCGAGAAGGCCGCAGTGTGCAAACGTCGGTGGCCATAATCCGGTCGCACGTGGGCATTACACGCGTACGCACGGTGCCAGCACGTGTGCCCGCGTACAACATGTTAATGCGTTTAAATATTGAGACAACGGGACCGCGAAACCATGGTCTCGGTCGCAAGGTGCCATGGTAGTCTGCTAACAACGTTCCGAAGACACCAGCGTCTGAACAATGTGGATCCGCATGCGAGATAAACAAGACTGATGGGAATGGGAAACAGCGAAGGAACAGAAATTGCACAAATGGAATCCAGGTCCGCGAAATTTCACGGAGACGTTCACATTGCTTGACCAAGGATGACGGAACATCCGGACGTTTCCCAACGTCGAACGATGGCTTCGATCCCCGGGAAAACAGCGAGCAAAAAAACCAGCAGACGTGCACACTGAAAGAGGAACGACGCGCCAGTGGCAAATTTTCTCCGCGCAAACCAGACTGATGGAAGTTTACGATGGCTCGCCCGTGGAATTTACTGTGCGCATAAATCGACGGGAAAAGGAACGAGAGAAAGTGCCGGCCGACAGAAAAAGAATAGTTATGAGCGCGTTCCCGATATATCTGAACCGTTTGTCGGGCCACCGGACCCGATATCGATTGCGAAACTTTCCGTCGAATGGACGGGACGATGCCTCGATTGCGAGCAGACTTTCACACCTCGACAACCGTACGTCGACTCGTTTCCGACGCGTCTTTCTGGACGCGAAAATTATTGACGCCGGATGCGATTATCGGGGGACGTCGGAAGTTTTTGGAAATAAATGCTAAAGAATGTGTTCACTCAGATTTTGCGCAATTAGTGTTCTAATATATATATTCTAAATTGTCGAAAGATGCACTCGCAAATTTGTAGCGACACCGGGAATTTATAGACGATAAGCCGGGCCACGTTCGGCCGCACGACACGTGGTCCTCCCGGGACAAAAGGACGTTCGCTTGCTCGCGATTTCACACCGAACCGATCAAAATTTCGGGCGCCAGACGCCCGCGAGCGTCGCACGAAGAGATTAAATATCGCAGCATGTGCGATTGAGACGAATAGACGAGAAAGCGACGTCGACGCGAGACCTGAATAGCCCACGAATGGGTACCGGGTTCTACGCCGAGAGAACACGCGGCGTTCTCCGCGGCGGGAAGGTTTCTCACAAGGAATAGATTGAGTCTCAGGTGAATATTGTCTATCGAATGGTTTGGTTATCGGCGCGCGCGCGCGCGCGTATCGTGGTGGGAATATCGATTGAGATATTGATTGAGATATCGGTTGAGGTATCGGTTGAGGTATTGATTATGTTTCGGATGTTTTATAGTTATCGCAAGAGTGCGATTTATTAAAATATCTCCGAGTACTTGACACTCCGAGCGTCACCGGAAGAGTGACCGCTCAGGTAACTCTAGTCCTAAGAATACTTTGTTGCCAGCGTGTTCGCTATCTGCACCCTCATACGTGCTCTGGGTTTTTACCTGCAGGGAACGCGTCGCGCTGTCGAGTCGCAGATCCCTATCACAAATGAGCTGTTCGAATTAGTGCAGAATTTGTCGGAGCGAATGCATCGAGTTCAGAAACGACAAAGACGCATTTATGTTTATTCTGTTTGGTATGGAACGCTTGGTAAGAGCTAATGCGGCTATTCGATTTTCCTGACAAGTATAAACTGTACGACCGTCCCGGAGTCGATTCGCGAAAACACGATAATAACACGCAGCCGAGTAAACGGTCGAATCAGCTTCACAAATTTCCGGCGCGCGGCGCGGCGCGGCGCTGCGCTGATTTTTCAATACCACTCTGTGTTTGATCGTCCACAAATCTCGATGACTCGCCGACGCATAGATGATGAATGCCCATTTTTCAACCATTATTCCGCGGAAGCCGCGCGCGCTCGAGCCCGTATTGTTATCAGTTCTATACTACGATCAAAGGTACATGGTAATTCGTGGTCGACGTTATCAATGAGCGCTCTCGAAAAATCAATTGGTCCACGTGGATCTTTATTTCGAACTGGATTGGTGGGCGTTGCCATTGGACTGCAGGAAATTCGTATACATACAACCCGACCGATTGCACTAATCTAATTACTGTGTGTGTGTATAAATTCTTACCGATAGAACAAAATCGAACGACCTACTAACCCAAAAGCCACCTACACGGTCAAAACCGTGGAGCGAGCTTTCGCAAACTTGAAGAATGGAACGCACACGCCGCCCCATTATTCTCTCCGCCCGGAGGGAAAAAAATCGCTCGACCAACAAGCAATTTGCATTGGAACGGTACTGAACAGCGCGCAAATCTCCGCGGCAAACATTCGAAGGCGTAGTCGGAGGCTGCGACCAGAAAACAGCGTCGCGATGGTCGCAAAACACGGAGCTCGCGCAATTATTCGAGCCCGGGGATCCAGCTAGAATCGTGAGCGTCGTAATATTCCTCGGGGCTTTCACGGACGGTGATCCTATTTATACGAGACCGGATATACTCGAGTCTCGTGTCCGTTTCCATTATGCCCTCCGATAATCCTAATTCATTGTCGATGAAAATCCCGGTGCAGGCTGGGCGCGAAGGGGAATGGGAGGAAGGACACAGTCGACGGTCGCGTTTCGATAGAGAGACTCGCGTAGAATGGGGGCTCGAAGTGTCGAACGATCTTTTTCCCAGTCGAGGATCGATCTGTCGTATCGAGTGCGTATCGGTAGCCGGGGTCCCCTCGGCTACGGTATTTGCCATTCCGAAGGGTCTCGCGGGTTCCTTAATAACGGGACGGTAGGCCCTCTTCATTGAATACGCCCTGATACTTTTATCCCCCGGTGAATCCGCGTCGAATAAATTCCCCTTTTTCTCCTCCGACTATCGACCCCCCTCCCCGAACATCCATAACCCCCCGCAACACCACGTTATTCGGATTCAATTCGGATTCGGGCGTCACCGCGATCCCCGGATCGATACGGAGGAAATTAAGCGGGCATTCTGGCGCGACAGCTCCGAAACATCGATTTCGTCTGTGTGCGTATCGCAAATACAGTATTTCGAACATATGCTCGCAGCATTTTATCGGCTAGTGTAACACACATAGCTTGGTCTTCGATATTGAGAACATGATTAAAAAAGAATTTGTACTGTTGATTTTAGTAGGGAAAATTTCTCGATTATTTGCGCAACGCGTTGAACGGTGCCCCAGCTGAAAAACGTGTTCGCCGAAAGCTTTCCGAATTGAATTTCGTCGATCACGCCAATCAGCCCGGCAACGCGATATAGTTGTTTCTACCAAAGCTCGATAAGCGGCTCATTTGATACTCCACTAAATGACGGGGGCGCGCGCCACTGAACATCGGGGTAAATAATTTGTATTAATTATCCGTTCGATAAACGACGCTAAGATACGCGGTGATATCGGCGCAGCCCGCGTAACCCGAGCGTTATTCGATCAACAAATTTTCGTGATTTACCGAATTATACAGATTTACGGTACGCAGTGTGTCTCGAATGTGAAATTTTCGCGGGAAGTAGAATCGACGCACGTTGGCCGGACGCGACGAATATTCAAATGAATTTTTCTTTTGAAAGCGGAAACGCGCGCTGACGAATGTGTACGCGGCGCTTTCGGACGCAGTTTTTCACGAGGGATTTTCTCGCGTTGCCGGAGCGAGTCGTCGCTAATGGAGCACCTTGTACACGGAGGCTCAATTAGTCGTTCGTCGGATCTACGTTCGTCAACGTCCGCGTTTCATCTTCGGCATACGGGCGTTCGCGTATCCTCCACCTCCTCTTCCTCCTCCACCCCGTTATTAATCCTTGTCACAAACGATCGCGCGTCACCGTGACGGACGATAACCCGGTTTATCGAGTTTCCCAGAGAGCGTTTAACGAGAGCCTCGATGCCGTTCGAGACGAGCATCTTCACCCCCGCCTAAATAATCAAGCTCCGAGGATCAAGCCGGTTGACGTCCGCCCCGCTATGCCAGCCGAATATATCGAGACGATAGAATTTTCGACTCTGTCACGGACGTCGCCTCTACTGACGTTAAGCCCGACGATGCCGGATTAATTTCAGATTACAGTTTTAATCCGCGAACTCGCGGGCTGGGGGCCACCTGCCAGATTTTAAAAGCTGTCTTGCCGGGAATTAATTCGCCGACGCGCGATCCCCAGTCGGTGACGTTCGACCAATCGCGTTTCTGGTCAATCTAGTTCCAGAAAATACCGGATGTTTCCCTTAAATAAGAACCGATTTAACGCGGTATGAGAAATAAGGAGTACAGGCTATTTCGTCGCGAGACTGTCGGTTCGCGAATGTTTCCGATCGTTGCCCGCCAAATTAATCTTGGGCAAGTAGTTCAAGCGATAGGATGATATAAACGACGCGCAAAAGACAATAATCGACTCGCATGACAATGAAATACGTTGAAAGAAGCGTTTCGTCTCCCGGACCTGCTAGTGGACTCGTCAGTAAGGCTGATCTAGCAGGTCCTGCCTTATACGCGCGCAGATGATGAAATGATGGAGAGTGGGGGAAGCAAAGGCGGGCCACATGCCTCGACTGGTCGCCGATGACCCTAGTTCGTTTAATCCTCGACGACGATCTTTAGGCACGCGAACGGGGACCATAAATAATACATACCTATGTCCGGAAGAAAACCATTTGTATGGTTCCTACGCGACGGAACAGACAAGTGGTACAACCAGCCACTGATAATACTCTAAGCAAGTGACACGCCTCAACCGTTGATCGGACAAGTGGTGGAAGCCAGGCATCAGCTAGACAAGTGGCGTAAGCCAGGATTTAATCAAACAAGTGATATAAGCCTAGAATCGAGCAGACAAGTGGTATACCAGTGAAAGCTGCTCGGTCAAGTACTGTGAACTGACCACAGGTAGGATAACGTCCACTGTCCGGGAAAGTGACGTAAGTCAGCCTTCCATCAAACAAGTAAGCTAGACATTAACTAGGCAAGTGATAGAAATCTATAATTAGGCGTCGCGTCGGGTTGAAACTGAAAATCGGTTTCCGTGGCCCGTCAATTATTCCGTGTTTCCCGCGGTAAATAATAAAACGCATGGGATGCTTGTCACTCCGACTGGCTACCATTGTAGAATCAGATCGTGGACGATTCGGGATCACACACGTGCGGGCGTCCATGTCGTTTTAATCGTGTCGGCGGGAGACATCTTTATCCCGCGTCACGCCTCTAACGAGACGGGTTAAGAAGGATGGTCGTGTGCTATCCAGGTAGACGGCTTCGGAGTGGAAGCAGAAGCAGAAGAAGAAGAAGAAGAAGAAGAAGGGGAGGAGGAGGAAAAGGAGGAGGAGGTTCGTTCTCCTCGAGGGTTTTCGGGCGGAGCGTGAACGAGCATTTGCGAGGATGGCCCATTATCAGGGCCAATATCCAGGATGCTCGACAATCCCCTAACGACCCCGACCGAACCCATCCTCCGCGTATCTCCTTTTCCTCTTTCCGCCCTCGCTTTCTCCTCTTTCCTCTTCCTTAGGAAACGGTTCGAATACTTTTCAGAAGGCTCTACTCTCCGCCGACTTTCAGGCTGGGTCACCGGAGACCCGAATCCCACGGGACACTCGCGGAAAGCTTCGGATCTTGCCTGGACGAGGTGCAAACATCGCCGAGTATTTGATTTACAGCACATTCCAAAGTGTACTGATTCTTCGAATATCTTGAAGAATTTGTTATGTATATTTTTTTCTGTACAAGGGTGTTCACATTTGTAAACTTTCCAGCCGAATATCTCGAAAAGTATGAAAGATATTAAAAAAGTGTAAAACACGTGTCCAAGGATTTCGAGGGGGGAAAGAGGAGCGCAGTATCAGTTTTTTATTTGGGTGGTAGTTTCGGAGATATTTAATGAGAAGTAGAAGTCGAGACGTGCATGCACCTTACAAAATATTAGATAATCTAGCAATGAATAAACGTGCGTGGCAGCACGACGATTAACTGGATGACCCGAATCGATCCCCCAACAGGGTTCTCGTACGGCGACAAGGATGAAGGGAACAGAACGACGGGAAGGATCTGTCTGTCGAGTTCTTCCGACTCGCCGTTGTTTCCCGAGCGCAAATCCGCGAGACGGTGAGGGCCGGATATAACGAAGAAAAATTAAACAATGAAGCACGGAGACCGTGTCCATTGGAAGGCGGTCGCGGGAAAAAGCAAACGCCGCGCTGCTGACGAAAGAAAGAAACGGGGCGCGTCGAGACGTCCGGGAGGGGCTGGATGGAAAATGGAAGACAGGGCGGGAAGAGAATGAGGAAGACAATGGGAAGGGTGCCCGTCGACACAGAACGGTGATAGAGAGGCGGGGGAGGGGGAGGAAGGTGGGTCGCGCGCCGCTTATAATTAACGTTAGTTTATTCGGCAGCCTCGGCGTTACGGGGCACGGAACTCGATAAACTCGGCTGCGATTGTTTAACGAGGGATTTCGACTGACGCAGCGCGAGTTTCCGGCGACGAACATTGCGCAGACCCTGTCTGTCGCGGATTTGCTTGTACTTACTTCTAACGACGTGTTGTGCCGATTTTTTTCCGCATCGTCCATTCCCATCGCCGAATCAACTCGACGAGAAATTGGGTCGATATTGTAAACGTTACCTGTATCGCTACTGTGTCGCGCGAATGCAGAACTCGTTCCGGAAGTACCGAACAGGGGGCAGAACAATAGGAAACAATGTCCCCGTCGTAATTCAGTCGGAAACAGATCCGCGAAGCTACGCGGCTCCCTTAATAATTATTTTTCACGTCGGAGCTTCTTGAACGCGGGCCACGGAATTAATTCCAACTCCGCCGCGAAACGTTGCACGCATAAATATGCGATTAAAGGTAACGGGCCACCGACATTCTGTTCCGGACAGTTTTATGTCAGGCCGCGCCTGGCCAGGAGCACCGGCAACGGAAAAAAGAACCAGGCCGCCATCGTTGGCGCTCCGTATCGTCCCCTTTTTCGAACCATAAACCGAGGAATTCGCCGCACACGTACACATTCACACGGGGACAGATTAAACGGTATCAATTGCCTACGGTACCCGGAACGAAAACTTGAACCTCCGAACCTGTGCGCGTAACTTCTGCAGCTTCCGATAAACACTTCTTAACACATTACCGACCGGTGATTATTGCATAATTTTGAAAAATCTATGGTACATGGCTAAATACTTTTTAATGGAACCTCTTCAATAGCAACAGCAATTTTCATTGTGAACTAACAAGTCACCCTCTATAACGCCATCTAATAGTTTCATTTAAGGTTGCAATGTAAAAGCAGATTTCTATGCTTTCTTTTGGTACAGCACAATTATTGAAAATCGTATTAATAGGCTTCCGGTAAGTAAAGTGTTAACATACTTACCAGCATTTCCAATGCTATACGCTACTCCAATTAAAACGTTCGCCGGAATACAAACTCCGACTCTAACGAATTGGAACTGTTACGCGGGGAACGAAGATGCTCGTTGTCAAACCCGAAACTTTCTCAGTGGCAGTTCCTCCTGCGGCTTTATTATTGTTCCGCGTCTTTATCGGGAGCTATTCGCAGTTACGGTCGACACATTACCGAAGCTTATCGCCAGGACGCTTACAAGGAGAATATGTAATTCGCCTGTTAATGGGTTCGACACGGCGGGAACCGGTTTCCAAACACGTTCGTTGCCTCTTAACAACGGTCCTGTCTTGGTCGCCCGAGCAACCGAGGAGTCTGTCGCAAATTCGTTCACTCCAACGCGTTCTCACGCGACAGTGAAACGCGTAACTCATCGTGCGAACAGCGTTCAATTTCGACGCGAGAGTTTATTCCGTCGCGTCGGTTCGCGTGTTCCCCAAGGAAAGCATCTTATAGTCCTTTGGAGCTTCGGGAGCGAGGTAAGCACAACGTTTCCATTAAACGATAAATTTGTTTGTCGCCGAGTGGAAACAATTAAATCAGTTGTAACTTCGTGGAAAAAAATTGGACGACGATCTGGTATAAATATAAAATGTTTTTAACAACTTTCGATAACTTTGAAGTTAATTAATTGATAATTTAATTAACAATTACTAAGGAAGTAAAAATTTACAAGAATTTTGGTATTTGTAAACAAGTGTAGACTAGATCCTAGATACTCATTATTACTTGCATAACGATTAGGTAATTCGATCTTCTGTAGACTGTAATGACTGGTAGACAATGAAGATTGTCAGAGCGGGTGCTCACGAAAAATTCGGAGGACACGTGGACGCGGGGTTTGCGGGCGATTATAGGTAGCGATCGTTATAGACCCGAGCATCGCGGTAACGAGGAATAATTAACGGAATTATTAACGTTATTGTAGGATGTGTTATTACATTTAGGCGTTCACTTATCAGAATCGTCCGATCGCCGCTATTATACCATCGTTAATAAACCAATCGACAGATTTCGAATAGACTAGCCGTGGCCCCGTTGATAATGGCTGATTTAACGACGACGGGCGGAGGCGGAGGCGGAGGCGGAGGCGTGACGCGCCGATTTACGGCACCGCCGCGTATTTTGCGACTCGTTCCGACCAACATCGATACCAATTGCGATATATCACCGGTCCCAGTCGAGTCAGGGAACCGTTGACTCGCCGAGAATTGACCGGCAGTGTCGATTCTCGCCGATGCGGTGTCTGTTATTGCCAACCGACTATAAACACAACAGACAGAACGGTGATCGAATTGTATGAAACTTTTTCATCTAGTTTTCATTTGGCCGCGATCCGTATTTCGTTCTGTCCTTCTCTATGTTCGGCGGCTCTCTTTTGAAGTCTTGGCGCGGTCGGCGCGGCGCGGTAGACGCAGTCATTAAAAAAAATAGTGTCTCTGAACGATCACTGTCAGTGTAGAACAAGGCTTTATGACATTAAACGCGCCATTATTGTAACAGCAAAAAATAAACACCAAAACGAGTAACTTCAGTATTGAGTCACTATTCAAACAAGTAGAAAAGGAAGCCACTGCACTGGTCAGACAAATAGCCTCAGACGTTAGGAAGACACTTGCAGCTTCTTTCAGGAACGAACGTGCCTGTCCCAGGGCAATGTTATTATTTATGATGAAGAAACGTGGAATTCGAGATTGTTCACTCAAGGGAAAATAATAATTTTTTTATTTAAAATTTGGTCGCGTGTGTTCGCGAGGAGGAGAGTCGAGGGTTCTTTTTATTAATGAGACGCTCGGCTGTTCCAAATGCGCTTCACGGAGCGACAGCACAGAACTGTCGAAACCAGTCTGGATTATTTATTGAGAATTTCTTGGTTTTTTTTCTTCTCCTTCCTCCTCGGAGCCTCGTCGCTATTTCCGGCGGCTTAAACCGCAACCGAATCGTGTGTCTCGAGTCTGGCGTGCGAAAGAAAAATATTTCTTCGAGAGCGGCGACAACATCTCGAATTTTTCGCCGTTTCCGTCGAAGGAGACGCGAATGCTTTCAATTACGCGAACTTTTGCAAGCCTTCTCTAAAAAGTGCACCTGGGAACGGATTAAATCTCGTTAGAAGCTGCTAAGGAAATTTTTGATGCATTTTGTATACTTATATAAATTGTCTATATACTACTATTGCTCTATATACTACTAATCTTCTCAATAATAAATCCACACAAATCATGTCAATGATCCCTGTAATAGCGGTGAAATACACTATTGAATCTACCAACGTGTTCTAAGCTACTTGATCAAGTATCTCCGGCTAGTACCACTCGCCTGACCAATGCTAGACTTATATCACTTGTTCGGTTAATTCCTGGCTTATAGCACATGCCTAGCTGATTCCTGGCTTCTACCATTGGTCTGATCAATGGGTGAATAATGTCACTTGCCTACAGATCAATAGTTGGTTCTACCATTCGCCTGACAAATGACCGATCTAAACTACTGGTTTGACATACACTGGCGTCGGTATTTAAGTTGATGCTTATATTTTTAGAAAATTGAAGATGAAAGCGTGTAATAAAAGTAAATAACGAATTTGTAACAGAAATATATTTATTTAGTCATCATAAATTCAACAGAAACAGTAATTTTATGTTATATCAAAACAATAATAAATTAAAGATTTTTTTATATTTCTGCTGATGTCGCAAATTAAGTTGAAGCTAAATATAATGTTAATAATATTATGTTTAACTATACATATAACAATAATAAATACTGAAATAATTAATACCAGATTTGATAACCCTTCGCTTTTATTACAATACTTTTATAAAGCGATTGGGCATACCCGGTATTAATTTTTCTAATGTTTCAGCAGTAATCTTATTCCACTTGTTTTGAACTGAGAAGCTCCGCAAGCCCCTCTTATTTTGCAAAATTGCGAACTCTTCTTTCAACGAGAGTAACCATAAATAATCGAATTAATTTGCGAGGGTCAAGAGTTAAGATCTATCGGAAGAAAGTTCGAAGATCGAAAGGTGCTCGGAAACTTCCAGTTGGTGGCGCGTAACGAAGCAATTAGCACGCGAACAGCAATAATTAGCAGTAACGTGCGCTCGCGCGCGGCCCGTTAATGCATACACTAAAATCGGAGCGAACTTATTGGACATAATCGCGTTAACAGTGCCCATAAAACGTGCATTACTCGAATAAAATGGGACCGGGCTGAATAATAGCTCTTCGACACCGAGGGGAGACTAAATGGAGGACCGGTGTATTGAGATTAAGTGTGCAAGGAAAAGCGCGCCATGCACGGCCGAAGAAAGTACAAAGCATAAACAGGAAATATTCGGGAGATTAAAAACTTTATTCCGCTTTCAGTCGGGAGTACTGCGAGCAGCCTTGGCCGTGGACCAGTTGTTATGCCTGAGAAAGGCGCCATGTCGCTTGAACTTTTTTTAATAAAGTGGGAAAAACTTTAATGAGTCGCGATATGCTCGATAAAAATTTTTCGTTGTCGGCTTTGACGTCGATCGTGACTGAGTCGCCCCCTCGATACTAATTGGACAATTCCGCACGGTGAGGGATGGCCGACGGATTTTCCCGTGCGTCAGTTCATCGGTGGTCTATTTTAATTTATGCGATCCGCCGAGTCGTTCTTCGCCGTGGAGTAACGAGGAAATTTCTCGCGGAAATTCTGTTTCATCGCCGCGCCGCCGCGCCGCCGCGCCGGGACGATCGTTAATTATAACACCGTGGAAATATAATTGCCAGCGCGGTTTCCTCGCCCGCACAGCCTTCTTGTAATGCGCCGCGTTCCCCTCCGCGGCCCTTTTTTCGTTATAGTTGCGTCGTTAAAATAATTGAAATTTCGAACGACAGAGAACGCGCAGCGAGTTTCGATAATTAGCAACTTGCTGGATTGTCGCTTTTTCCCCGGCGCGGCACGGCGCGGCGCTCTCGGCTGCTACACTTGTGAGCCATTTCTTTTTTATTTTTGACGTCAACAACAGACTTCGATTATAACCGAGAATTTCAGCTGTAGCTCGGCCGCGTGTCGCCCATCAACGATAATTGGACCTGACCTCGCAGCGTTATCATTTTGCACGTCCCGGTGCGTAACAGGCCCAGAAAATCACCAAAGTGATACGCGTCGCTCGCACCTTGCGATTAGAACATGACCCTATCACAAAGCGACATCCTCTACCTTTAATTTAAGCCTTGAAACGCTCGAAAATTACTACAGGAATACATTCTAAAATTGACTGAAATGGTCCCTTAAAACCATATATGAATTTTGTCGAAACTAAGGGTCGATTTTTGTCACGTTTCGACATGATATCCTGCCTCTTTTTAAACCTACATTCCCCTATCACAAAGTGCTTTCTTCCACCTTCTATTCGAGCCTTCAAACATACCAAAATTCCCACGAGAATAAATTCTACAATTGATAGTGTTCAAGTCTACGAAGCGAGATCCCTTTTGAAGCTGCAACTTAAAATGGATTTGGCTGCTCTGGGTTAGGTCGCTTAAAAATTCGGAACATACTCGACCACCCTTCGACAACAGGGCCCGCCCTTCGTATTCGCAAGCTCCCATAATATCGTGGCCCTTCGATTCCGCCGTAAAGTTTCCATGGATCGCGAACGCCGAGTGAATTGAGGGAAATTTGGTTACAAGGCGGGCGCCGTCGAAAAGGCACGATGCACTCAAATGTTTGCGGAATTGTAACGAACGGTCCACGATACGCCTCCGCTTGGCTCCTCTCAATTTCCAGACAGAATCGTCAATGGACCTTCGTGAAAATTTTTACCCTTCTCATCCAAACATGAATGCATAAAAATGTTATCCATATTCTTTGATTAAACTATGTATTCCCTCGAAATATTACAATATTATCATATTCATCCTTCTACAGGATTTTACATGTCTCGGAAAATTCTTGATTGAACGAGGATTAAAAATTACAGTGGTACCTCGGTATACGTCTGCTTTGGAGTACGTCCAATTCGGAATACGTCCTGTTTGGACGTGACTTTTGGACGTGAATTTTGCACATATTAGAAACACTTTAGAAACATCCTGAGAAGAAGACAGAAACAATGTTCTTTGGACAGATGTTTAATAGAAGTCGAACCAGTTGACCCTAGCGAAAAGCGACGGAAGACGGAAAAAGAAAAATTGTTTGATTTGTTTCATTTTGTATTTTAGCATTAAGCAGAGGTTAAATTTAAAAATCTATGATAAAATCTCATTTTTTATTTATGTGTTTAAACAGTGTTTAAATTATTTTACAACCTCATTAACGTAGGCATAATATCAATAGGAGTTTTTTTACATGAGAACGGATTAATCATTTTTACATTACTTCTTATGGAAAAAGTTGGTTTGGTATACGTCCTATTCGGTACAAGTCCAAACATCGAGGTACCACTGTATATTGAACGACCTGCATTCACAGTGAACCACAATTAACCATAGAACTGACTCATCAATTTTGAACATTTAGGGAGACATACAAAATTGAATACAGGGTGTCCGAAAAATGTCGTCCAACCTTTCAAAGGGCGGTTGCAAAGGCTAGTTGAAGTGACATTTTCATTTCCAAAAATGAAATCCGAAGATCGATCAACGTGAGAGGATCCCGATCCAAGAAGACCAAGTCGCGAAAACGCTCAGCCGCCCCAGCAGGGTTCCAAGACCTCCACCGACCAGTCGTTCGCCGAGAACCTGTCCTCCAAGCTGACTATATCTGACATCAGAGTTTCCCGCGTAAAGTCGCAATACGATCCCACCGCACGCGGTCGTATCGTCACCGGGATCCGAAAATTTATTAGGGAATCGTTGTCGAAGGATCGGGTCGCGGTACGTGCGCGCGCGTATAAAGTTCACGGGAAGTGCCGAGGGAAAATACGGGGGCGTGTGGATGGAGGTGACAGAAGGTTGGCGATCGGCGCCGTGGAAGAGCCCTCTCGAAAAGCTGAAACGCTCTTCTCCCCTCGCCACCCCCTTTCACCGCCTCATCCAACCCGCAAACCCACGTCGAGCTACTTCTCCACGGGCCACGGGTGCGCTTTCTTCCTCCTCTTCGCACGTTCAACGACGTTCCCGTTCCGCGTCGAATGCGAATCGCTTGCTAAAGCGAAACGTTTGTCGAATGATGAACCGATTCCGTTGCCGCCAAGCACATCGTTGAACCTCGGCCCGAAATAAAATTGAGAAGTTCCCGCCGGTGATGAACCGTGGCACCAACGGGAAGATGGGGATGAACCGAGGGGGGCTGAAAATGAATTTCTCGTCTGCGCCATCGTCTTCGTCGCCCTCCTCCTCCTTCTTCGACTCCAATGCTTTCCTCCACGCCCTTTCTCCCCGTCCGGGCTTCTTTCTTTCTCTCGCGTTTAAGAAAGGGAGGCGGAACGCGTTGGATGCGCGAAATGTTTCTACGAGGCGGTACGGGAATTTAATAGAACGTTAGCCGCTGTGCTCGATGCGTCGTCGATGCGAGCTTTAACGCCGCCAGACGCGACGCGGACGCTTTATCCCCGGTTTATGAACGCACCGCCGCTACGCTCGTTCGTTTTATCATGTCGCCAGTGTTTATTAGACGCCCGGAACTTATACGGCTTTTCTACGCGGCCGGATTACTTTGCAGCGCGACGTCGCGACCGGAGCGCTCCGATCGGAAGCCGGTGACGAATTAAGGTCGGTTTATCTTAACCAGCCAGCGCCAGTACGCAGTACCTTACTACCCTGGTTTTGTATCCAGCATTTCCCAACGGAAATGTTCGCCGGACTTCGTAGGAATATTTCGTTTCGAGACTGTCGGTCCATCTAGATCGAGCGGGTTGACGGCTCCCTGCTGCGCCTGGCACAAAAAGAAGGTTTCTATCTCGTTCCTGCCACTTGGTGAATTCTTCTTAAATCTGGTCTCAAAATTTGTTCGCGACCTCAGGATTTGGCAAAACATCGAATTTTTTGTAAATCTCATATATAAAATACAATAAAAATGAATATAACGAAGTATTTGTACGTTTAGTTGACGTATATCATTTGTCAAGAATTCTGGCGAAAATTATAAACATTGCTCTTGTCACTCAGAATTGACTTTCATACAATTTACACTTGTAAGTAGTACAGACCAATGATAAACGAATCATTCTTGAAAATCTTTATTTCACCACCAAACCTACCACTCCATAATCAATTTACAAAATTATCTTCTAAGAAGACGGTGGTTATTCTATTCAGAATAACACATCTGTAATTTTAAGTAGTACAGATCGACGATAACGGAGCCATTCTCGAAATCCCTATCCCCCACCAAAACGCAACGCTCTGCGACCAGTTTAACATTTTAATAAGACTTCGCAGAGCATCGTGGACACTATCATGCTACACGAAATGGCTTTTAAATTTCGTTGCACAAATTACTGAATTTGATACAGGGTCGTGTAGCAGAGACGACTAAAGTTCTCGGCAGTGTGTAATTCCTATTCGCGTCTCACGAAGCGCTATCCTGCGACGGATAGCAGCCAGAAGAGAGACGAGAGAACGAGCAAGAGAGCGAGCAAAAGAGAGAGAGAGAGAAAGAAGGAAGGGTCGTGTAATCGCGCGCGTGCTAGGGAACAAAAAAAAATTGATACTAACTCGATTACGTATTTCGTCGGGGAAAAATTCGTTCGCGTGCCGGTCACGCGCGAATTTAATTCTGGCACAGTTTCCGAGCAGCGGAATTTTTGGAAAAATAAAATGAAATAAAGCCGGTCCGCTGCGCCAGAAAGCCGAGCACAAGTAGGAACGTGTGCGATGGGTGTCCTGACCATCGAGGAGAGAACGTCGACAACCCTAATTGCGCGACGTGTTCGCTGGCCCCCCGCGGCGAACCATTTAAGTCGTCGACCGTCGGCTGATTCCAATCGGCAACTTTTCGAATTAGCCCGTGGCGACAACGTGCTGCCCGGCCTGGTCCCGCGATGCTGACTCGTCCGAAATTCCATTTCGGGGGTGTAAGCAGCTGCTTTGAATGTAAAGCGGCTCGTCCCGAAAGTATAGCTTGCTGGCGACCCGATGTTTCTCGACGCCGCGCCGCCCCGCAATTTCATAATGAGCCACTTGACTTTCGCTGTTTGACCACTCGCGAATTCGGTGCCCTGCCCACTCTTCGAACATTCTGATTAATTCTTGGGTGATGAGCAATCAATTTCATCGCGCCGTGCCGAAGTTCCATTAGCGGTTGACTCTTACCACCCACGCAAACCTTCTGTCAAACACAATTTTCTCCATACCGATGAATTCCGTGTTTTTGTAATTAATTGGAATCAATACAGTTATCGAAATGTCGCGAGCTTTTGATTGCTTTTAGTTCGAAAGGCAATTATGAAGCTTTTATTGACGCGCTGACAATATTACAATGATTTATTTGTAAATTATCATATATGGTTTTGATCCTGCACCGAGGATCTACGGGAATGTTTGTTTAATACGTGACCCTTACGGCTAATAAATTCTGCCGAATTTTGTTATTTAATGACAAGGAGCGGTTCACGCACAGGATACGTTCATTATGGATATAACTCTTGCATTCTGGACTGGTCCAGTGGCTGACCTGTTCTACTTAAAATGTAATTCGGTTGTTCGGCTAACCAGACTACGTCGAAAAATGTTCTAGATTTCGTTGAAAACATTGTGGAGTATTCCGCAGTGCAGTTACTTAGTATAATTTTATAAATCCAATGGATGACAGGAAATTAAATTGAAATTAGGAATAACGCTGGCGAATTTGACGGGAAGTAACGCCATTATGGAAAGCGGCTTATGCAAAATTCGGAACAGCTGCCGGGCGCGAGGAGACGCCATTTTAAAGTCGCTGGATAGATCTACGCGAAGTTGACATAGGCAGGTTTAATAAATATGCGTGATTATTTATTTTCCTTCAGATTTCGAAAGAGATATTCTTTTCCGAGTATCGAACAGGTTGCGATTCGAGGTAAATGAAAATTCTCACCGGTACGACTAAAAATATTAACAGAATCGTAATAGGAAGAAGACGAGGATGGACTCCAGGAACGGGAGTCTCTCCTGCGCGAAGCGGTTTCAGAGCTTCTCCATCTCCAGAGGCTGGAGAATCCACCGTGCATCCATACACCTATTTCAATACCCTTCCTCGGCTCGACGGAGCTTTGCACACGCTGTGTCCCGTTTCACATGACCACTCGAACCTTTCAGACTCTTCACGATCCTATAAAAAAATTTCTCCGAGAAAAATAAAAGTAAAGACATTGAAAATCCTTGAGAACATATCCGATCCAAATAAAAATATTTTCGGTAACACCGATGTTTTCGAGCATAAAATATCCTTGGCGGCTGTATGGTGTTCCTGGTTATTGCTAGAAGGAATATTTCGCGTAATCGAGTGAACGGCGACACCCGGTATTGGAGAAAACGCGCGCCAGCTTCTTTCGAGCCGACTTTGATCCCTCCGTAAATTTCCAGCGGCGCGAGATGAAGAAACCAATGGAAAGGAATTGAAGCGAGCCTGTTGAAATTTCTGCCTGTCGGATAAGTAATAATTTCCGACGGATTTTATATCTGGGACGGCCCCGCGTACTTGCGCCTAACAGCCTACCTTCATTGACAAGTATCTCTAAATCTCCATAGTGAACTGTTCGTTGGTAAGCGCATCCCTTGAGAACGGCTGGACCGATTTGGCTAATTTTTTATTTGAATGTTCGTAATAGTCCGAATAAGAAAAGAAAAATTGGAAAAGTTGCCCGGCAAAATGGAAAATTCGGGAAAAAATGAAAGTGCTTTTTTTCTATGGGATTTTTGTATGAACTTAAGACCATAATTCACCCAAAAGCGAAAAGTTGGGGGGTGTAAAGTTAATGTCAAAATTGTTTCACGGACCACAGTTTGAGAACTGCGGTATTAGAGTATTTTTTTTTAGTACACACACACATGCAATTATGAGTAAAGCAGACTTCCCAAAAATGATCTGGAGAAGCGGAGTAATCTAGAAAGGTAATCTAGAGTAGTGATCTTCGCAGAAAGGCAAGGAGCCTGTTTGGGAATTTCGCCGGAACTTAGCGTTTAACTCTCGTAAGGAGAACAGTATAAATCCGGCGTCGTTCTACGACGATGGACGACTTAGCCGGAAGATTATTACGGCATGATTGAGCACCATAAACCCAGCGCGGAGTATCGTAATCGAGCAGCTTGCGGTTCGCCCGCATCCCCCTGGCTAGGTTAAAGTGCAGCTTCCGGCAAACGTGTGTCAATGAGTACGGAGAATCCGCTGGGTTATCAGAGAATCACGGTCGGCGGATCCGTTGATCTATACCACTGATACAGGTTGCTCGACGATACGGGTCGAGAATTGCAGGTTCCATATTGATTACAAACGAATCGACCGTACCTTCCTGCCAAAGAACACGCCCAAATCTTCCCTGTTACTTCTGTTAAGTCAATAGACTTCAACACTCAATCGCCAATTAACCCTCGTTTTTCATCCTTGGGAACGCTTTTATCCTCGTCGTCGATTTCTTTGAGAACATGACTGTCTCGTAAATGTGAGAATATAAAATTTATTTAGTCATTTAGTCAAGGTTAATTTTGTCGCAAGATTTTTTAACAAATCTCCACCGATCCAGAGATGGAGAATCACGCTAGAGTAGTCACGACATATATTTTTGAAACACCCTGTACAATGAAAATTTCAGATTTCGTGAGACAAAAAAATTAATATTAGGTGGAGTAAATGATTCTATATAGACTATGATGCACTGAGAAAGTGAAAAGCAACGACACGGGAGGTACGTGCGTCTGGCCAGGAACGTAGAAAACGCATTATGGTGAACCACTCTCGGCACAGTGACTTGCTAACAATGTCCGTGCACCAGATTCGAGGATTCGTTCGAATAGATTTACATTACCCGTTCCCGGCGCCTCCTGATGACGCGCGACGCTGAACAGGCATCAACAAGTCACCAACCGATTCGATTATTAATGAACTAAATTGAATTTATACCGAGCGGCACGCCGATACCGGATTCGATTAAATTAATCCTGTTGCATAATAGAAGGAACGATTGGTTTGTCGGGAAATCGTCATTGATCCCTTTAAATCCTTTAGTTACGCGTCCGGCCACCTGCGTGTACCGTGACATCATCACACACTGGTAGTCTCTCATCACTGACAGTCTTTTACCATTTTCCTGATAAGTTTGTACTTGGTTGAAATGTGGAATAGATCAACTGTTTATTCGCCGTAGCATTTATAAATATAAAGAGCCAGGAGATGTATTGTTTGAGCTAGTGGTGAATTGTGGAGCAAGTAGAAGAGAAGAACCAATGGTCAGACAAGCAGAAACAAACGAGAAGAGTTTGATATCGTGCAGAGACTATTTGGTAGAGCATTTATGAATAAAAGGAGAAACGAAAGTGATTCTCTCAGCCAGAAAATTGCTGTTTAAAACCGGCAGCGATACGAAGCACAGCGCAATCGAGCCATCGATTGGAACGGTAGAAAAAGTGCTGTCCGGGACGATAGCGATTTCTCTTAAATCAGCTTCCCCCGGATAGAGGCGGATTCGACGGTATCGAGTGACGTATCTCGGGGACGGTCTTTCCCCAAGAATCTTGCAGCGATCGCGGGAAGAGGATTTCACGATATCTACCGGTGCAGGAAGTCAGTCATACCATCGATAGACCACTGACCGGAACAAAGTCGGCCGATGAACAATCGCCCGGTCTTTGTCGCCGGAGCATTCTTCCGCGGATCCGAATCTCGAAGCTCGAAACGGAATCGATTCGGGCAGGCCCGAAGACGGCCAATAATGAGGTAATAACGCCGTCGAAAGTCCCGCTGGAAAATATTTTATGGATTTTCATGGAGGATCGCGGCGACGGCAATTTCGTTGTCGAGCGAAGACACTTTCGGCCTCTCTCTCCCCCGTTCCCCCCGTCCCCTCTCCGCACTCCTCCCTCGCCGCTATTCTCTTCGATTCCGGAATCGAACCGATCGCTATAAGGTGGCAATCGCATGATAATCAGTGTCGCGTCGTTATTGGAAATCCGATTTCCTTACCAAATTGTGCTTCCGAATCGATTTGCCGGCACCGATGGGAATTTTCTTCACGTACCGGCGCGACCCACGCACTCACACTTGCGCGCGGGCACGTGCACACGCGCGTACAGCTTCGGGATTCAGCTTTCGATCGTACGTGAGTGTTTACGAACGAGCAGCGCCGCGCACGTTCGCGCGCGAATGCAAAAATTCGCCGCGACAAAGCCCCCTTCGAACCCTTGAACGCCTGGAACGCTGTTCACAGGTCGTCGCGAACCTTGTTGCTTCGTTTGTCATGCGACAAGTCGCTACAATTCCGGGCGGAGCCTGTTACAGCGCGTATACATACCGGCGAAAAGTGTCGCGCGGATGAGACGCGTGGATTATTGTGATTTTATAAGGTGAGTTTTTACGCGGAGGGCGTACGAAATAATTTTACAGTTCTCGTGGACGTGCGGTGTCAGGTCGTACCTGAACATTATGTCCTCAATTTTCGAGAAGTCGTCGATGTTTGAAAATTTCATAAGGGCTCCTAATACTTGTTGTTTAACAAAAAACGAAAAGATAATTTCATTTTATTTTATTTTATATTATTTTATATTATTTTATATTATTTTATATTATTTTATTTTATTTTATTTTATTATTGATAGTAAAAATCCGTATATTCTTTCATCAAGCCCGAAACGAAATCTAGAAGCCAGAGGGCAACTTCTAGAACGCGGTTCTACAGTTTCCAGGGAAACTTCTCAGAGATTGGTCGGGCAACAAAGCAAGCTGAAACAATATCGCGTGTATTTGTTTACGGAATTGTTGCTGGCAGTATACGAGAGTTCGGTAGCCGGTTGTTGTTCGGAAAGATATAAGTTTCTCAGTTTCAAGGTATCCCGATTTCCATAAATAGCAAGTATGTACATCCGATCTAATTTCGTTAATACCGACTGACTCGTGGTTGACCTATACCACTGATACTCCCTTTAGAATGTCAATAATTATGAAATGATAGCCTAGTGCGTGTCCCATCGATGCGAATAAGTAATAATCGGATGGAGCCAAGTCTGGTGAAAGTATTGTTTCGCATGCGAAAGTATTTCCCAACTAAACGCCTCAATCGTTTCCTTTATCGGTTTTGCTGTGTGTGATGATGCATTATCATGAAGCATTTGATATTCCGGTCGTTTTTCACGCAAAACTTGATTCAAATCGATCATTTGTTGTCGGTAGCATTCAGCATTAACGGTTTCGCCAGGTTTTAGCAGCTCATAATAGATCACACCCTTCTGATCCCACCAAACACAGAGCATTGTCTTCCGAGCATATTTTCCCAGCAGTACAAGATAAATACCTATTCTAGTCTGACCATTGACCGAGCTACACTACTGATCCATTTCAGACGGCATATTCATTTGACGGCAAAGGGCGACGTTTCTATAAAATCCATTCTCGCCGCAGGAGTCCGGTATCCCGGAAGGCCGTATGCGCCGAGGAAACACTCCTATGGCAAAGCGGTGAAAAATAACAAGCCCGATAACACCGTAGCAACGGCAGACGTGGCGGTGCGCGAGCAGAAAGCATTATTCAAGAATGCTCCGGCCTAAAGGGCGGCCAGGGCACCAAGGAAAACAGTGCACATTGGAAAGTTGAAAGCTCTCGGCGCGCACGAGGCTCCATCTTCCTCTCTCTCTCTCTCTGTTTCTGTTTCCGCTTCTCCTTCTCTCTTCCCCTCTCTCTCTCTCTCTCTCTCTCTCTCTCTCTCTCTCTCTCTCTCTCTCTCTCTGCGGGAGCATGTGTTCCCGTCGCAGCTTCCGGTGCTATCCAACGGGTTCACAACCCCCCGCGGCACACAACAAGCACGAATCGACGTTCGCGGCGTTTCCACGTAAACACGAGACCTCTCGAAGTGGCTTTGAGGCCGCGCCCGGGGAGCGGTCGAGCGCGTATCTGCATAAAGGGGCGCGTACATAGGCGCACACCCGCCCAACCTCTAGAAGGTTTGAAATGTATCCATGTATCCATGTTTGTGTACGTTTATACAGGGTGAGTCTGCTCGATTCTTCGCCTGGTATCACTTTTCGATTGTGTTTTGCTTGCTGTGGTCGTCGACGAGAATCCATGAACAATCTGTCACGTAACATTAACACGTCATAGATGGCTGACACAATTCTTCGTCTATCTATAAAAATTAATTTTGTTCGCAACACACAGTTGCTTGAACCGAACTTCGTTAAGATTTATACGATCCAGAAGAGTTCAAGAAGTGTAATCCTCTGTGGTAATTTTTCAGGGGTAGTTTGAGCGATCAGCCACCCAGTATGCGCACGCACAGTGGAGAATGTCGTCGGGTATGTATCACGAAGTTACGTGTCTGGGTTTTCGCGGAATCGAGTTTGTGTACATGTCAACGTAATAATACATTTTCGTGTACGGCAGCCACGACGTACGACGCTGGAGGCTGAATGGAAAAGGGGTGGTCGAGGGATGAAGTGGGAAGGGTTGAAGGCAGAAGAACAACCTAGTCGTACCGAAACAAGAAGAGAGAGAGAGAGAGAGAGAGAGAAAGAGTGAACGAAAGAGACGCGCGGTCGAAGCGACTACTTGTAGCAGTCAAAGCGAGGTAAACTATCGGTTTGTATCAGCGCATGAACCGGCCCCCATAACTTTATTTTATCCTCCGGGGTTATATCTAGATTTATTGGGCGGACGTTGGACACGCTATTTCGGCGTTATTTATGGCCACGTCACGGCGGTGCGCGGCGCAGTAAAGTTGCAGCGTTGGACCGCGCCGAATCGCGGTGAATCGCATCGAATCGCGAGCCGCGCGCATAGACCAACCATCGCGAAAGGGTCGCCGATTTATCTGGCCTGGTTCGCTCGATTGCTGACTCGCGAGCCATCCCTTGCTCCCTCCTGCACCCTCCTCTCCCCACTCCCCCCAAAAGTCCTCTCACTTCGCGATCATGGCCACAAACCGACGGAAATAAGCATCCACTCGCGCCGATAAACGCGGTCGATCGAGACGAACAGGTTCCCATTCGTTTTTCGACCATCTCCTATTTTGTTCTTCATCGTTGTTGCACCTCTCCACTCTTCGCACATTCACTGGGTACATCGAATAAGTATAATATAATTAGTATTAATATTCGTAGGGAAATTGGGGGAAAATCACCATTGACGTGGAAATGAATTATTAGGAATTTTTACGTTCACATTATTTTAACATAGGCTATTGTTCATGAGTTATAAGATAGATCAAAGAAACTCGTATTTCCTCGGGAAAGTCCACTTTGTAGAACAAAAATTTCTTGAACCATACCGGCCCATTATGTTGAGCAACTTTCCTCCGCTACCGTCTTTCAGGTAGTTTCATTGTTCCGCCCTTGAAAAAGTTCCCATTGTTTTTAGCGGAAAGCTTTCCTCACACCTCGAAGAAAAATGGGGGAAGTTTTTGATCAGACCGATACTTGCATTCGCGTGTTCAACGAGGAAATTCGATCATCGTACAATGTTGTATAATGTTTCAGAAAATATTCTGACACGCTCTCTCCGGCAGTTCTTAATTCTAAAATTCATTACTTCCCCGTTGCGAAACGCGAGGAAAAATGTAACAAAGAAAATCCATGAATCCCTGCCTATTCTGCTATACGTTATGAATTTAAACGACAACGTGCGTAGAGTTAATTGGGCTCTCGTGGTTGTCAAATAGTAATAGTGGTTGGTTCTCATTTATAAATATTAATGTCTCCTTCCAGACAAAAGAATATATTATGGGGTCGACGTAACGCTCGAGGTTTATAGACTCATCTGCACCATAAAGACTCGCAGAAAAATTCGTTTCATTTCTAATTAATGAGAATGATCGAGCAAGCAAATTTATCTTGTGTTATCTAACAAATAGTAAACTTACGAAAGGAATTTTTTGGAACAACATGATATTTTTGCATGATCAAGACAACGGGATCTATAAATCTTTGGAGTAAACGACATAAGCAACCGTGCACTCTTGCCCTAATCTGTGGTGATCCATAATTTAAACCGGCATAATCCACAGCAAAGAAGTCAAGATCGAAATAATTATACCCCCCCAGCCACCTGAATTCATGAATTTAAAAAGCGGGTGAAGTTCTAGAGGGCAAGAGCGCTATCAAGTGTACCTCTGCATATTCTTAATTAAGTGTAACAGTGTGGGACAGATCCCCGGGCCACGGGGTTAGATAAATTTTCCACGAAACGCGGATACCTCTAACCTCGCATTAACGTATCACCCGAGGATTAGCTGTGTCCTCTTAATTCGAGGGAGCAGCTTTAAGCTCGCCAGTTTGCGGTTAATAATAAACCTCCTGGCATTATGCCAACTGTTACGATACTGTGGGATGCACGCACCTTCGTCGTAAAGTGGGCCGTTACACGTACACCCGGCAACTTTACGGTCTTCCGGGATGTTTGTTATTAAATACGACCGCGCGTAAACGCGATAGTAACCGAGCGGATCCTTACCTCGGTTGGCTTCTTTGCCGATCAGGATCGATTTGTCTCTCAAACAGGGTCCTGCGACCACTGTTTTGATTGATATTATGTGGATAACAATGATTTTAGGTTGAGGATAGCCCCTAAAATTTAAAATCGTTAACCCTTCATATAAGGATGATATCAGGGTAAATACCCTTAACTGTATCATTTTTTTTCTTCCTTCTCCACCGTTTTCCGGTGTGGCTCACAGGAAGTCAATGGGATAGGGATGATATGGTCAATGGGAAATAACCAATACCGTATCGACGGATGCATCAATTCCACGTAGAAACGGTCTGCGGTGGTCAGACATGTCGGTCAGTTATAGAGCAAAGCATTCCTCCATCCTCTCTAACTTTGTTATCTGTTGCTAATCCATTTTGGGCCGATCTATTCCTATGTACACAGTTAATTAGTCGATCCGCTCCTCTATACCATCCTCTATACGTCCGAAGTTACGGTTGATATTAATGCTTCTGATCCGTTGCCAAATCTGGTAACTTTGCGCGTTACTATTTAGATCCTGCGTAACTAGTTTAGCCGGCTCGCGAACTGATTTGTGGCTGTGCTCGAGAAACGACGCAGCGATTCAGAGAAAATGTTCTTACAGTCTTTATTAATCACAGAATATAAAAGTACCTAATTTTACAAATCTTCTCGTGTAATCTTTCTCATTCTATGTTGTAAATTTTTAGTAAATTTTTCTTCAGCTCTTTTTGTGGAATCATTCCTGTAGATATGTCCATTTTGTTCTACAGTTTTCTTAAAAATCCCTTGTTTATTTCCTTTAAAACTTTTTGGAAAATTTTCTGCCTGGTGATTTATTTCTGCCTTCAAATTTGCAATAACGTTGCACCGCTGCGTTCGTTTACTTTTGCCAAAGAAACGCGTGGATGCAAATACCGCGGGCAGAACAAAGCGGGAGACCGATGCAACGAGTGCATCGCCGCCGCAAACGGTGATTAAGAGGAAGTCGCTCGCGCATCGGTTGGTACTTCGCAATCGTTCGATGTTGATTTTGGCAAACACCTCGAGACTGAATCAACGCCCTTTGTGGGCTCTATTCGTGGAAAGCACGCGGGTCCTCTAATTATAATGCCGATCGATACACGCGATATTACGCGGCCGTCCTATTCACTGCTCGATGTATTAATTGCGACGCGTGGCAAAAGTTTCGCTGAAATCGGGCAAATACCTCACTGTGCGTCGTTGGATTCTGTAAGATGCAGCATTAAATAAATCACTGCATCTCCAGTGGAGATCATTGTAAAAAAGTACTGAACTGTTTATCAACCTCCATTTCTATCGAAAAGAAATTGTTTACAGAGGTCCATGTAGATTCTGTTTATCCTAATTGTTGACCGTTCTGCGTGATGGTATTCCCTTCGTCGTAAGTGCGCTTCCAAACAAACGCGGTCTCGGTATCCGTCGAGTGTTCTTCTCCTGGGTCCTTTTTGATTTCCCTCCGATTGCATCGATCACCGGTTTTGTTTATACAGACCAAACACTCGTCGCAACCAGATATACTCGGGGCTCGTGGTTCGGAATGTCCCTTCTCTCCATCCTCTCTCTTTCCGAATAATTCTCGGGCCTGGGCGTTCGTTAGTTACACCATCCCCTAACGACCTCCGTTTGTTCCGTTTCATCGGAGAAAGAGAGAAAGAGAGAGAGAGAGAGAGAGAGAGAGAGAGAGAGAGAGAGAGAGAGAGAGGGAGGGAACGGGGAGAGAAAGTTGACTAGAAACGGTGGACTGTTTTCGTGAAGTGACGGCCTAAGAGGTAGCCGACGGCGTTACGGCCGCCACTAATTATGCTGGCTGGCGTGGCCGCGCGCGCGTTCACCCTGGCCAGATGAAGGGAAAAGTGGAGGACGAAGAAGGGCCGGGCAAAAATTTAATTACAACGACCTTGTTTAGTGCTCCGGGGAACTCGGTCGTCGGAAAGTGAAACGACCGACGTCGACGTCGCGCGGGTCTCGGAATTCTTCCAGTACGAATGCCACTAATTTTTTCAAACTTTCCTTAACCCAGAAACAACTCCCGCTGCTCGCAGTGAGAAACTATTACCGCAGTTCCATCGTCGTTCCAATCGAACGTATTTTAAACGTAAGCACACCTTCTTGACTCTTCCAAAGGATAAAAATCATTTAAAATACTGCGCGGCTGAATTATACGACTTGTATTACTTGGATGATCGATGGCTGACTTCTGCTACTTGTCTGATCAATAGTCCTGTTATTCCATTTGTCTCGTGACTCGCAATGTTATGAACTACAATATTTCTAGGGTCCGTACTGCGTATAAATCACTGCTAACAATTTATTTAATTAATTTACATAATGAAACGTGTCATACAAAACGACTGGATTACTTTTCAAGAAATTAATAGAACAAAGTAGTTAATATCGTATCCGTCGAAACCATCGCTAATTCCATTGTCGAGCGGAAAATTGTTTAGGAGCCGATATTTGCAGGCACTGTTTCGAACGAGCTTCGTTTTAGAAGTCGCTGGTTGAATTCGTTGTCCTCCGGGCGAGCAAAGTCGGTCGGCTGCTTAAAATTCTGTTACGAGCCTCGGGAAAAAGGGTGGGAAACTGGGTTGGCGTGCGAGAAAGTCGAATACAAAATAATGAACTTTCCGGCGCTATTAAAATTAAACAGGGGCTCGATTCTGAATAACCACGGGGCCCCGAAGTTACGAGAGGGGTTCAGGAACGCGTGAAGTTTTCCTGGGTGTTATTCCGGCTCGCGAGAGATCGGAGATTCTGGTAATTAAAAATAGCGGAGGAAAAGAAGAGAAAGAGAGTGAGAGGGTGGAAGGGTGGAAGGGTGAAGAGAGAAGGGTTGATGGAGGGAGTGCGGAGCCACAAGAATTACTTTATCCTTGACGCGAGAACGGCGTTGTTTACGGAGAGCTCGGAACAATGAACAGCGTGGCTAACAAGGCGGGTAACTTGATAACTGCACCGGAGAAACCGCGTTGTTCCTCGTGACCCACAACTGTCGAATACATACAGACAAACCGTGCATTTCACTGACGTCAGAGCGGACTCAAGAAATCATTTTTGCAACTCGCCAAGTGGATCGCTCTTCCGTTACGTTAAATTTAATCCTGTTCTGCGAAGATTTCTCTGCAGGAAGTTGTCTCGCGAGGAGACTAGCAGAACTTTTAACTCGCCCAGGATACTCGATTAGCTGAGTTAACGCCTCCGTGATGTTGTCAAGTTTACGAATTCGTGCGGTGGTTTGTTCGCTTGTCTTGAATTTGATGATAACGAAACGCAGCTTTCATTGTGGGTGGGATGGATCTATAATTCAGTAGCGAAAGTCAATGATTAGAGATACCTTGGACTTCACTGAACGTAGAATTGATTAATTTACCAGTAGTGCAGGCCAGTGATTAGGAAAACCATTATGGACAGATTTGTGTTCCATAAAAGAGAATGCTATTTTCCAGTAATACAAGTCGGCAACTTAAAATTCCATCTTGCTTAGACGCGACTGCATGTGCAATATATATATTATTCAGTAGTGGAGATCAATGATTAGGGAAACCTTTCAGCACAGATTGGTATTCTAACCGAGTCCCGTTTCCCAGTGGCAGATACCTACGACGAAGAAAACATTCAATGTCGATACCGCATCTGGTTCCCCAACAGCTTCGGTCGAAATCGATTTCCCAGTAGTAAGAGTCAATCATTGAGCTCATCGCTTTCGAATAAATGGAATCTACAAACGGTCCGGGGTTCGGTTTTGAAAAATACTGACACTTATCGACGTGTTTCCAAGTAGAGACGGGAACTGTCGCGGAAATACAGTCCCATGGAAGAAATTTCGATCATCCGCAGTCCTCTCTGATGGCCATCAACTGGGACAAGAACTGCGGACTCCCGGGACTCGCCACCGACAGATTGTTCAACCAGAAAGACCGAGTGGAACTCTGTCCGATAATTTGACGTTTTACGGCCACGCTCTCCCGAAGGAAGAGGAGCTCGTCCTTCTCCCACCACCTACTCCTATCCAGGAATTCCCGGTTACTCGAAATCGCTCGGCAGAAACGAATATGTAGCAAAGAATTCCTTCTCCGCGTTTCCGGTATTCTTTCCCGTTCAAAACCGATCCCGCCTCGATCTATCCTCGAGTGGCCGGGTCACACGTAATCGACGTTATCGCGGTTTTATCGTCGACGGAAATGATTCCCCGTACAAGCAAATATCCCACTCGCTGTGTTTTATCGTCGCGGATACTTACGACCCTGTTCGAGCGACGCGACGGGGGAGCATGACCGTCGTGAAAAACTGCAGGCGAGGCGTCGCTTTCCGCAGAAACGAAGAGGACAGAGATTAGAATAGTCGACTGGGAATTATCGACTTGTTCCTACTCCATCTTCCACGTTAAATGCAGCGGCGTGGCGCACAGTGCGTTGTCATGGGACAAAAATAAAACAATAAACTTCCGTGTTATTATACAATGTCGTCTCTGGAGGGGGTTCTTTAATATACATTACTAAAATAATAATAAGTATTATTCTTTTTATTTATATTATTTATTGTATATATAACGTCTTAATGTCACCTATTAGAATACTAATTTAGAATATTCATAGAGCTTCTCAAGGTTACAACAATATTAAACAAATACAATCACATTATATACTCTTCCCTATACCCTATAACTTTTATTTGAAAAATTTTTTTATACCACTTTTGTCACTGTGCGGTGCGGCGCGGCGTTTCAAGAGAGAAAGAGAGAGAAGGAACCGAGTAATCCTGCAATCTTTATTCGCGTTAATACAAAAATACACGTAGAATTGACCAACATGTATTCTTAATGCTGCTTTTTATCAGAAATCTGAAAATGTTTTTTTACCGGCCCGATACCGCAAACACGAGAAAACGATGATTTTCCTTACGGTACGCCTGTTCGGAAGATAGCGGAAAACGTGTTGGTGTGCACGAGCGAGCCGCCTATGAATCCCATGCAGCAAATCGGATCACATAAACTGTCGCGTTCACGAGTACTGTTTACGGTGCGGGTTGCGTGGAAACTCGGGAACGCGGCCCCAGTCCATTCGCGTTCAAAAGGACGCGGATACCGGCGGAACGAATGCGTCGCAGATGTTTCGTAACTAATTAAGGGCGACTCGTTACTCTGCGACGCATTCCTCGTGTTCTCCGGTAATAACGGGAACCGCTCCCAGAAACTTTTTTTCTATATAAATGTTACAATTAATTACGAACTGTATCGCGTCAATCTTGAATTCTGTTGTTCCGTCACAAAGAACCGTAGGTATTCCTCCACAAACAATCGTATATCTTCGCGGAAAGAATGGCTATATCAAGTGTCTACCTTCATGCCATTTATGGGCATGAATGTCCCCGGGAAAAGAATAGATTCAGGGAGAGTTTCCTTCGGACCTTTTTCTATGACACATTCGTGACTAAGAAACCGTTTCAAGGATAAAACACGCACTCTATTTGGTGGCTATCCCAGATGTGGCCCAAACGTTAATTTCGGTATCTTGTAAAACTCGTGGCAATTTCCAACTTCGGTACGGGTAACCATGTTCACAGTGATAAAGGCACGGTTCTCAGGGACCCCCCGCGCAGATCTGGGACGAAACGCTAATTCATTAGGCATTATCATTATCATATCCGAATATTGAACTTGCTACCCAAGATTAATTTGGCGGGTAGTAATCGGCGGTACCGGAAATTGACGCGTTTCACAACTGAAATTATTTTATCACGTGTCACACACACACACACACACACACACACACACACACACACAGTCGTAAATTCGCCGCAACGTCAGAACACTGTTCAAATAAAATTGTCTCTTATCAGAAAATCCGAAATTTGAAAATTAAATGTTCAGGCGCCCGAAGCAATAGTCCATTAATCCTTCAGTTGTTCGACTGAGATACACCAGTTTTTCGTTGTCTATTCAGCGCGGGGACGTCGAGCAAAACGAACGTTCGCCTCGATAATGCAAGGGTGAGGTTATTTCGCGAGCGGAAACGAGGCCGCGCGGTATCGCCGCCAAACAGGGCCGTGTCAACGACGCACCGTCAAAGTGTATTCCGCGGCAAAACCGTCGCAGAAGAGTGGGGATCCACGAATTTATCTTTTCTGTCGCGACGGAACGAACGCGAGCTCTCTCGCGACAACGTTTTCACGAAAACTCCGGGCGCCGATGGGGTCCGCGCTTGAAACCCGGCAATTAACACCATTTTCGACGGAACGTGAAGCCGGGTTCGCAACCGGCTGAATGGAACGGGGTGGGGGCAGGGGAGGACTGCAGCATTGAGCAACATTGAAGCACGACGGGGCTGACAGTCTCGCTCGTCGCTTAAGATACGCGTTAAATCGACGTGTACCAGCCTTCCAGCGTTCCTTCCCATCCTCTCGGCCCCTTTCAGGTGACTAACACTGGCCGGGCTGCATCGTTAGCAACCGGCACAGAAAACCCCGTCGCGAAAGACGCGGCCGGATCCCGCGAACAATCGCGTCGAAAATGCAATTGTTTTAACCCGCGAGATACATTTCGCGTTGCGCTGACGTTCTACTCTGCCCCACGTTGAACTACCCATCTGCCAACAAAAATCAATTTTTTTACAATACCACGTTTTTAACACTAAAAAGTATAAAATATATAAATATATATATATATATATATATATATGTATATATAATTATTATATAATAATAATTGGTTCCATCGAGCAAGCAGACGGTCGATCGCACATTATCAGCCAGTATTATAAGTAAATGTCATGTCGGGCTCCAATCACAACGTTCCAGCATTTACTGGTGTACTGAATATTTGAATGGATCGTGACTGGCGCAAGGGAACCACCGTGGTGTAAATCAAGTCTTGAGCAAAACCGATACCACCAGGAACAAGTACATATCTCGGGCAAACTGGTCGACGAGCGTCAGTAGTATAAGCCATTAGTGGTCGGACGCAGCTCGCGATCACAGCCGGGCCCTTAGATCGCGGATGTCGGATCGATAGCTAGAGTGTTTGGTAGATGGGTTTCGGATCTGGGTCGGTCTAACCGCGACTGACCTAATCCAAACCCCCTGGGGAACTTTATAAGATTAATCCCAAAGAAGGAGACCCAAGCAATTTACTTCTGAACAATTTTTTTGAGAGAGATGGTTCGAGGAAACTTCCTGGAGCTGAACGGCAGTGAAATACAATTGTCTAACATGTAATAATGTTTTTTTTTAATTGAAATGCACCAGACTAATTTCGTACGCGATCGGCTGCTGAACGCGTGTGCACGATTGGATTCAGTTGAATGAGAGGGCCGGCGCGGCGCGGCGCGGCGCGGCGTCGCGAACATTGCAAGGTGGTGCGACGAAACACCGTTCCCGTCGGCGTTTACAAAGGGTAGAACGTTGCCAGGGGGGAACGGGGTTGGAAAAAGCACGATGTTACGAGGCGAAGTTTCCGGGTTGCGGAAGGAGCGCAAGCATCGAGTCGACTTTATCGAGTCTGTCGTAAGCAAATTTATAACGAGATTCCAGGTGGCCATTAACGAGCTTCAAAGTCGGCGGGGCAAATGCGGAATAATCGTGTTCCACGGGACAACTTTCGTAACGAGAGAGACTATTTATAAAAACGATTCCGCGGCACGCAACGATTCTTTTGAGCGACGACGACGAATTCCTGGCTATTTTTTCGGTACACTTCAAACCGGTCGGTCGGCGAGTTCTGTTTGCGACCGGTAGCATACGGAGAGTTTCCTTTCGCGTCACTTCTCCTCGCGAGCCTTTTGTTGATTCCGACATTCAGCACGTCTGCATGCAATTAATTGCACTCGCGCAGCGAACGTTGTCCCCGGTCATCGCCAGACAGATAATTGTGCCCTTTGATCAGCGTTTCTTATGTTTTAGATTAAATTGCGAATAGACTCCCCGGACAGAAGGACCCCGCCTTTCATATTGAACGCAGGGAACGGGCGAAAACACAAGTCACCGGCAGGCTAATGTTTGCAAAAGCCCACACACAGATATCTTGAAGGGATGATCGCAAAGAGAAGAGCTTCCTTTGCAAGATCACGTTGAAATGAGCCTCAACAAAAAGATGTTCCTAACTAAGTACTAATTAATTCTTTATCGAGTGTAGACGTAAGTGGATAAGGATTAACATAATCTTTTGAAAGATCCTCGTGAACCAGAGACCTTTCTTTACAAGATCACGTTGATATGAACCTGGACAAAATTTTTCTAGCGGTACCACTTAATTATTTAGCGAGTGTGGATGCAACTGAATAAAGATTTGGATAATCCCCTAGCTAAATGAAGTCAGGAGAAAGAGACTGGGCAATAAGACAACCAGAGCATCGTGGAGACGACAAGACAAGGATTTGTTTAAAATGTGCAGGGATAGTGGGGTAGTAAAAGATGGCGGTATAATTGAAGACGGGAGCAATTAAACGAAAATGGCGAATCCGGCAATAAGTCCTGGCCGGTAGCAATCGATTTACGATCCGGCATTGATGAACAGACGCGAGCACTCGACGAGATGACCGGATTCGCCGGTTGAGATAAATTGCCAGGGCATCGCTAAGGGAATTAAAGAGAAGCTAACGTCGGTCCCGAGGAGGAACGGACGCGGAAAAGACAAGGAGACGGATGTCCAGATGGGAACCAGCCCCGGGGAAAAATAAGCCTGGAACCCCCACGGGGAGGACACGCGAATTACAAAGCCACCCCCCTCAGTCCCATCTCCTTTCTATTCCTGTCCCCTGCCCTACCCCCAAGTAGGCGGCCTTTCCGCCGTTTCGAGCATCGCTTCGTTGTTCTTCATAGATAAAGAAACGACGAAAGGAATTTTCTGCTGGTCGAACACTGCCGCGATTTACAAGCCCCGGAAAACAAAGGGCGGGAAGATCGAGTACGTGGATTGGGGACGATTCGAGATATCGGGGGACACGGATTTACCATGCTATTCCCCGTTCCCGGACAAAAAATTTATAGGACCGATCCGTTCGCGTTTGAATGCGCGTTCGATATTTAACATCGTGGACGGTCGAAATGAGGATTTCTCGTTTCACGATTATCGAAGATGGGACACCGCTGCTACTAATGTCCGTTTAGTACGTTCGTTCATTTATGTACGTTTAATACAGCGATAGTTATTCTCTTCAACTGTATTTATATATCTATGTGAAGTGGTAATAGTCTGAAATAGGTCGGATGACAGCCCTGTCAGAACAAAATCGATCGAAATTTGCAGCCGTTATAACTGGGTCGCGGATTTTCTGCATTCACGTGCTTTAAAATCAACTGCAAAACAGTAAAAACATTTAGAGAATCAGAAAATACTGTTGTATCATTTTCAACCGATTAAAAATTATTCTAAAAAGATAACGAAAGTCTATGTAGCTCCTGTATCTTGCAATTCGTACTACCTAGAATTTACATAATTAATTAACAGGCACATGGATTTTGGCCAGCTTTTCGCGATTCTGGCCCACAGTGCGAGGTGGGGTCCGCGTTTGATCAAGTTTCCCGGGCCAAGTGAACCGTCAATAAACCGTCGGAATCTGAGCATCGAGTGCTCAGACAGAGATCGCGAGTATAAAAGCTCGACTGACAGGGCTTGGTGAATGGGTGCTCGCGCGACGGATGATCACAGGCAGCCCGAGCGAGGAGAGGGTGTCTGCGTTATAGCGATGACGACGACGACGACGACAACGGCGATGGTGGTGGTTTTCTGGACAAAACCGGGACGAGGACGCACACGCGTTAACGAGCTTCGGCGAGGATTCGAGCGGGGAGGCGAGAGGAACGTGGCACATCGCGAGACAGCCGTGTCTCGCACGCATCGAGGTTCGCTTTTCAACGCAGCGCCGATGATAGAAGGACGAGAGACCGGGGTCTCCCTGTTCGCATTCTACGGTCGACGTCGGCGTCGGCGTCGGCGTCGGCGTCGACGGAGCAGCCTAGGCTCGCCTTTCTACGCGGAGGAGCAGAAAACAGAACGGTAGCTCATTAGCGGTAACAGGCAGCCGAGCAAGAGAGGAAGCTCGTTATCCATGGATACACAAACCCCTATCCTCCGCCCCTCCCCCTCCAACGCCCTCTCCTACAGCGCAGAGCGGACCACCTTCGTGGATACGTGTGGAATACACAGGCCTGTCTGCATCATTCCCCGGCCGTCTGTCTCGTTCCACCAGCTTCCTGTTATCTCTCTCTCTCTCTCTCTCTATATATATATCTTTCTCTTCAGCCCCTCCCTTCTTCCGAGGCCTCTTCATTCGCCCTCGCGATCTTTTCGACACGCCACTATTCTTCATCCCTCGATCCCTCGCACCAGCATTTGATCCGCGAAATACCCTTCCTTGCCCTTCGAGGCACGCATCGCTGAGACCGCTGCATGATTCTTCCGTTTGAACGGTTTCGGTGCTCGTTGCGGACTCGGCTTGGACTGCGATTTCTTTTGTGAGTAAGATGAGCATAATTTCTATGTCACTCAACAGTTCCTGTACCGGGTACCTGGGATCGACTTTCAACTTGTTTTTAAAATTAGTGTAGATTTTTACGTTCTTCGGTGGTCACAGATTAATTTGAATACGGATCAAAATGGACCCGTACGTCGGATGCTCAACTAGGGAAGCTTCTTAGTCTACGAGCGTCACTTTAGCTCAGCTCCTAGGTGGGCCCTGTCTAGCAAGCCCGATGCGGCACGAACGTTTTCGTCGTGTATTTAGCAGAGGAACCACTGCACCGGTCGGATCGGTTGCAGCTGGCCGCCGACGTCGCGTGAAGCAACTGCAACCCGAGGAATGCTCGTTCCCAGTAATGCAATAACTGTGGTATCACAACGGCAGGATACCGCGAACGGCTGGCATTCAGATTGGTCGCCAACCCCGACCAGCAAACTTGGAAGCGTTTCGCGTCAATCGATCGCGATTCATTGGCAGAAAAACCGGGCATCAATTAGAAATACTTCGTTATACACTTACCCATCGTCCGGTGTATTCGAGGAAAAAAAGGGGGGCAGGAGACGGGAAATGTAATGAGATAACGAAGCTTCGGTTATCCGGTGTAAATATGCTGATCGTGTAGGATCGTTCTGCTAGACGAATACTTTTTTTCTGCATATTTTGCTTGACTCGTCTGACTATACGTTGACCGCTACTACTTATAAGCTGTGCACACTGGGTTGCATTCTCTGCATTACTGCGGGGATACTTTTACAAGAAATCCTGCAAGAATTACTTTGGAAACGTGTGGAATATTTCGATTCATTCCATATTTCTTCTACAGCAAATAAAACAATTTTCGAAAATGTTTGAAACAACTCTTCATTTCAGACTGTGTGTAAAATTGAAGGAAAATTTATAATCGAGTTCGAGGAAGAATAATCCACTAGAACCAGCTGTGTGACTGCTTCCGTTCGTCCTGGGGAATTAAAATCGTTCGATAGCCTCGAAATGTTTCGCAAAATTCGCGCTGGCGCGATTCTGAAATATTGAACGTGTCGAACAGAAAACAGTTCCACGGGAATTCGAACGGCCCCGAAACTTTCCTGTCTGAATAATCGCGGGCTCATTCCACTGGCAGGAAGAACGGTTAGGTTCGATGGTGGGAAGAGGGCACGAACGCGTTCATCGGCGGAGAGGCTCCAATTATTTATCGAGCGGACCGCGACCGATTTTAATGGCCCATTGCGGGACAAATCGAACGACCTGCACTTCGACCCACGTTCTTTTTAACCTTGTTACTCCGACACCGGGGCTAACTACGATAAAAGCGAATTGGAGGGCCGAAAGTGCTCCCGAGGACTTCGTTAGGCTCCCAGGTATGCGGCGCCGGTGAATAAAATTTAACGAAACCCTCCAGTGTTAGAAAAGCATTGGATTCCGTTTGCGTTTGGTTCTGATCTGCGTTAATTCCCACTGAAACTCGATCGTGTCGAGTTGCGAATTTTATTCATTCGTCACAAAAAGTGAATAAAATCTAACATGTGACACTTGCTCCTTGAAAATTGTAAAAGATTTTCTTTTCGAATAAAAGTCTATATTCTATTTTATTTTACCACGTTTTTATTAGCTCGCCTTCTTGTCTGTCTGTTTGTTTGTCCGTCTGTTCGGTACAAATTTTGCAATTGATTTTACACTAACTTCCTGATGAGCTAGAGACTTGAAATTTTAAACATAGCACACAACTGGATGACAACGCAATATTTAAAAAATTTTTTTTTAAAAAGCCTATGCGTTTGGATATAAATTATTAATAAGTTTTACCGTTACACCTCCTCCCGCGTGACGTAGTACGTTATCGCGTTCAACGTCCCCACTCTACTACGTGTTCCGACTCTGACTCATCCCCACTCCCCTGACCCGCTTCGCACCGATGCATTACGTACGCATTATTATTTAAACTCGATTGAGAGAAATTTCACATACTAACTTTCACATAATAATTTAAATAAAAATAAATTTTTTAAAAATACCACGTTTATTTTTGATGAATTCACAGATTAGGACTTTCGACTTAAAACTGATGGAGGGTTAGGTATGCATTTGAATAATCGAGGATCCGTCAAATTAATTTAAATGTCCATTGATCGCGGCATCGTCGAGCTTGCTCGAATGTAGTGCTCAACGATACGTGGCGTGTTCACGGCGATTTCACGGTATTCAGCCGAAGGCCGAATCGTTTCACTCGCCGCTGAACCTCTTAACTCCTCGCGACGCGCGACGTTTCTTTATCGTCGGCACGCAGGATTTAACTCGGTCGAATCATGACCAGCGAAACAACTCGTGCGTGTGATCGTTGATATAGAGGCTGGCTCGCTGCACGGAATACTTTGTTTCAATGCCCGGATGCGCACGGAGACGAACATATAAATGGAGTCGCGATAAATTAATTTATCTGCGCCAAGTATGAAAGAAAATGAAACGCTGCGAGACGAGAAATGAGACACCGGGAAGACTGAGACTGTTTTAAAATACAGCTCGCTGCGGACGACACTTAAATCATTTTTTTACTATCTTTTAAAAATTAATTCCGGCATCTCTATTAATTAAGGGGAGAGAAAGCGCACGAGAAGGTATCGTTACTTTTTCTCATGAATGCATGAAATGTACAATCTAGTGATAAACTCTGCAGTTTCAACGACTCAATTATATTACTTGATTTGGTAAGCTCTTTTTGGAGGGATCGTTCAGCTATTTTACTGTAACCTGAAACATGAAATATCCATATCACAGAGCATAATCAATGTGTTATGGTTCAACGCTGCAACCAACCCCTACAGGGGAAAGTGCTATACCCGATTCATAAATAATTCTCAGAGCACCAGGTCCAAACACGTTAATTAAGAACCGGAAACCGATAGAATCGATTAATGGAGATGGAGCGGTCCAGCTGAAATATTTACGAAGGAGTATTGGAGACCTAATTCCCCGACGGATTCGTGTTGATTTTTACCGTGGAAAGTTGGTGTTCGCGTTAATCCTCGCGGGTCAAACCATCCCGCACTGTCTTCGCCTTCGAACCGGAAGTTCGGCCGGACTTCCGTTGACCTCGCTCAAGCGTAAAACGTAAATGGTCGCCGTCCCGTTCTCACGGAGTTTACGTGCGAGCGTATTTTATATCAAGGTGTTCGACGAATTAATTCTCTTTTCTCCGGGAATAAAACGGCTCGCGTGACTGCCGCTGTCAAAGAGTATCGCGTTGCAGGATCCCGGCTGGTGTCGGGTAATCCCGTTGACAAAAAACACGCTCGGAACACCAATTTGAAAATCGCGACGCGCAATACAGACCGAATTCATTAGGGAACGCTACACTGTTGCGAAATGTGCCAGACCGGTTACTTGGCCATATACGCCGCGCGCCGCTCGGGAACCGAACGACAAAACTTTACAACTTACAAAAGAATTTCCTAGTGGTTTAATCATTTCGAAAAGCAACACTATTATTATTATTATTATTATTATTATTATTATTATTATTTCTTTTCTTTCTTTCTCCTACGAATTACGATGTATTAAACTTCGATCTGTATCCTCGCCGGGTACAAATTTGCTGGATTACTGCTCTAGATCTCAAAATACGTTCAGGTACATAGAAATTGATTTGCATTAGGAGAGAGGGACAATCAATACTATTATCAATCAAATTAAAAATAAATCTCTGATCGGATACTATTCTTCGAGCAGACAATGTTTCCAGGTTGACTGTGTTTAATATTGTAGAGTATGGTATTCATGATCAAAGATTGACATAGGATTATTTATCTTATATGAACAAAACCTGAGAAACACTTATGCTGCTATCTCTCAAGCATGATTTCGTAGTTAAAGCTTTTCGGAGACCATATAATTGAAGCATATTCTAACATGGGACGGACAAGGGTAGTATACAGGGTGTTCATTTGAAAACTTTCCAGCCAAATATCTCGAAAAGTATGAAAGATATTTTCCTGCCATATTTTCTGATTATTTCTTTTTGGAAACAGAGCTGGTAGTACATCGACAGTCCGAAAAAAATAGATCCAGCTCAGTATCGCGATTTCGATTGCGTCGTATAGCGAAGGATCGGCCCATAACTTTTTATTCGAAATTTTATTCGGCCGGCTTTTACGAGAAATATGCTGTTTTATTGAGAATCGTTTCTCTTCCGATAGAAACTGCGATCTGGGCGATCTGTGTCCCCCCTTCCGACGACGATCGAGAGATCAGCGTGAAGTTTAGCGCGCGTTTAAAGCCGGTCCTCGATGTTCGAATCATAAAGGACACCGCCGCGCTGCGCCGCGCCGCGCCGCGCCGGGGCAACAACCGCGTTTATTATTGGCAAATAAATTCTCGGAGACAGTGGAACCTCGGATGGTGTCCGATGGTTAAGGGGATCGATTGAATTACGTTAGCTCGGACCACGATGGTCTCCACTTAAGGGCCCCAGAGCTATCCTTCAGCGATCTTGCGCGTATTGACGTGCGGTTAATCAAAGCTGGCCGGTCGCCATTGTGCCAGTAGACACCAGGATTACGGCGCGTTTCGATAATTGCTGTCTTAGGTTATATCGCTACTAATTATCCTAATACCACGTTATATTGGCCCAGCGCTCGACGGGCCACTTCCGCCGGTGCATGACTAATAAGTTCGACAATTAACCGAGCTATGGTCCGGCGCCTGGGTTAACTGGATGACAGTGTCAGAGACTTATTACGGGGTCCAAGATTGTCTTCACCATGTTCACCAAGGATCAACGTAATTAATACTCTTCGAAATATTCTTCAATTCCTGAACATGAATTTCCGCGAATTATTTTCCTCTACGCTAATTTATTTTGTGAATCGTCGCTGGACACTCTCAGTGTGCTTAAACGGAATGACATTTTTTTAATATATTGCGTAGATTGATTTTTCTACGGTTTTAAGAAAGATTGAAACCGGTAAAAGATTGAAAAGGTAAAAGCCGGAAACAGCACGCTAAGGTACGAAAACGAGAGAGAAGCTTTTTCGAAAAGATAGGGAGAGATCGGAATTAGTTTCCACCGATGGAATCCCAGCGATTTATCGAAGGACTGGGCAGCTTTGTCGTGTGTATTTGTACCGAGAAATGTAGCAGGACTGCGGGATCGACTGTTTCGAGCGTGCAGCGCCCTCGGTCGCGATCAAAAACCGTCGAGGCAATGGTTGAAACGCTTGTAAACCGAGTGCCGACGAATAGGAAAATATATGCGCCATTGACGGATCGATCGGTCCGGGTTGATCGTAATCTGTTTGCGAACGGTGTATATCGAATTACCGGTCCCCCGATCCGGTTACCGTTGCGCTTGTAATCGGCATAATGGCGAGTTTACGTCGATCAAGTATTGTTCGGGAGCATTGTTCGCCGTTGGTAACGCGATCCGGCCGATTCGCGCGGTCTTCGTTCCCCTGGTCTGATATTAACGTCGCCGTGCGCAAACGGGAGAACTCGCCGATGATGTTCGACCCTGTTACGCCCAGATGATTCCCGCTGAATGCACCTACTAATTTCACGATCGATCGGAACCGGGCAATCGGCTACACCGATCGTCTCTCTCTCTCTCTTTCTCTCTCTCTCAACGGGGTTATTCGATCAATGGAAATATTATTCCGACACCCGTGAGCTCTAGCCTCTATAATCTAAATTATTTATATTATTGTTTGCGTACATAGAGTGGTCCGCCGGATATTATCATTTCGATTTCGTGACTATGAATTTGTGGCGATACTGGAATTATAACACCTGAATTAATGACCCATGAAGATAGGTTTACTCTCTATTCTAAATCAGGATGCAGCAACTGGAACAATCAAATAAATATCTATGTACTCCCGTTTGTATGTCCTCTACCCATCCACTTAGAAAAGAAAATATTAACATCAGAATGTGCCTCGCCTGGAACCATTGAACTCTACGGGAATCATTTTCCATCGTTCAACGGAAGACCATTTACCATTATTGATTTTTAGCAAGTTATATTTTTATGAGCCAAGCGAGAAGCTACGAAATGTTCTAGCTCGCGAAAAGTTGAAACCAAGGGGACACACAGCGATCATAAATATGTGTCCGTTTGGACACATCCGATTATTGGTACACGAAACAGGCGATATTTGCGAGATGACGCGCCGACTCCTTACCAAGGATTTATGAAGCAATACTAAGTCTGGCGCTGACCCAACCGGCCAACAAGTCCTCGACACGTCGAATAAACAAATGCGGAAGGAACGTGCACCACCGGTGAATTTCGTTCCCCGCCGCGTCGAAACGAGTAATTTCCGCTGCGCCTGTCGTCCCCGGGATAATCTATGCGGCCTGCCTCGCGAGTTGCGGAGCCCTGCGCTATAAGCACCTTCCTCCATTCTTTTATACCCACTTGGACTTGGTCTATGTGATCGGAAAGGTAAATAATAGTCGTCTTAGACGTTGCTTGTTGGTGTGCTGGTCGAGACGATGAATTCATCAGCCAAGAATTTCTTGGCGTTTGGAATCTCTTCTCTTGGAATGGGCCCAAACGTCCTTTAAAAGGATCTCACTGTTTCCATTTTCTTTTTCAGGGCAGATCGCTCTTTTTTTCTTACAGGACTTTCCATTCTTGAGCGATACAGTAAATCCTCTATAAGCGCAGAAGCTCGGGGAGGTTCGCTTGCAAAGTTCGTAGACGAACACTATTTTTTTGAGCTTCAAAGGCCGAGCCGAACGTAGAGAAGGACAGCGCGTGTAAAGAAAGACCGCGCGCTGCCGAAGCGACTGCGTCTCTCCGTGTCTCTTACTTTCCCATACGCTGTCCTTCCTTGCGCCCAAAACGTTCATCGTCAATTAAACCACTAAATACAGTTGAAATTATATCGTGTTTAGTCTTACTTTAATCAGAGAAAAATGCCACAAATATATTGATGAAAGTTTCATAAAAGAATAAGTATTGATAAAAAAGTTTTAATATTGGTGTTACATTGTGAGTAAGTGTACAAATCTTCTAAGCTCCATACATGCCACAGACAGAAGAACCACGCAATTCTCTCGCAAGAATCTCCACTGTTTCTTCATTCCAACTCCCAATTGGAGCCAACAGAAGCGAACTTCCCGAGCGGAAAGCGGAACACAGAGGAACTTTTCTCTTCGGATTGGGACCCTAGTGTCCCACACACTCGGCCAGATAATTGCAGCGGAATAAAACGCAGCGAGAAACAGTCTTTAATCAGGAGTAAGTGGTGCGGCATTAGTGGCGGCTGTTTACCGGGGGCCAAGTTCCGGCGTTAATTAGACTTGATTAAATTTGGGATCAGTGGATCTAATTTGTAAGAAAAATACGGCGCTCGGCCCTCTCTCGCCGGTGGGTTAATTAACTGACATAAGGCAGCCGAGCGCCAAATTACACGCGTCCAGCCCCACGTGTCAGCTCGGGAAACGTTCACAGAAGGCTCGAGGAAGATTTCAATTTTTTAATTACCCACCTCTCGACTGGCTAGCTGGCCGTGCGGCGTTAAAAGTCGCTCGAAACTGTTTCCCCACGATTTCAGGCCATCGCGCATTGTTTTCCGCGAGGCTCGCGAATCTGAACAATGCGGGAGAGCGCGTACACTTTTGGGAGTGGCTCCATCTTTCGCAGAAATCGCTCAGCTTAATTTTATCGCAGCCTGGCCGCGAAGAAGGGGGTCTCGACCCTCTAAAAGGGCCGGGCTAAATTAAAAGAAAGGATCCGAATGAGACCGCGGCCGCAGAAAGTAATCACTTTATCTGTGCCCGCCACTCCGGCACGCTCGCTAATCTCAAACCCCCGCTTTAAGGGTGAATTGTCTGCTCGAACCAACTCTCATCCCCACACCCCCGAACACCTCATTTCCATACACGCTTTTCGACCGTTCCCAGACGTCTCGACCCTGCGATCCATGGACCCTGCAACGGGTGGCTGCATCTGATAAGACTGCAGCCATTATTTGCTCCAATAATGAGCATTTCGTCAGGAGCAGCTCTGAAATTCCAGTTCAAAGAGGATTGAGGACGACTGAAAAATCTGAGCGTAGTCGTGCCATTTAGATTAAACCATTTAGATCCACCGTAGTTATAAAGAATATTTTGACTCTCTCTTGCTGAAAAAGTCGGTACTCTACGGGGGAATGAATTTTTAGCTGGATCATGATCCGCCGGTAGTAGAACGAATCAGCTCGGACGGGGAAGTTTCGAATAAATTTTCGATCGGAGGTGCCCCTTCGCCTATTCATCGTGGGCTAAACTAGGCCCGGCGTGTCGCTATTACGTGTTCGGTGCCCTCCCTCCTCTAACATGTGCGTCGCCACTAACCCCGGGGATAATAATGTTAGAGGCACGCCGGGATCACCGTTAAAATTTCAAGCATTATAACCGGTTTATCGATCGTTACCGTCGCGGCGCGCGGCGTGCGGCGCGCGGCGTGCCGTTCGCGAAATTTACTGTAAATTTATCCCGTCGCGTATCGAAGTCACGTAATATTTGCTTAGAATACGCTTCCCCAAGTATCGACGCATTCGCCTAGCCAATCCGCCGTCCAATATTGCCCAATTAAACTTTCAGATCGTCGATTTTACCGGCATAAAAGCAAATTGCTCGGCGAAATATGACGGCGAGCTGCTCGAAAGTTTAAAGGGCGATCGCGATACCGGCTACGAATATTATTCGACAACAATACAAACCGAATGCCGTTTTGTACTTCGATGCTGTGAACACTCGGCGCGTTCGACTACCATTTCCGATCATTAGCCCGCCGATTTTCGCTCGAATTTAACGCACACGCGTTGCTTCTCTCGAGTCGGGGAACCGCGGAAAAATTTTAAATTGAGAATAAAGATTTGCTAAAAAGTCCATGGAAAATTTTCTCGCGGACAAATAAAACTTCAAAAGTTTCCAGGCATTTCAAGAATCAACTTCCACGAGACCAATGAAGAAGAATTTCTTGATGGATTCGCGAATGAAATTTGCAAAAACACTTTCCTCCCTTGAAAAGTGAAAATATACTACGGAAAAAGGAATCCCGTAACGTGATCTGGCGAACCTGTCAACGTCACTTACAGAGACTTCCTTTCTGTTCGAAAAAAAAACAAAAGAGGAAGAAAGGTCTGCTCATTTATCTCGCGGCCCGTTGATCGCCGATTCCGTTGGTCCGGCGGCGAAACAAAACACCCGTTCTCGCCCGACAAATCGACACACAAGGAATTCCAATTACTCTTTAAACGGGGCAGCGGCATCGTTCCATAAAATCCTAAATTGCTGATTCACGATGCTCCACGATCGGATCCCGTTTCGATAGCTGCTAGCCAAGCCGGGTTCGGTTGGCTTTACGAGCGCCCCGTACAAAGAATGGATCAATAGGTAACACGCAATCGCGACCGGAAGGAACGAACTAAGAATTATACGGTGGAAGAGGAAGAGAGAGACCTGCAGCCGGTGTGTTATGAATGGGCCCGGGCTACCGACTTTCCGGACACATAAAGAAATTTTTCCGATACTCGTAGGAACTGGCCGGTGCCGCCCTGAATCAGCCCGGGGCTAATTCGTATGTGAAATTAGAGCCCCACGCTGTTGCACCTCATTTTTCAAAGAAACTTCCTAATCCCTTCACCGAAAATTATCACCCACTGTGCGATCAACTGTATGTTCTATTCTATTTTTACCTTTTATTGTGTCTGAGAACTCGGAGTAGATTGGATGTACAGTTTAATTTTTCGTCTTGGACAGTTTGTAGTCTGCATAAAAATCCGCAGTCTACCATATAGGTATGGTAAAAGAGCAAGCCTCTTCACTAATCAAAGTGTTTTTTTTTTTTCATTTTTTGGCAGTGACTCATCAAGTTCACGGGGTTCAAGTAAAGTTCAGATTTTGAAAGGAAGGGTGATGAACGTAACGAAGCGGTTCCGACGACGAACGTCTGCAAGTGCCCGGTAATTAGGATTCTTCTAAAACGATTCCCACCGAGTCCCAATACTTCCCCGGCAATTATTAAATTACTTTTCAGCCGGGTATCTCGCGAGAGGTTAGCTGGAGCAGCACGCCGAAGACCCGGAGCCCGGCGTTAATTGGAGTTTTAAGTTGTTCGAGAACTATTGACAGTTCGCGACGTCATATCGCGACGACGAAGCCGAGCTGTTTACTGGGTCGCCTGGACGAGAATAGACGGTAATAATAGGCTCGGATTAATGTTGCTGTGATTAAACACGCCGGAACGCCGCGCCGCGAGAGACTCCGCGTAATTAAAACTCGAAACGCGCTAGACGCAACTTTACGAGCCCGCTGGGACAGAACGCTTTTATTTTTCTCGGAAATTCCTGTCTACCTAGTCTGAAACGTTGTTCAACCCTTTGCTGTACTTCATAAACAATGATTGGAATTTAAAAACATTATCAATTCGTTTCTCCTGAAGGATCGAACAAAAATATTGTGTTTGTTTAAAGAAACATTTTAATTGGAGGAAGATGTTTCATGAAATTGGAGAAGGAGGGAAGAACGTGGAAATTTGCGTAAATAATCGCGCAAAGCAGCACAGCTTAGTAAGCGAAGTATTATCTCCATGAAATGTTCTTTTTATGTTTCATGAAGAAGGCAGATCTCTCGAAGACTTAATGATTTAATGAAATATTGTATTAAATCTTCATCTTAGAAGAGACAGAAATGTTTCCGAATATACTGGACAAGTTAATAAAAACATGCAAATTATGCAACTATACTGTCCTAACAGATTTTTTAGAAAATACAAAAAGATTGGAAAAGCACTTGATCTCATACATTTCCTGAGTTCTCTTGGAAACGAATTTATCGAGGATTTGGTAATCTTTGAAATGAAATGGACATTTTATGACTGGTGGTTGTATTGCTCGGTTCGATCGAAATGCTTTCGGCTTCCGGTGAAATTAGTTGGTTCCCGGGCTTCAAGTATTTCACTCGATCGACGATACACATCGAGCCCCGTTGATGGATGGGTAAAGTGTGCTAAGACCGTGTTAACTCCGCGAGGAATTAAGCTATCCCGGCTACCCGAAGGAGAGAACGCGAGGAACCATTTATATGCGTTAAGACGTCTTAGCTTTCTTAGGAGAAGTTTTAACGACCGCGGACAGGGAGTTTCACCGACCGTGGGGAGACCTCGTGAAAGTTTTAATCTTAGCCAACCGCAACCACGATTGAGCCTGCCGCCGTTTTCGCCCACGCACACCTCCACCCCGAACTCCTCGGAAAATCACGTGTCGACGACTGCGGAGTACCAATGAATTAACGCGCATTAGATAACGAGCTGTCACGCCTGTTCGCACTCTCGTCAATTTTATTTGCTAATCACGGCTAATCATTCATATTTCATTCATATTCACCGAAGAGATCAATTAAATGGTATTTTTCTATTAAAGATTTCAAGCTGTTCATTTTGCAAACCTCTTGTATTTCATTGGTATCGTCAGAAGCCTGTTAGAGAATCGCATTGAACAGTGCAGGAAATTTTCGATCCCTCGCTGCGAATGCAACCTGTTCCACCGTGGCGATTCAGTGTTGCTGCTCTAATTTTCCTAATGAGTTTAGAGGCGGTCCGCGTAAATTAATCTCGCTTGATTACGCGGAATCTTGGCCCGTGAATCGGCAAACAGCAACGAGCCGGTGCGATCAAGCTCTTCGCCTCTCGCGATTGTGTTAATTAATACGCGTATAAGCGGAAAAACGGCCCAGCGTTGAAGCATGTTGTGACACCCAGGAATGGAAGTAGGTTACATTATTCACCGATGTGGAATTGTAGTCGTCTTTGACGGGGAACGAGCGGAAACAAGACCTACATACGTTGAACTCGGATAAATCTCTGTTGTACATATGTACTGCTTATCCATTAGGAAAATTGTTAGAGCTCAAAATATGTTGTTATTATTCGAATTCCTGATTTCGTGGTCTCACCATACATAGACTTGTTGAACTGAAAAATGAATAACTTCGCTCTGATTCTTCTCGCGTTTATTTGTAATCGTCCACGAGACAGTATTATTTTAATTAGTGGTTCCAAGCAGGGACCATTTCTGTTATAACCATAAAGAAAAAAAGTCATAGAATAACAAGTATTTTAGACTAATTAGACTAATTTAATATTGGTTACAAATAAGGACTATAAGTAACCGAAAATTTTTCTCTTGTTGATGAATGTTATCGTTGAGAAATATATTTCTCGACCGCTCATAACAGTTATTGATGAAGGAAATTTGTAATAGTTATTATTAAATAGCACAACTTTCAAACGGTAGACAATCAATTATTTTATAAGTTTTTTATTCGTAAAATTCATTGCTACAATCAAAATTTAATGTGACAAACAAAAACAGATTTTGTGTTGTTCGTATGGTGTGTTGATTCGTCTTGTTATACGAAACCTTCTCAATAAGTTTCACAGGCTTGCTCCATCCGAAAAAGAGTAGACACAACTTAATAAGTAAATAAGCACAAGCGAAATAAATTTTCTCATCAATAATTATTATGAACAAGTGAAAAGAAATTCGATTATCGATAACTGTTTTGAGCGATTGAAATCAATTTCTCTCATCGACAACTGTTATGAGCGATAGAAATAAATTTTTCTCATCGATAACTGCTTCGAGCAATCGACACAGTTTGTCTTCATCGATAAACGTTATCGAGGAGGATCCACTTTTTTGAACACTAATAACTGTTATTTGTAATTGTAATAATAATAAAATAATTGTAATAATTGAAAAGTATAAGAATCGATATTTTTTAATCATTTTGTTCTTCGAATTTTTTTCTTTGTATTTTGTGTACATTATCTTAAATTTCAATAATAATCAGCTTTTTATTAATGATTTTTAAAATGACTTTTAGAATAACTGTTACTTTTGGTCCCTGGTTTCAACTCGTTCTTTGTCTCGTCCCTTGATAAAGTGAATAATTTTTTAGCGCCGCTTTCACCGAAGACAAGCCCACAGAAAGATTTCGAACTCTAAGCAATATTCAATCGGGAGGAATTTCTTTAACATTCACCATTGAACTTGGACCGTGAAAGCGGCTGAAAGACTTCAAACGTCTTATTTCCAGCAGCTCGAAGAAAAATCCCCGACGCGACGGGAAAAAATGCGTTCCCGCGCACAGGATGCCGTTTGAAATAATCACGCTGAGTTGTAACTACAGTTCGCTCCCATTCACCGGGCCGAGGAAATTCGTTGCTCCGGCCGCTCTCGCTGCATAAATACCTCTGCTTATAAAGAATATTCCCTGCTTCTTGTTAGTGAAATCTGTTAGTGAATCTTGTACGATTCGAGCCGGAAAAATGCTTAAAGTTGAAAGTTTGACGAAAGACGCGATGAAGATCAGGATAGAGAGAAATTACTTTCAGATTCGCGTTTGGGGTCCGAAACTCGTAAGAATCAGTTTAAATGTTCGTTGCGATAAAATTCAGGTTGACCAGTGTTATTCTCGTTTACACCGTTCAGCAATTTCAGGTTTCCGTTCAAGCGGAACGAGCTCTCTGGAGCGAATATTCCGCGACAAAGAAGTTAATCGAGAATATCCAGCGTGCGATCGGCGATTCCCGTGGCTTGTTAAAAAATTCCGTTTGCAAACATAGGCAGCGGCCATTTGCGAGCGGCGGAGAACACGCGGGTAAAATCGAAATAATCTAGATTAATCAGGAAGTCACGGTGAATCGAAACGAGCGTCCGGTCCAGGCCGCGTTTTAATATCGCCGATATAAAATGTACCCGGGGCTACGCGCGGGGTGGATGTATTAATACCAGGGACCGAGCCTCGGCGTTTCATTAGCCGTGAAAGGATCATTTCCAAACAGGCCGGTGTATTTCATCTGGAAAAATATTCGACGCTTTAATCAAGGGTGATCATTCGTTCCTCGATTGATTTCAACCCCTGCCCCTTGTTGTTATTTTCCGATCGCGGAGAAGGAACCTGTGCGAGTAACTGTTTCCCTCAACGCAACAATCGATAATTATCTCTCTCTCACTCTCTCCATCGCTCTCTTTTTATGTGTGTGTGTGTGTGTGTGTGTGTGTGTGTGTGTGTGTCTGCGTTCTCTCGCGGATTTCTCTAATTGGCCGGCACTGTTCCGACACGTCACACGTCAAGAACCATTAAAGAATGTTCGGGGGCCGAGGGTATCATGAAAATTTCTCCGGCAACGCCGGAGTCGTTTAAAAACTAATCTCCCGTCCATTAAAAAGTTGTAACGAGTCGTCCAACTTTCCTTCGCGCTGCCCGTCCGCGCTTGCCGGCCAAAAAATATCTCCCCGCCCTCTTTCAACGTCAAACGTACGCGAAATTTCCACCCTTCATCCGCCATCCTACATCCTTCCCGCCCCGCGCTATCCCCGCGACGAAGATTCACGCTCATCCTTCGCGAGCGTGCGAAAAACGAAAACGCGACGAGATATTTACGGGGAAAGCGGTTTTTAATACACTTTCGCTGGAAGAGAACGAGTCGTTCGCTCGCGCGATCCGCGAGCCTGGAAAACTCTTGTTCCGGAAAACTCAACCCCGCGGGTTTACGAGCGTTCACCTAAAAACTTGGCAAAGGCGGATTATCGCGGAATCTATTAGTTTTTTCGCGCGTCTGTTCTTTACGCTGCCTGTCAACGCGACGCGACGGGCCAACGTTTATCGAACAACCAACGACCCTACGAGATCGTCCGACCATGGGCAAACTCGTTTCACTTGCTTTTTGCATATTTGGCTTTCAGCGGATTTCAGAGTTCGATTGTACGTTTCCGAGTTAATGGACGGCTATGTGGAGTCTGCTACCACTTACTAGTCTCGTCTGACTGTGTACTAACATCTGTTACTGACTTTTTTGTTCCTTCATTAGTCGATGCTTCGTACACTTTTGTGCGATGTGTCTAAGTCTGATTAAATATGGAGTTTGTTCTCTATCCGGATCTCGCTTCCAGGCCATGGCGGTGTTACGGATAGAGAATATATTCCGTTCGGTTTCTCACAGGAATCTCTTCCAGATCGTCTCTGGATACATACCTGGGACTATTTTTTCTTGTTCACGCGGCTCCGTTAATTAATAGAAAGCCCGCGGGCCGTTTCTTCGCGGACACGTTGTATTATGACGGAAATAAAGTTTCGTTTATGAAGTTCCCAGGATTTATTTCGCGCGGTCGAGTCATAGAGCACTGGGTAAATAAACGAATACGCAGTCGCTCGGCCGACGCCACGCCGTTCCCCTCGCTCGCTAATAAAATTCTGCGCGCCGGTTCAAACTGCTCCCGGCGATAGAACAAAACGCCGTAGGACGTATTCGGATGGCATTCTTGCGTCCGAGCGACGCGTAATCTCGATTCGACCGCCATTAAGTCGAAAATGTCGCGGAATCCCGACGATCACAACTACGAGGACGACGACCACGACGACAGTAGGAGGGAAAAGTCAATAAAGTAACGGGAGACAAAAGAGCGCGAATAACAAAAGAGTTGCCTGCAGGACACAAATAAGTTCGGTTATAAAGCAGCTGCTCTCGCGGTATAAAAGACGGCAGTTAAGACGCTGCCGATGGGTTTGTGTGCGCGTAAGCGACGACGGGGGTATACAGAGGCAAAAGTGGACTGGAAAACAGAAAGGCAGAGAGATAGAGAAAGAACGAGAGGGACAGTCCACGCGATACAACGGAGCTATCGAAGTCGCGAAAAGCGAAGAGTTAAAACGGAACAAGGGAAAACACCATTGTGGAATATTACATTTCTACCCTTTGCCCGGCCGTTTGTCGCGGCAGCTTCGCCGGGGTTAGTCGTTGAACAAACTCATCTTCTCCAGAATGGGAGTAAATGAAGCGGAACACCGGAGACCCGGAGACCCGCTGGAAACGTATAAATGTTTCACGAATTTTTCACGGCGACCCGGCTGCCGGACTTGGAGCGGGATAATCTTGGGATACTGTAATTTCTCTAATATCGAAAGCCGTGATAGTATTTGCGCCACGGCTAAAGTAGCTCTTCCCGCGTAATTCTTCTCGTAAAAAGTTCCACATAGTCTAGAAAAAATAATTCGCGTCTGACCAGAGTCATACCGTGATCGCTAGATTACAAATTTCATGCATTCATAGCGAATGAGCACAATAACCAGCGAATTTTCCACTGGAATAGTTTTGGTAATGGAACGAATTAGCGTCTGAAGCTGTTACGATGATAAGTAACTCTCTATCTGATTGTAACGAGCGTCATGAACATTTCTCTGATTATTTTCCCGGTATTGTGTCGATGAAGGAGCAAATGGCGGGGAGACGACGGTGAAATCGAAATAATTGCGCGTGCTAGGTCTAACGACACAGCAATTGCACCGATAATACAGTGGCCGGCAATCTCGCGGGCAAGTGGTCGCGAGCCCCGCTGCATGATTTATCGGTCAGGAAATTGACAATTAGCCGGGCCGGATCGATGCGACCAGAGCTTTTGGCAAGAAGCGTGTGTCGGACGGTGACTGTAATTTAATACCACGCCGAGTCGAACCAGATTGAGACTGACAACTGAGAAACACCGGGACAAATCGGAGTGTACCTCCGAATCTGTCAGTTGTCTCGATCAATTTGTTTCGCCCGCGGACTGGTCAAACAATTAATAAAACAAGATACAAATGTACAATTAACGAGACATGTACAATTAAATCGGAGCCACGGATGATAATACCAGTCGAAATGTTCATAAAAAATTCATCGGATAAATAGTACAGCTCCTTAAGTGGGCCGACGAGCAGTACAGGTCTGTAATTACACCGACAGATAGCACACGTTTACCGTAAATTGTCAAACAAGTAGTGCAGACCATCTGGCCCGCATCTACAATGTATCAGGCGAGTAGTACGGTTTCACAATTTCTAAAACTCGCAGTAAAGGTCTACGAATAATCAGACAGGTGGTACAAGTCTACAAATAATCAGGCACCTACGGATCTGCATTTATAAATGTCAGGCCGATAGTACATACTTATAATTTCTCAGGGAAGTAGTACAGATTTAACATTGATCAGACAAATGGAATAGATAATAGATAGATAGTACTCACTCTTTTAGCCAGATAAATTCTGTCGGTTGCAGCCTCGTTTAAAAAACATAACCCAGGATCCTCGTCAGCTGTCCCCACCTAACGATAGTTCCGCTGACGATCGCGATCTCCACGGGAAATAAGGAAACACCGGGTCCCCCCTAATCGCGAGATTGAAGCGGTCTAATGAACACTTCCGGTCTCGCTTGGCTGCGGAAAACTCGCCTCGGAAAAAGACGTTCCCCGTGGGCTCCGCGTGTGTCTTACCGCCTCGTGGCGATTACCGTCGTTATCCTCGCGCGCTCGGTTTACGGTCTCTCCGCGCGAACAATGCCATGCCCCGGCTTAAGTGCCGATGTATATCATGGTATCTCGGCCCCATTAGAACGATCCGCGCGTGTGCTTCGAATGTGCGTTAAATATTCCCCGCCCGCAACTGCTCCGAATTACTCCGACGTTTTGCTATCGCGATGTAACAATAATAGTTCGCCGCCTAATCGCGTCTAATAGCTCGGCGAACAAACAAAGTAATTAGCCGGAACGGTGAATCCAAACTGAGGGCAATTCTTGAACGAAAGAACCGAGATTTTCGTACCTTTTACGATGGCGATCGACCTATACCACGGCTGCCGCAAGATAACTGGCTGTGCCCTATGATCACACTGGTTTGACCCGTGGTTGGCCCGTGTACCGCTAGCCTGATCACCTATACTAGTGATTCACCTATACTACTTGTTTCAGCACTGTTTGGTTCGTACTAGTTGCTTGCATACGCAGGAGTATATTTACACTACTGGTATGGTCAGGTATCGACTTACGACGTATGCATGACTGATGGTTGATGGTTGACTAATTTTAATGATTGTACTCTATGAAAAAAGCTTTCTAAAATTGATCTAATTTATTCTCTCAGAATCCAGAGGTTGTCCCATTTTGTCTCGAACAAAAGGAGGTAGGATACTGTGGGTGTCTTTTGTCGAAAGGGCACAAACAAAGCGGAGAGTGCTCGAATTTGTGTAACCGACGTTACATCTGTCGAAGGATCTGAGCTTACGAGCTGATCCCGGCGCTCGGTAAAGTGATTTTCGACTGTCTCGTCTGGAATAAAACACAACGACGGGATCCCGGCTAGGCGAGGAATCCCGAAGAAGAAGAAGAAGAAGAAGGAGAAGAGAAGAGAGTTGTCCATCATTCTCGTTATTACAGAAACGAATCTCGTAAAACGCGGTATTTCATCGGTGGCCCCGTAGAAATTTTTAGTGCGTCCCGACGGAGCCTGGTTCGCCAAGAGAGGGAAAGAGAAATTTGCAAAGTATGCGACGAAGGACGAAACGAGGACGCGAAGGACCAGGGGTCCTCGTGTCCGGGACAAAACGCAAGGACAAAGGCCGAAAAAGGGGAGCGGGAAGACGGAGCAGGGTTTTCGTAGATGCAGTAAGTGGCGACTCTATTATTCCACTTACATTCCATTACGAAGGAGTGCTGGAGAGCAGGGACGGTCTGGTCTCGCAGCTCCTCGTGCACGGACGCGGCCACCCTATTCCAAAGTTAAACTCCACCTCCCGCCATTACGAGTCGAGTAAAGCTGTTTATAGCGTTTAGCAGCAGATGCTACACTCGTAACAGCTTGCAAATGAAAACGATCCTGCTCTACCCCGCCTCTCCTCTCTCAGCCGAGTGCGAGCCCCGAAAACCTGGCCCCTCCCGGCCATCCCTGAAACTGCGCGAACGAGAACGTCGAAAGAGAACGTCGAAAGAGAACGTCGAAAGAGCGCCGCCACGCCTTTTCACCGAATCCAGAATAATTCCTTTTGTTTACTATAGCCGGGTACGCTTCCCCCACGGGGACCGTCTCTGCCTCCACTTTCGGAGCCGAACCTTCGGCAATTAACTCGTTCTGTAGTGTTAGCCGGGTGATTATCTGCTGCCGTCTTCCCAACCCCCGCGGGAGCTCGTTTACACGCTCCCCTGCGGCGACATCGTTGTAAAAGCAGCTCGAAGAACCTGAAAATTACTGGCCTTTTAAGTGGAGTTTCATTGCCGCCTCATACAGCGTACTCGTCCACGAAAATCTAATGAATCGTTGTTTCAATATTGATTGAGACCAGCACGCATAAAATTGTTTCACGATTGTAGACTGTATTCCCTAAGAACAACCGACAAAATAGACAAATTAATTAATCTCCAAACACGCGACAACGACGAAGAACCGCAGAACAGTCTGTAAATGCAAATGTTATCAGAGACACAGTAGATTCCAAGTAGTGCAAACCCAGTTTAGTCGGGCACGAATAATTAAACGCTCAACCGAGAATACTCTGTCTCTCTCTCTCTCTCTCTCTCTCTCTCGAGAGAGAGAGAGAGAGAGAGAGAGAGAGAGAGAGAGAAAATATTTCAAGTAAAAATACTCAACGCTCACTCGGTCTATGGTTCAAACAATCGTAGTGTCTATCGAGTCCCCAGCAAAAAATGTCTCGTTTTAATTGCAATTAGTCTAATGCAAGAATAGCGGACGATTTTCGACCAAGTTCTACCAGGAACGTCGGCGGAACCACGCAGCGCTCGACTCCTCGCAATTATAAATAACCGCAACGCGAACCCTGTGCAGAAAAGAAACGTACGAGCTCACGCCGAGACACGTGATGAATAAACGACGCCTATAAAAATAATTTATTGGCTCGCAGCGAGCGCGGTTTTCGCGGACAGTAATTCATCATACAGGAGCTCGGCTTACATCTGCCTCGCGTATAGTTCGTTGGATCGTTGCGAGCTCGAATGCTGTCCTCGAACATTCGTTTCCCTTGTAAAGAGTAGAACACGTCATTGCAGGGAGACAGTATTTTCGAAGGGACATATAAATGCCTGGCCGTTAGCCGGGCTCCCGGAGCCGAGAGCACATTTTCCGCAGTAACGTGAAATGCCGCTCGTGAGAACCGAGCAGATGACGCGAACACACCGTTTTGCAAAGGGAAAGTGATAACGTTTGCTTTTTGCCAACGCAGCGCGGCGACCGGCAGTGACACGGCCAAGTTCAGCCGCGCAGGATAACGTCATTAACCTCGCGATCAGTCGTGACGAATCGCTTTTGTCGGCTCTCCTTGATTCCCACGGTCGAATCGATATTGTCCTGTCCGACCCGTGCCCGGGCTATTCTACTGCTTATGCAGCGCCCGACGTCTGATTACGGACCGACCTAATTTGCTGACCCGCTCGAAACAAATTGGTTAAATTGCAGAATACTACAAAATTCGGCTGCTCTTTACTTTACCGGACTCCAAATTTGTGCCTTTCTCCTATAAATTATGTGTTTTATACCAAAAATTGGTATGATCGAAAGACAAGCAATTATATTTGTAATTTCGTCTTCAAAATTGGAGAACTGTAGAATAATACTGTTTATCTCGATCCTCGGATAAAATGAAACGAGGTTTACGTGTCGAATTCAGACGGGAGAGGTTAATGAAAAAGCATTGTGAAGATACAGAACGAAATGAACACGGTAAAACGCGATGCATCACCCATATCAGGGTAAAAACCATTCCGGACGCAGCTTAGCAAGAAACGGCAGCGGCAACATGATTTCCAATATGAATGCGCGGGTCTATCGGGCAAAAAGCGAGGCGCTGTTCTGCGTTTATCGTCCTGCCAATACCATTCTTCCCTATAGGTTGGTCGTAAATAAGGAGACTGTCTTCCGGGAAACGAGAGAATTCGACGGTTCGTCTTGCGAACGTCCCTCTCGTGCGTGGGAGGAGAAAATTACGCGTTTAATTCCGCGAAGTGGTTCCGCAGACTATAAATAGCGCGAGGGAAGACCGGATCGAGACTTCGGAGAGATCGTTAACGAGTGTCGGAGCAAAGTTTCAGCAGGAAGTCACGGGAAGAGAAGATTAAAGCTATTGACCCTTTAACATGTTAGAAATATAACGTCTTCGAAACTTTGCGAGCTTCTCGAAGCTGTTCGTCATGTTTTCCCGAATTAAAGAAGAAAAATATTAGCGAGTCTGGCAGCGAAAGGAAATATACCGTAGGGCGAGTAGTTAATCGAGATTGACAGTGTCGTTTTCGCAAGGGTCGCGGAGAGGCGATAGGCATCGAAAGGCGAGCCGCGAGAATTTCCCCGGGACAAGCGAAACAAATTTTTCACAGGACAATCAAGGCGAAGGGGGTTCGAGCACGAGAGCGGTTGTTACAGGTCCGCAGTTTCCAGCCGAGCGGAGAAAAAATTACAATGGCTCAATCACACCGAGGCGAGCGAGAAAGAAAAAGAGAGAGAGAGAGAGGGAGAGAGAGGGAGTTATCGCGCCGTCCGCGCCCGGGCACAGGAACAGGAAATTAACCGTGATTTAATACCGAGAATTTTCGGATCCGCGGCAACCCCCGGTGTAACTGCCGACCGAGCCAGCGCTTTCCCTATCAAATTCAACGTGTCGCCGGCGCTCGCCGAGTGAAACGCCGGCGTAGCTTGATTCTCCTGATGAGTTCAGACGCCGTAACGGTGGAATTAATTTCGCTTCATTTCGCGCCGCCTCGAAATTCGACGAGCGACGAACCGGGAGAGGGAGGGGAAAAAACCGAGAAATTCCGAGACAGGAGAACCGACGACGACTCTCCGCCAATCAGTTATTCCGGAGCTTTTTCTTCCGAGGCTTTTGTACGTGGAAACGGCGCGGGAAATCGGTGGAACGTAATTTCTATCGATTCCAGCGAATTTTTCGTTCCTGGCGCTCACTCGATCGTCTGGCGAGCGGTGCAGATCCGTCATTCGTCGGACAGCCACAATAAAGACTCGTTGGACATCGGTGAATCAGACTTGTGGTAAACAGACTATTTTGATCAAAGCAGTAGAGATTCTACTTCGACTGATTGTCCATCAATGTTCAGACAAGGAAAGTAACATAGTTTTTTTCAGGTTGGACGTGTATAGCGCTGACTATGAAGGCAAACTTCTCCCAGAATTAACCTAGATAGGAACAGACATGCAAGTAGTTGCTAAGCAGATAAGTGGATTAGAACTCTCACTGATTGGACACACAAAATGGTGTTTTTGCAAACGTCCATCTGGCTGGCGCCTGTGGATGATCGAAAAAGTAAAACATGCGTCTTCAACGTCACGCAACCGCTTATAACACAGTCAAATAGAAGCAAAAACAATGAATAAAACCTTGGAAGCAGACAGTAAGTAAAACCGAACGGCCTGATCGAAAATACCGGTTCATTCTTCTGTGAGTCGGAGGTATGTTCGAATGTTCGCGAAAAATTCTCCTTCCGAGAACGTCTCCGCGAAACGAATAATCCAACGTCACCGGCGCAAAGTTATTGTATTCGGCAGAGTAACCGTGAGTGCAGGAATTGATCCAGTCAGTTTGGCAAGTCGACCGGCATAGATCTCGAGCGGCAAAGTACCGAGCGACACAGCACTTTCGTTACCGCCTATTTCTTATCGGCGAAGCATAAATCCGTCGGTTAGGGAGAGGGGGTTAGGATAATAGAAGTCTGTTGGTCGCGTCACCATTTCCCGCAGACGCTCTAAACAGATTCGTATCCGCTGCTAAAAACGCAAACAGTCATCCCTCATCCGAAAAAGTATTCCGCGGGGCAGGCTTCTTGTTCGCAGTTCCGCTCGGAGTACACCGTTACAATCTTAGCCGTCGTATATTTTCACTGCGACGACGTCGTCGTCCTCGGAGTCGGAATCGGAGTCTGAAATCGATGATCTAGTTCCACGGTACAAGCCGGTTCGGCGCTTTCATTTAAATCTTATTTGCTTTTCTGATTCCCGAGTCGATGCCGATACCCACCCTCAAACCCCGCGGCCATCCTCAGATTAACAAACTCGAGGGATTAACGTCCGACCAACTGCCGAACGATCATCTTTCTTTCAAGCTGAACTTGCCACAGTCAAATGATCGGTTTTTCAATGTGCATTTACTGAAATTGTAAAAATACATTCGTGGAAAATGATACAATACTTTTCCTTGTTCCTCGTACAGAGGGATACCCTCGTTTCCACGACTGCATCGACTCTCTCCCAAGGATGAGCCGCCTTCAACGGAATTCCCAATGAGCCTCGCGAGCGCCGCGCCGGACGGGATTTAGCTATGCGACTAAGTAGTTGCTTAAGAAAACACCCTTCCGCCTCCGTTCCTGAAGCCATTCCACGACTGAGAAGAATGTAATCGGGAGCGCTACACGACTCGTGGATTAACGGCGGAAAGAACTATCGGGGCTCGATACTAAAATCGCGAGATTAACCCTGCAACGGTGCTCGAGGATCTCGCAGATCCCAGACAAAATTTCTGTGCACCAACTTTCATTATTCAACTGCAAAACAATTGCAAATATTCAATCCTTCTAGACTCTTTCGGGCAATTAAACACCGTAGACTTAAACTGCATAGGTAGAAGTATTTTGGCAAATTTTTTCGACCGAAGTAGGAAACACGGCTCAACTAACATGATGACCTAATACATATTAAGGCACTCGAACAGCGATCGATGTTTCATATACGAGAGGTTAATAGAGATCTTAAACACCTCCGTTTACGGTTTGATGGCCCATTACAGTTCTCGAACGAGGTCCAATACTTTTTTACGAGGGTATCGACATATCGGAACGTCGGCCGTCTTCAATCGTAGCTCTCTCTCTCTCTCTCTTATTTTTGTATCGTCGTAAAATCGTCGAACGAACCAGGCGGCACAGGGTTTTATGCGTTACCGACGTTGTACGTATTCAATGATCACCGTGCAATCTCGGCAGAGCACGTGGATCGCCGAGCGGAACAGCTTGAACCGTCGGAGAAGCAAGTTTCTCTCTTCCTCACTCTGCGTGCGAGGCGGAGCGAGGCGGAGCGAGACAGGGCGGAGGGGAAATTTTATGCGGGTTCGTTCGCGAGGCGCACCGTGCTTCATGACTTAAATCGCGTGCAACCCTGCCGAGACAACGAAAGCAGGCGCGTTTGTAAACAGAAGTTCGTACGCCGGAACATCGGCGTAGCGCAGAACCTGAGACCCGGAGAGAGAGAGAGAGAGAGAGAGAGAGAGAGAGAGAGAGAGAGAGAGAGAGAGAGAGAAAGTCGAGCTTCGAGGGCCGGGAAATTTATTTCCGAGCAACCGCGTCGTTTCCCATCCCACGACCTTGTTCCCAGGCAGAAAGCATTCGTTAGAATACGGCCGAGTTCCTGAATGGAGCGCCGCATTCCAAAACTATTGAATTAACATTAGGAAAATGTTTCTCGAAACCGAAACAGAGACAACGAAGCAAGAAGCGATCAGTGGAGGTGTAGGTTAGTACAGGGTTATCTAAAATAGACTATAGAAAGTTTTTATAAAATAAAAAACATACCATTTTTAATTTTATTGGTTTTTTTTATTTAATTATCAGGTGTCATCTATGACAATTATGTGTGAAAGACGATATCTGTCAAATGACCACCCCACGACCACGTTTACTTTTTTTTTGCGGAAATGAACGGTTGCCGAGATATTCGGCATCGGGATCTAACGTATGCGTGCACGTCCCTAGCAGCGCATGGGTCGGAAAATGAACTGACTGACAAAGCTGTAGATTTTAATGGAAACCAGTGAGAATAGATATTATTCTAGGTTCACTCTATAGAACAGTGAGTGCGTGTGAGTGAAATGAAGATAAAGTTTGATGTCAGAAGTAGAATTTCATCTGTCTCGTATTGAAGAAATAAAGTACGACTCGTTTCTGGTCAGACGAAATAAAAGTAAAAGATAGACGTCTCCATCACCGTATATATCCCATCCACAGGGCGCTCCCCTAATGGTATAAAAACGAAGGGAGGCGCGCGTTTCGCTTGAATGGAGGCAAACATCAATTCGCGCTGACAGTGACGGGACGGGACTGGACGAGGCGAGTCATAGTCGATGTCGGGAATAGAATTGTCTGCCTGGTTAGAAGATTACATCATCCCCTTGCGCTCTCTGTTCTACCCTTCGTCTGACTTTAATACAGAATGGGTGAAACATCTGAAAAGTACCATTCATCAGAGTTGATACAAATCGGTGCAATTTTATAATCAGCAGTCTAGCAATACTAATCTAAGGAGTTTTGTTAATCAGAATTGTGGGATTCAGAGGGGGGGGGGGGGAATGTTCTCTCATAAAACATTAGCCATGCACACAACCCCTCGCACGAGCATCAGCTTGACTACTTCCACGACTATTTTCCCTGCCTCATCGCGTCTTGGATATTCCGCTGATCGAAACAGGCGTGGCTCACTTTTTTCGACGTTTATGCTCTTTCGGAACTTGGTATTGCTTCACGCTCCGTATAACGATTCTCGTCTCGTTCCATGGATCCCAAATGATAGCTTGTCTCGAGTTTTACCCTCCCCGGGGCTGGAGGTAGAAATTGACACAGATAAAACTCTGCAGACGCCTATCAGCGACAAACTTCTGAAACGTTGCGTGAACGCGAACGTGGTACAGACCGACCATAATTCATCCAAGTGGTACAGGTCAACGATTAGTCGAACAAATCTAAATGCTACTGCCCATATTTAATCCTACGAATCCCAGCTTTCTCCAGCATTATGGCAAACGTTGCTAAGGGTCATGGAGATTGTCTGTGCGCCTCATCCCCGTCGAAATAATCCGCTTCGGAGATTCAGCGTCGAAGTCAGCCGCCGCCTAGCGATTTCTCGCCCTTCAAGGCAGCCGGTAATATAAATTCCTGACGGTTGCCAGTCCCAACGGCGGTCTAGTCGTCCGTAGAAAATTCGAAGGCAAGCCACTGTTGGCTTCGTCACTCGGTCGTTCGAACGCGATTTTAAAAGCGGCGCTGTCGGGGCACGCGGGCTTCGAGCGCCGACGGTTCTCGCGCGCCCGTGATTTCTGCGGGGAAATCATGAATATATTCAAGAGGCGCGAAATTTTCCAGCGAAAACTGGAGGGGACAGAGGAATAAGGGGGAACGGGGAGGGGAAAGGGGGGACACGAAGCCCGGGGGCGGCAACCCGCCGCGGTAAACAATTTACGTTCGCCCGCTCGGAAACGCTCGTTTAATGTCGTCACCAGCCTAGCTCACACCCTCCCTCTCCTTCTCTCTCCGCCTCCGAGAACTGAATCTTTAAACTTCATTCCGGTTGTTTGTCGCTCGGTGATTTTTCGACTTTTTGCCACGGCGGCGCGGCGCGACGGGGCTGCGACCGGCCGTTCATTTGCGAGCGACAACACTGAAATATTCAGATTAATTAAAATTACTATTCTGATCGCTGACCGACGGCCGATATTGGTTTTGACGAATCAATAATTCCCGGATCGGGACACAGGAGAAATTCAGGATCGTATATATTTTTTCGACGAAATACCGCCGATTCGGGGCTGAGTGTTCTATTGATCCGTTCGTTATACGTTGACGTATTATTATTTTTAATGGGTGAAGTACTAGCTCGAATGTGATGGAACCTGCTCGATATTTTAGTCCAATATGTGTTCGTTAACGGCCGGCTGATTTTTCTACTCAGCTGATCGTATGTCAATGCATTTTGGTTTTCTGCGTGTCAGACGTCAGTGTGAACATGTTGGAATTCCTTTGGTAAGATGCCTTTGGTAAGTCTAGGACGTCTGAGCTGAGTAAATCTAAGCCTGAATAGACCACGGACAAACACTATTTTAGAAAACAAATAACTGAGACAAAGCGACACGAGATTAACGATTGGATTATTGGCGACGTTCGTCGAACAGAAGTTCATCGCATCTGCGAGACTGTTTGCGTAGCTCGACAGTATCTGGCGCGACATAATAATCATCGGCTTGGTAGGTAGAGCTCCATACTCGCGGCGCGGCGGGGAGGCAGGCAGGCAAAGAAACCCCCTGGAACAATATTCCCGAGGAGGCTCGTGTACGCGTGTTCGACTAACCCGGCATTAATCACCGAGTAGTTCGCGGAGAAACCGCATTAATTACACACAATACGCAGCTACGCGGGAATTTGCATGGGACGTGCTAGCCCTCTAATTAATAGTATGTAAATTGCGGTCTCTTCGCGCGTGCCTTCCACCAGTCCCGCGATTCCTGGAGCGTTCGCGTCGTTCGAAGCGATTAATCGGCTCCCCTCCGCTTCGCTCTGCTCTGCTGTGCTCTGCTTTGCTGCGCTCTGCTCCAAAAATAAGCGTCGAAACCGAGCGGAAACCCTCGCGGTACCGCGGGCCCTTTGTGGCGGCCGTACGCCACGCGATCCGCCGTCGCGACGTTAATTAATCGGCCGTGTGAAATGTTAATTAAAACGGAAATTAGTGTCACCAGCGTGCGTGTGCCCGCGCGCGTGCGCGTTCTTGCGGTGTGCCGCCGATGCGAGCGCGTTCCCACCGAATTTATGCCATCCTGCGAAACACACCGCCGCGCGCTGCGCCGCGCCGCGCCGAAAGCGTATTACACCGTTCAGTCGCGCGGCATCTTATCGTTAAACGTAATACCGATTGCTAGGGCGTGCTCCTTCACCCCTGTGATCGCCGATATTGCCGCAACGACGAGGAACGCTGCCTCGTTCTGTGCAAAATCATTTTTTTTTAGGATAGGATCCGCAGTCAAGTTATGAGAAATGAACGAAAAAGAAATAAAATTAAGTGAAATTAAATGGAATAAAATACAAGATTCGAAACCGATTACTCGACCGACGGTGCTATGTACCATATACCGCTAAGAGAAAGCATTTTCCCGTCGAGGAGCTGCGGACGTTCCATCGATATCTGTAGAACAGTGGAGCACATCTCGTCAGACGATGGCTGGCGCAGATATCGTCGAAGTCGCGACAGAAATTAGCTGGCTTCTTGTTATTTCGGTGGTGGATGCGTCGGCAGCCATTCGCCAGTCGAAATGCAAGGGGGTTGCTTTGCGACGGAGAATCGAGTTTCGCCGGAGTTGCGTGTCGGCAATCCGTAATATCGTCGACGACGTCAACGTATCCTTGTCGGCTTCTAGAGCGCCGGTACACTCGACGTCTGGCGTCGTCGTCCGCGAGCGGGACACTCCTCTACTACTACTACTACTACTCGACCCCGGCAAGTTTTCACCCTTTATAAAGCGCGACGGAGGTGAAAACAGTCGTATTGACGTGCGCTTTCGAATTTGCTCGCGCGATAATGGCTCGCGCGCTGAGACGAGATCTCCAATGGCGTGGCGGCCACCCTCTTTTCCATTACGCGGACTCGTTCTTGAGCGGCATTGTCGCGGCCAGCCGGCTACCCTCTTCTAGATAAATGAGTTTTGAGACAATAGGCTCGACGTTTAAGCCTGACAATGCGAGCCGCGACGTGCACCCCTCCCGGACCAAGATTTACCTGTTCGGAAGTCGTCCGAATCACACTTTTTCCTAATGGCAACCTCGCTGGTAATTGTTGTTCGTGCGATACCGTGGAACTCTGTGCGAAGCTAGAGGGTTATTGTTGCTCGCTCGCGAGTAGGGTTGTTGTTGCTCGCGGGTGGACTGCTCTTGCGAGAGGGTTATTGGTACGCATGGCTAGTTGGGCCTACAGCTATTAATGTTTTTTATTTGGTGCGTGACTCTCCAAGAGTCAAACAAAGAAATTCCCGATTCGTTAGTTGCAGTATATTTTTATCATTATTAAGTGTACGTTTTAAGAAGATAATACGTTTTCAGGAAAATTCAATATATGTATATAGCTTTCTACTTATCAAAATGTTTGCTATATGGCGTCGCATTAAACCAACATCGTATGCTCGTTGCTCGCTTGAAAATAGTCTAAAATGACTCAAATAACCTTGAAACGTGAAGATCTACTAAAAAATCGATTTTCGATTTTCGATTTTCGATTTTCGGAATCATTACAGTAACTTCCGTATAAAATCGAGCAGTTAATAAAAAAAGTGTTCTAAATAGTATAACAACGATATTCGATTAATGCGATGTCTGTAACGTGTTCCTTATAAATGCATAAAATCCGCGATCTATATTCGACTTGAACACGATGTATTATTAACAACCATTTGCCTGGTTCTTGCGTACAAATGAAATCCGTGAACAGTGCTCGGATAGCGACGAATTGCCCCAATCAACGAGTTCTCTATAACGGTTTCACGATTTCACGCGTTCGAAGCTTTTCTTTGCCGGGTAACTTCCTAAATTGGGAATAGTTTCGACGTTGTTCCACTACGACCAGGATATCGCGCTTTTAAAGCCATGGCGCTGAGTAATTTGTCGATTAATTAACCCGCGTGCCTTTCTTTCCCGACGTAGTCATCCAACTTGCGTCCAACCTCGAACTACTATACGGCCAACCCGAACCGAGAAGCACAATCAAGCACACAAGCTTGCCTAAACCAAATTTCAATGAAATGTCTAACATCTAAAACCGTTAAGCACAATAAATAAAGAAAAAATATCTACAGATCAGATTCGCGTCTTCGCCCGACGCTTCTTTCTCGCGGTTTTTTAATATCCTCGAAAGATTCTCCGGGCCTCTGTTACACAGGAGAAGATTAAAACCAGCGATGATTCATTCGGCGAAACGAGGTGAGGCGAAAGTTCAGGGGCTCATTACGATTCAACGCCTACCGTTCTCTCCGCGCGCGCGTTAAGTCGCCCGAACGATCCATAAACGCTTCCCGGCCAAGATACTCCGGCGTACACTTCCCGGTTCCTTAATTAACTGGTAACGGATATTGCGACGACACCCCCCACCACCCCCTCTGAAGCTGGCCGCCTCTTCTTTCCACCGATATCGTCGAATTAACAGCTGCCGCGTCGCGTCGCGTCGCGTCGCGTCGTAGAATTTCTGACGACCACGGTCCCTGCCAACAACCGTGGAACTAGTTTTCCACTGCGGATTTTTCAACTTTCGTAGCGCGAGCTAATTTTGAAGTGCTGCGAAGTTGACAGGGTTTTTAGTCTACTTTTGCCGCAGCGAATTTTTGACAATTTTCTACGTGAACGGATTGCGAGGAAAATTCATAAAAATTGAAGTCGGTTAGAATGAATCCGGTTAATCGAGGTCTCCTACTGTACTCGTATAATACTCCTTCATTTGACAATTACACTGTCCAACACCGTTCCACAATTACTGTTGGCTGGTTCTTATAGAGTTTTTTCTGCTGATTCCGAATCTTGCATTAATTTAATTTAAAATTAAATTTAACGCGCACGCGCGCGGAATCAGCACAAAAAACTCTACATATAAGAACCACCCAACAGTAATTAGGAAACATAAAAAAAGTTGAAATTTGTGTGTTGGACAGTGTTATTATCGGGGGGACGCAATAGACAATGTCGGTGATCCAGAGCATCGACTACAGCCGCCCATTAAACCTTGTTCTTCCTCGTTCGTAGAGGACGTTCGGCGGCGTCGACGTCGGCGTCGGCGCCGGTGGTTTTCTGCAGCGTATTTTCCGCGGATAATATCCGTCGAAGAATCCGAAAAACGCGCCACTTGAACGTCTCGCGGGCCCCGCCGGGAACGGGAGGCACGCGCCCAGCAACGAGGGAACAAAAAGGCCAATAAAAACTTCGGAGAATGTTTAATGACGCGCGGCCGGGAGACCCAGGCATTCGTTTAATTTGTTCGGAAGTTCGGCTAAGTGTTTAATTAGTTAACTTCGCATACTGTGAACTACGGCCACCTCTCTCCTCTCTCCAACCCTTCGCCGTCCCCCACCGACTAGGTACGCAAACACTTAGTAGGTAAATTACAGGGCCTAGCCATTCCATAACTTTCCAGCATCCGCGGGAGCAAGTGTGTACTGCATAGCAATATCACCGTCTACCGACGAACCGCCTAATAATACCGGAGAAGCTCCGACCCCGTAGACACTTTGAATTCCCACGGCGCGGCGAACTTTCGCGTTTCTGCTTTCGTCCGTTTTTAACACCTTCGCGGCGATAGTTCGAACCGAATTTTAACTCTAAATCTACACTGAGAACTAATCCAGCGAGATAGCCCAGTAAGAAATGATTGCGGGCATCTCGGGCGGAAAATAAACACGTACGCAAACAGTTCATTTCTTACGTCTGCTCAGGCAGAACCGTGCTTTAAACCAATGTTCGCTCTCAGCATCATTTGTCAGTTAGATCAAGCGTGAACGGGGGGACGAAAATCGACGCTGACCCACCCTTCTCTGTAACCCATCCCCTGCGACGCCTTTCATCCAGGATCCAGGATAAAGAGGAAAAACAAGACAAAGGAATCGTTTGAATAATAATTTGACGGCGCGGCGCGGCGCAGCGAGTCCGTAGAAAGAGAGCGAGGCTGGAAAAATTAATCTCCGTTGAATTTTCGGCAGTGTCGACGAGTCGAGGGGAATGGGGGTTGAAACAGGAGCGGGACACGGGGGAGATGGGGCGAGTGACATCGTTTATGAAGGATAGAGTCACATTGTAGGGTCGGGGGTTCCATAGAAACGCTCGGCGAACGAGCGGAGCTGTTGACACGCCGGCCTATTATGGCCCGGCAGCTTTTATCCGACGAAAGAGGGCATTTAGGGGGTGAAATTGTAAATTCAATTTCCTGGGAAGATCTACCCCTTTCCCACCCGAGGCCCGGCCTCTTCGTTTTCCATTAGCCACCCCTAGGCTTTTGTGCCACCCACGGGCCGGCACTTCAAAAAGAAATTTGTCGGTTTTTGTCGGCGGACACCGGCCTGCTGCGTCATTTATTAAACCCATTTAAATAATCGTAAATAAATGGCATTCTTATGCTATACGACAGTCATTCCTCTGCTCGTTCGTTTTCGCCAAAAACCCTCGCTCTAGCGTTGGAGAGAACTTTCGATAGAATGTTCAATTTGTGCATTTGCAAAATGGCACCGCGGTTACTCAAATCCTCCAAGCTCTAGAGCCAGTAAAATGATTAAAATTGATGACAAGGAGAAATATATTCTGCAGAGACGTGCAACGAGACTCGCGCAACAAAGCGTTGCACAAAAATTCGTGCAGCGAGTCCGCAAAATTTTATTAAATTAAGTAATTTCCAGGATACTTTGGGATTTGTTTCCTCGTTTATTCGGATTTGTCTGACGCTCGCTTGAATTGCCTTCGCGAGCGACGAACCCTGTGCTTCTAACTTTTAATTCGACTAAACCCTGTTCCATATTAGCAGAAATTTGTCAACTGCAAATTCTGACGATCCAAGCCCTGACGATTTAAGCTCTGACGATACAAGCTCGTACATAGAATCTAGAATCACAACTAAATTTTCCATCTACGAAGCTAAACTGGTACTCTGCGCCGTATGTATCATATGAAAACATACATTGCTATCTCTATTATGGCATAATAGACTCATATTTTGTTTACAGTACCGTGGGGAAATCATACAGGAACCTGTTCTAAATTTTGCTACGGGTAAACGCACGTTATCTTTCATAATCCGCTAGTTTACACTAACCACAATGTTGAGCACAGTTGCCTATACTAATTTGAAAAATTCTAAACAACGTAATGATAATATCGAAACACGTACAGAGTAACTGTGACCCGCCGCGATGATATACACTCCGGGACAAAAAGATAGCACACTATAAAATGAACGTAATATTTATTTATCTCACATTACAACCAAGGTTTTGTTTTTAAACATTCTTGCAAAATACCTCTATAAACAGACACAAATGAAATTGAATTGAATTTCGCACCCGTTCAATCTCTTTCCACGACCCATTTTTTATAGTATTTCGCCGTTTTTAAACAAATATACAACACGAGATAATATCTCACGAACTTTATTAACTATGTTCTGAGGTTGATGTTCGCAATTCGCGGGATTCAGAATATCTGAAAAGCGTAGATTTACTACATGTGCTATCATGTTGTTGTCCTGCAAGTTGTCCCACTTGCGAACCACAATATTTACGTTGTCATTTCTAGAATTAGTCGAAGTAAATATTGTCGATGATATTCAGTACATTATACATATACAGGCATGCCAGAATATGTTGACATATTAAAATACTCGTTTTCGTCAGTTTATTCTACCAAATAAGAAAAAATAGACAATGTGCTGTTTTTCTGTCCCGGAGTGACATATACAATTTTACACGCACGTGATACGGAGAGAGAGAGAGAGAGAGAGAGAGAGAGAGAGAGAGAGAGAGAGAGAGAGAGAGAGAGAGAGAGAGAGAGAGGGAGAGAGAGAGAGAGAGCGAGGCATTCCGTGGCGTTGTGTCGCGCGTAAACCGCAAGAATCCGAAGAATTCTTCATTTCGGGAGAGGTATGAAGGTCGGTGGTGATTGTAGAACCGCGGGTCAGCGCGTTCGATTCGAATGAAATGTTAATTAAAAGAGGAATCAGCGTGGCCGGTCCAGTCCCTCGCGTTCTCGTCGCATCGGAGCTGATGCACGCGGTCCGCGAGCGGATTTATGAGGCGGTAGAACCGCCGGCAATTTCGCCGGGGTCATTTTTAACAATCAAACGCGGGCTCGGATCTCGCTAGAAGCGAGGATAATGCGAGCGATGTGTTCTCTCGCGTACGAACACTCTCCCCCTCTCTCCCTCCCCCTCTCTCTCTCTCTCTCTCTCTCTCTCTCTTGTCTCTCGCGAGTTGCTCTGTGGAACGATTGAAATAATACCGGCAGTGCTGCTATGCTATATGGCGGACTCGATATCGCGTGACCGGCGAAAACATCGAATATTTTATTCGAAATCAGCAACGCGATATTTCCGGGCCCGTTCACCGACACCGAATTCGCATGATGCACACTTATCAGCAGGCGAACACGCGCGCGTAACAAGCGCTCGCGTATAATCCGCTGTCGTGTAACGCGATGCTTCGCAGAGAGAGAGAGAGAGAGAGAGATAGAGAGAGAGAGAGAGAGAGAGAGAGAGAGAGAGAGAAAGGACACCCGGAAATTGTTACAATTAGAGCGTTGTTTTCATAACCTGCACGGACCACTGAATCTACTATAATGCGCGCGGCAAGGGTAATGATTAGACTGCAGATTTCTATGCGAAATAACAATTGGGGTGAAACTTTACGTTACCGGACTGAAAATTTGTGCCTTTCTCCTGCAACTTTTATTCCAAACATTTTTACCGAATATGCTTATCTGAGAAGTTAACACCCCTGGACGGCTGGTTTCGGACACCCTGTATAGTTCACATAAGATAAAAAGTTTGAGCCTTAAAACCTGGGACACCCTGTATATTATTTATTAAGCGGCGCGCGATCGTCACTACAAACCAATATGGTGGCGCCCTTACCTGTCAAAAACGCTGAAAAATGCACAACTTTAAGCAAGCATAACTCCTGAACAATTGATCCTACAGGATCGAAACTTCGACCTGCAACCGCCTCGGGTACAAATCTACTGGATTACATACTAAATACTATACATCATAATTAATAGGAGAAAGGCACAAATTTTGAGTCTGGTAAAGTAAAAGATAGCCCAATTGGATACTATTTTGTCCCAGAAAATGACTTTGTTCTTGTTTAAAGTGGTTCGTTCTTCATAATTTGGTGTAGTCGATCGTTTATCGTTTTCTGGAGAGCCGCATTAAAATCTCTCGGGGTATCGTGACCCAAATATGCACGGGGGCGCGGGGGCACAATGAAAAGTAAACGGACGAAAGCGCGGACGAGCCGTGTCGAGAGGGCGCACTGACGCAGAAGAACGACCGGCGAAGTATGTTAAGTGATGCTCTCGACAGGTGTGGATAACGGCCGGCGAGGCCTCGCGCATTCAGAACCGTAACCGCGAAACTACAATTGATGCGCGACTCTCGGGCGCAAGTTCTGCGGGATGGCTGAGAGAAAGAGAGAAAGGGAAAACAGTGGTTGCTGAACGTGAGTTGAACAGACGGAGATAGAGACAGTGAAAAAGCGAGAGAGACTGTGAGGGTTACAGAATACGAGGGTTGAAGAGATAGAGATAGAAATAGTGGGGGTTGCTGAGTGCGGAGGTTGGAGAGATAGAGGTAGGAAGACTGTGGGGATTACATAATAAGGAGATTGAAGAGATAGAGATAGAAACACTTTGAGGGTTACAGAATAAGGAGGTTGAAGAACTATAGATAAAATGATTGTGGGGATTACATAATAAGGGGGTTGAAGAGATAGAGGTAGAAACAATGTGGGGGTTATGGAATAAGGCGTTGAAGAGGTACAGATAGAAGGATTCTGGAGATTACATAATAAGGGGGTAAGAGGTAGAAACACTGTGGGGTTTACAGAATAAGGTGGTTGAAAAGATAGAGGTATATAAGATACAGATAGAGAGAGAAATAGAGATATAGAAAGAGAACGAGAGAAACTCGCCCTGTGTCTATATTGCGGACGCTCTCTTCCCACGGAACGTAAATAAAGTCTGTTTCCACTCGCACGGAAATATGTATACGCTCGAGGAAGGAATATCAGCCGCGAATTCAACGGAAAATACGGAGACCCGAGCCATAGCGGTGAGTTAACAATCATCTGGATTCGAAATTTGTCTATTTTTACGATTACTCTAACGGGAGAGATCTGTGGACAGACCATTACATTTTATTTCGAGTTTCGCCTATGTGTACAGATCCAGCGTTTATTTATTGAAGAGTCTTCTAAATATTTGACGTTGCTATTAACGATCCATAGAAGCTGAATGAAATAGTATACATATAAATATTATATTGCAGAATACATAGCCTCTATAATTCCAATCAAGCGAAGAGCTCGCTGTCGGACGATTCACGTTACACTTATACAATAAAATGCACAATGTTCTATCGCTGATAAAGGAGCAATGGTAAAGCTAAATGGCTTCTTCGATAGAAATCCACGTCAACCACTGTACAATCGCGAACACGATCGTGGCTTCCTTAACGCGTTACGCACGTGTTCAATTCCCTTGCGATATCTGACCACGTTCCCTCGAATGTGCCCTTAATTTTCAACCGGATCCCACAAACGACGCATGCATGATAATGTCGTTGTGTGTTCTCACTTCTCACGCCGATATGAACGCGAGAACGTTTGCGGTCTGTTTACGTGGTTCGAAGGTCGCTTTAGCCTTTGAATATTTACGAATCTTTTGTGTGTCCCACCCAAATAATAATATGACAACGGTGCAGTTGTCCTTCGACCGTCAACTGACATTTTTCGTGTGTCGTTCGGTAGCGACTCTGTGTGTGTGTGTGTGTGTGAAGTGGTTCCAAACAATAACGAGTATTCCTCATCCCATTAACCACTTCATTTGCCATCCGCAAGTATCAAATTAGCACGCAACCCCCGTCCGCACAAAGAACCGCGCCATCGGAGTTCTGAAAGCAAAGGAATGAAGGCAGAATGTCAAGGAACAGACACCAGAGGAAACACGGTCGAGACAAAACATCGCAACGGTGAAAGAATACGAAATATTCGATTATGAAAGTTTCATGGGGCGGACGTGACACACGGTGTACGTCCAGAACGTCCCCTTTAAACGCTGATACGTCGGTCGGACGTTTCCCGGCGTGAAGCGTGCTGCCTCCGGAACTCCGGCTGGCCCCGGGAGGGTGTTTTAATTAACCTCTGAGCAAATATTTATTTGTTTACCAAGGTTAGAAGCCAGAACGTGAGGTAACACGACAAGTTACAAAAGTTACATTGGGGGGGGTGGAGGTCGGTAGAGATACTGTCGTCAAAGAGAACCGAGGGGTGGAAAGACGAAAAAGAAAAATACAGAATAAATGGTGGAGGGAAAAAACGATAATCCCTCCGCCGTTCAATTATCTCGGACGACAGTTTAATTAATCGACATTCAACAACGCGTGCCGGCGAGTTAGCCAGAGTTTATGAGTCCGTCGAAAGCTGGAAGGAGGACGCAGCGGGTGCAAAGGGGAGGAGCTGGTTAAGCGACCGAGAGCAAGGGCGCTGCGCTCAACTATCGGCAAATCGCTCGTTGACTTAACCCCTTTGACCGGTAAACCGATTACTCGACAAAACACCGAGTATTTAACTTGGCCCGCTGGCCCCGACAATTAGACTGGAAACGTATCAAATTTGTGCTCGGTTAATTGAATGGTACCAACGACGCATTACCTTACTGCTCTCATGCGGGTGGGAATATATTTCATGCTGACCGATCTCTTGGACATTATTTAGACGTCTTTAGCACACCTGCCAGCACAGAGCGTTTTTTTGCCCAATATCCAGGTATGTAAATATAAAACCGGAATTTGCCCATAGGTGGCTCTAGCTAAATGTAGTTACCGTCAAACCGCGTCATTGACGCCATTTTCTTGTTTTGACATCTGCCAAAGATTTTCAACTCACAACCATACAAGTTTCATACAACAGCATAGTTTTTAACAACGTTGAACATGTCGAATTTTGTGCCTGGAAGCTACGATATGCGGATAGCATTGGTTTTTTGTTTCCATTTGAAGAAAACTGCTGCAGAATAGCATCGAACGCTTGTCGAAGCTTATGGTGAGCATGCTCTTGGTAAATCACAGTGCTTTGAGTAGTCTAAAAAATTCAAAAATTGCGATTTTGATGTGACAAACGAAGAACGTGGAAAACCACCGAAAAGTTTGAAGACAGCGATTTGCAAGCATTGTTGGATGAGGATGACGCTCAAACGCAACGACAACTCGCGGATCAATTAAATGTGACACGAGAAGCCGTCTCCATACATTTGAAAGCCATGGGAAAGATTCAGAAGATGGGAAAATGGTTTCCACATGAACTGAATGAAAGACAGCAGGCAAACTGAAAAACCACTTGTGAAATGCTGCTTGTAAGGTACAAAAGAAAGTCATTTCTCCATCGAATTGTGACTGGCGATGAGAAGTGGATATATTTCTTAAATATTTCATTTATTTATTAAATGGCTCGATGACTGGTTTGCCTCAAAAGAGGAACAGTTTTTTTGGCGTGGCATTCACAAATTGTCAAAGAGATGGGAAAAATGTGTAGTTACCGATGGGCAATACTTCGAATAAAATATTTTGTATCATTGTGATACAATAAACGTGTATTTTCTATAGAAAAATTCCGGTTTCATATTTACTTACCTGGTAATAAAACAATTATTAGCTCTCTCTCTCTCTCTCTCTCTCTCTCTCTCTCTCTCTCTCTCTCTCTCTCTCTCTCTCGAACTGACTCAGGCTCTCTGTACTCTCGTTCTCTCTCGAAGGCAATACCATTAGATCCGGGTAATTTCGCGACCGGACGACGACGGTGGAACGTTTAACGACGTAGCTAACAGTTGTTCGATAGTCTCCTAGACGGAATCAATTTTTTATTTTTAAGTACGTCCTTCCCGGAAGGGGCCGTGTCTTCCAGTCAGGATAAATGGATCCGACGACGTGAAAAATCTACGGGCACAGAATGGAACGAGCCTGGCGGGGAAATAGGGCGCACAGGAGAGAGAGGGGGAGGGAGAAAGATAGGGAGAAGAGCACAGAGAGAAACATGCTTAGGTAACGCAAATATTTGGTCCTGTTACTTCGGTAATCCCGAGGGACGAACGGATCGGTATCGATCGGTCCTCGAGCAAGGTTTTAAAACCTGCCCTGTCCCGTCGCGGTTGTTTCGCCAGGGGCGGACGGGTCCACGGCGAAAATTTGCACCTCAATTGCATACCGTCTTTTATTCATCGGTTGCCCGGGCCTCTGGATACCCGGACCTGCGTGCCGCGAGCTCCAAAAAGAATTATTCCGCTCAGAGAATTTGTTAAAATCATTTTTCAACGTGGTAAAGTCGCCCTTTCTGATCGGACTTGCTGATGAAAACGAATGGATTATACGTGAAAATTAATCGCACTGGAATTTCTGAATTGCGAAAAGCGTTTGATGCGACGCGATGATCCCGTGCCAAAAATTCGCCACGCTAATTTATACCCGTTCAGCGCCCTTCAAGCGCGATTAATTCATTACGGAGAAGTCACAGGGATTTCGCAGAAACCCAGACGACCCCTTAATCCACCGTATCTCCGATCCTAAATCGAACACTGCAGATTTCAGTTTCGCCGGACAAAAAATCCGCGTTTCTCCCTACCGGAACGGCAGCGTGGCGCTCGCGCCGCGATTTTTGCGCGCGTCCCAGCTGCGTCCTGTCAAGGTGGATCATGTCGGATAATATTGGATTATCCTAAACGGCTATATTGCGCGGCCTGAAATCCTTGCCAAGGCCACCTTCAACGGTCCAGCTGAAATAGTTCGAAGTGTGCGCTGCCCACCGTTTCAACCCCCGACCGCGCTTGCCAGCGGTTTAAATGGTGTGTGCAGGGAAAACCGGAGGAAAAAGCAGTATAAAATGGAGGATAACAATGGCGGATAAACTCGTGATCTATCTAAACTCTCGGTTTATTGGTTAGAAACAGAAGGAAATTGTTTTGGAAATGATTCCGTCGAGATTAGACACGATTCTTTTGATGTTTTCGATGTTCTTTTAGAGACGCTTTGTGGTCGGACACGATTCCTTTGTTGTTTCTCTATTCTTTATGGTTAGAGATGATTCTTTTGTTGTTTCTGTGTTCTTTCTAAATTGTTTTTGATTGGACACGTTTCCTTTGTGTTCTTTATATGTTTCTTTATTTCGTTTGTTTGTTGCCGGCTGGTGTAGCGATTTTTTAACAATTTCTCTCATCCGGCTAATCGAATTTTCGCGATTTTTCGTCGATCGATCGAAAGCGTAAATATCGGTTTGTTAAAAGCCGACTGTGCACAAAAACAACGGTTGTTTAACTCTCCGGTTACAGCCCGGGGTTGAAATGTGCTCCACTCTAAAAGCAACGACAATTCCCGGTTGCGGGAAGTTCCATGCATTTCCCCGATGTAATGCGAAAACGATTTCCTCGGCCGCGTGTGCGCCGAGTTCCTCGCGTTCCAGCTCATTCCGTTCGGGCTGGTGTCGGCATGCGACAGAAGGGTCCCTCGTCTTTTTAACTCTCGCCAGAAGCACAATATTAACTTTCCCCCCGGGGGTACGGATGACGCTCCTAACCCCGAGAGAACGACCATTGCGACGGTACAATGATTTTCAAACTACCCCATCCCGGAACAAGGACCTTTTGTTATGCTGCAAACCTCTGCAAGAACAATAAATTCGTCCCTTTCAAATTACCAGCTAATTTTTTAATTGTTTGAGATAGGGTAAGCTGTACTATACTATAAATATTAAAAATTCCTGGTATAGAAAATCATTTTATATCGCTTGTTATTTATATTTCAAAGCAACGTGGTACATTTTCATAACAGAGTTCCATATATGACTGTTAACAACGCTGGTATTTACATCCAGTAAGACCGACGGATGACCACAGTGCAGTGTAAACAGGGTTTTATTAAAATTTTCGTTACGGGAAAAATCTCTATTAGCTTATAATAATAGCAAGTTAAGCTCGTTTAAACATTTAAAAAAAAGTGAAAATCCTCCGTTGCGAATGAACTTCATACTTTTAAATTGTTTAGGGTACACGTTTCAATTATGACCTGAGTCTTTCGTGACAGGATTATAATAAAACACTGTCCTTGTGACACCTCTGAAACACAGTCACGCCCGCGTGCAAATAAACCAGCATTTCACACTTACAGCGTTTCGGTTCGTTAGAAATAGCTCGCGGAATAAATCGCGAAGACAGGGCGTAAAGCAGATTTAAAGAGGCGGGACGCGGACGTCGCGCGTTTCGTTAAAACTTGCAATAAAATAGAGGCTCCGGCCGGTCTTATATAAACCCGGGGGCCGTTAATATAAAACACAGGGAAGACATCAACGGTCTAAAGAGTTAATCAAACAGAAAAATCGCGCGCGAGAGTTTTGCAGTTTTCCGTGTGCGGAGGGAAGGGAGTGGAGAGCGTCCTCGATCGCGCGTTAACAGTAGTTTATCGAGGGAAAAAGTATTCACTGATTTCAGTGAACTGCGGACTTCAAGTCGTGAATCACGTTCCGCGTCTGGGGCCGACGTACGCGCGACGTTTCCACATTTTATGACGATCGATCGCGTGCTAGAGAGAGAGAGAGAGAGAGAGAGAGAGAGAGAGAGCTCGGGCGAAACTCCGCGTCCGAGCCTCTAGCTGAGGTCTTATTTCATACCCGAGGATGCAGTTAACTTTTAACGGTCGGTTAATGCGACGTCGCATCCCGCAGAAGGTCGACGAGCGTCTAACGATCATGCTGCCGACGACAATCGACTGTTCACGCACACGAGAATGTTCGTCAACGGTGTCCCCGATATCTTTGACGCCTCGATCCGTCAACGACCATAAGGCGTTACTTCCCGAACGGGCCAATTAAAAGCCGAGTCTGTCGGCATACATAGTTTCTTAGATCTTTCATAGATCACAGGCGATTTATAATTTATTTTTTAAAGCGTATTTTTGAGTGCGAGGCAATTTTTCGGAATTTTTTGAAGCCAAGGTGTTGGGTATCGTTATTTCGAATTTGGTAAATTTGTTGAGTGACGTTTGAGGAGTGTACCTACTCGATTTTTTAAGGACAGTCACGTTAGCTCGAAATTAGAAGAATTTCGTAAACAAATTCAGTGCCGGTGAAATGATGGGATAATGAAAACCGGGTTACCATGGATTCGCGTCGACAACTCATTTCACCGACACTGTTTTCGATACGAATGAACTCGTACCTGTCGCTAAACACTAACTGTCGATGAAAGCATATGTCGACGATTTGACTGTGTCTATGAAAACATAGTGTCGGTCAAATCATTTGTCGACGAAAGTTAATGTCGGTAAAATCGTGTCGGTGAAATGAATTGCCGACGAACCCATGGTAACCCATCAAAGCCAGCAAGCAGTCCCAGAATTTCCTCTCGATTTCCTGCATGCTGCGGATCCCTTTCCCATAAAAACATCGATCTAATTCACCCGCGGATCCTCCCACGAGGATCACAAAACGTGTGACTCGCAATTAGCAGTTTAATCCCTGGTAAGATGAGGGGCGCGAGCGCGCAAGCAAGCGCGTTCCGCATGAATAAATTCGCCGGCGAATTACGCGGTGCTGCTGACACACCTAACAATTCCCATTGTGCCGGACGCCCTCCAATAATCATAAAGAACAGCATTACGTCGGCGAGCACCGTGCAACTACATTCTCTCTCTCTCTCTCTCTCTCTCTCTCTCTCTCTCTCTCTCTCTCTCTGCGAAAGTAGCGAAATATCGTTTCACCCCTATTTCTAGTTAGCGTAAATCGCGCGAGCTCGAATTTCAGAGGATTTCTGCAATGATCGATCCATCCTGGGCTCCTGTGCTCATACAGAGAGAATATGTAGAGAGCCGAGCGAAGGGGACAGGGGGACACGAGGTCAAAGCTTGGGGTAAAAGTTTTATTCGGCCCTTTGACACCTGCGAATCCCTATTTTCGCGAATCTCCGCACCGCTCCGCTCTGTTCGCGAACGCGAGCGCTCTTTAACGCGGTTATTGTTTCCCCGGCCGCATTTTCGCCCGGCAATTAATTTCCTTCGCGGGTCGGCCACCGTCAGCTTTGAGAACTGAAATTAACCGGCGGACAAAAGGGCGCGCATAATTAGAGTACTAGTTTCACTCGCGTGCTCGTCCCGGCAGAATGGAGAGCCGCCCTTTTCCCGACGTGTTGTAACCGTGCTCTATATAGAACCGACATATTTTTGACGGTTTTTAAACTTTATACCGTTCGCAACCGTTTCTCACCAGGAATCGACGGAGCCGTTTATCGTAAACGCATTTGTGTTGCGACTTTTCGACAGCTTCGCTCGCTGTTAGTCCAGCTTTGCGCTGAAAGTCCACGTAATTTCCGGTTGGACGTAATCGACAAGATACGCACGGTTCGGTCAAATAACATTAAGCGGAAAAATGGCCGCTCGACATTTATACGGCTCTGCCACCCTCTGTTTTGATTCTTTTTCGACAAATTTTAGGGTCACCTATGTATATCACATTGGGGGAAAACGGTTCAGGGGAATTTAGTGGACGGTAAATATTTGTGCATAGAGTTGAATCTCATGTAGGAATATGCTGCAGAAGGATTTTTAGCTGTGTATTGTATAGTTCTTCTGTAATAAATTCTCGCAAATTATTAATCAAATTTTCAGAAGAAATATAGAAAGAGGGCTACGTTACCACCCCTTCCTCTATTTATTGCACGGAGCGTAACGAGAGACTGTAACGAGGAGAAATTATCTCGAGCAATGATCCGGCGCATCGATACCGCGGCGTTTAGAACCGTTCCCTCATTATTTTTACATTCCGATGGGTACCGTCTGACGCCGGAATTGATACGATCTTCTCTGTTCTCCATAACGAACTGTCTAAGAAACTCCGTGGCGATTCCCTTTTCCACGGTCCGCAGGCAGTTGAACTTTTTATCGACGGCGAGCAGAATAGAAAGGTAACCAACTTCCCCGCTGGTCCCCCGATGCGTACTTTTTCTTCTGATTAATTAACGCTTATCTATCATCGCGTCGGGAATTCTGGATGAAACGGAAGAAATAACAGATTTCTGATTGAGACTACCGAAGAAAATGCTTTTCCGCGCTGCATCCTCGACATCGTTTGCGGTTCGTTGAAGGAAAAGAACGTTCGAGCTGATGACAATGGCTACCGAGGAATTCAATTTGACATTTATTTGTTGATGATACTGTTGCCGAAGCGAGTCTCAACATGAATCATTCGACTCTTGAAGATCTTCAATTATAAATTGTTAGAATTTTTTTTCGTAAAAAAGAATCGTAGGACCATAGATCTTGACTCATTTTCTCTAGGACGATTTGACTGAACGGAAAATGGTGTGTGCAAGACCCTTCCATAGAATGGATTTGAAGAAGTTGAATTTTTCGCGAAGATCGCTCTTTGAAAATATTGCTCGATGAAACAGGAATTTCGATGAACCGCGGGGCGCGAGGACTTCGAGTCGACAAACGCGCTCTTTGGCAGCGAGTGCAAGGGTATCGTGCCAATTATCCCGTAGGAAGAGGGTGGAGGAGAGGGTGCCACACCCCCTTCATCACGAGACACGCGTGGCGCGGCGGAAATTTCTGGCACGCGGTTTACCTTTCGAAGATTAGCCAGCTTTCGGGGTGGTTCGGGCCGTCGCGTCGGTGAACCGGTGCGGCGCGGCGCGGCGCGGCGCGGCGTACGACTGCGAGCCCGCAATTGCTCCATAGGCTGCTGATGAAATAGGGCGTCGGGAGTGGATGTGGGTGACAACTGTGCTGTTCGTGGTTTGATGAAGCATCACCGTTCATCCGCGCTCGTTACGCCGCTTCTATTACCGTTACCCTTGCCGTGTTACCGTTTACATGATACACTCCAACATTTACATAATGTTACAAAGCGTTCCGTCTGTAACGCGAATCCTCTGTCCGCTCAGTTTGTTATGGTCGACGTCTTCCTCCACTCTTGATCCCTTCTTCGGTTATCTAATTATCTTCGGTGAATATTGTTATTAGGGGACCCATCTCGGATCACCTTGACCTTGATATCTGTCACGAATTTAGGTGTCCTTATTTAAACGGACCTCGCTGTATAGAGTGACACTCTGTTCTGTTTTCTCTCTGGTCTCCACAGCGTGTTCACAGACAGAAAATAAACAGATTCCGCCTCGGAACAGGATTACCTTGCCACGGAGCATGCAAGAATACGGAAAATTCAATACAGTATTAGCGATAGTTTTTTGCGAATATCTCGGAAACTAAGTCCGAGCGACGGATAGATGTATCCACAAAAGTTGTTCAGAATGTTATCCTTGACAACATATGTCAAGGTCAAGGTGATCCGAGATGGGTCCCCTAATAACAATATTTACCTTATCTTCTTCTCATTTATAAACCTAATCGTTGTATAATAACGAGTCAGGATCGTGACGAACAAAACGAAAGTATGTATCCTGAATTCTTCGGCTCATTTATTTACCCAACCCTAAATTGGCTCGGTAGACAATTGCTCGGGTATTCTGAAGGGCCGCCGCCATCTTGGTACCAGAATCGAGGACGTAGACAAGAACACCGGAGATAAAAGATCGCGTAGACTTCGCGGAGCAATGACGCGGCGTTATGGAGCGGGAAAGGAGGCTCGGAAAAAATTCGATGGAGCAAAAAGATAGAAAACCGAGAGACCGAAGACGGAAGAGAAAGGGAGAAAAGGACGAGTGAGAGAGAGAGAGAGAGAGAGAGAGAGAGAGAGAGAGAGAGAGAGAGAGAATGGTGCACCGACCACGACGAGGAGGTTCCGCCGCGGCTGAAGTGGCATTAAGTTGACACACAAAGAGGGACGAGCTTAACGTCTGATAAAGCTGACGAGCAAACACGCTTTTTGTCCTCGCGTGCACGCCCCGGTATAATATGTTAATGTGTCGTGAAATATGTCGGCCGTAATAAACGGCAACGCGCGCCGTGCTGGGCGCAATTGTCGTCGGAAGACGACGGTGAACCTTAAAAATAGAGGAGGCTCGGGTTCCTCGACGTCTGCGGACGTCGACGGCGATGACGAAGAGATGGGATGGCGAGAATGACGCTTCAGAACAAACCAGACATATTTCAAGACACCATTGGTTGCGCAACGATTCTGTTCTTGCTTTCGTTTATTCATTGATGATTTTTAAAGAGTGTCTGAATCACGGGTAGGGTCTACTATATTATTACAGATCTCAGCGAGTGTTCTTAAAACGTTATTTATTAGTAGTAGTAGTATTTATTAATTTAAGCCTTCGCGGCCAAGAAATTGGACTTGGCTTACAGTTTTCTAAGTCATTCATCCCTCACATGCCACATCACATGCCTTGTTGTCTATAGTCTATTCTTACACTTCCTCAATTTCTCCTTCTCCCCACTTCCACTCCCTCTTCTTCTTGCTCCCCCTACCTTTACCGAACACCACCATCGTTGATTTTTGTGCATTTAATAGCAGCTTTTTCAAAACGTTATTTATTATTTTTATAGGTAATAAAATAATTTCCTTTCTTTTTCCAAGTATCGGTGTTTAAACCACACGTGTTCGACAGTGTTGGAAGGAACGAGGCCATCGTCTCGAAACTGTTGACGATAAAAACAGCATTGACTGTTTCGTCTACGCTATATCGCCCGTTGAAACGCAGTCGGGGCATATCATTATCCTTCATCAATGGAGCAGCACGCGTTCACCGGAACGGAATAGGGCCACATTAAGCTCTACCACTGTTCTCTATACGATTACGCTGGTCTGTTTCGGAATCAATGTGCGAGAGCTACAGATATAGCGTAACCTAGGCTTGGGAAACATGCACCGTTGCATACTGCAATTGAATTTGAGTACCTCTACTTTCGCGAGTTGATTAGCTGCGCCGAACATTCCTCTTGGCACCCTATAACGAGATAATAGCTTGTCTCGGGTCGAAATTGACTCGGAATGAGCTCCGAATTAGCCCTTACTCGTTCTACTGGTTAAGTCACTATCAAGTTAGTCGGTACTCCATGATTGAGTCATTTTTAGGTCTAATTGCAAGCAACATTTTACTATGACGGGCTACTTACGAGCTAGGGCTGGATCGAATCACGGTTCAGTCACTGGTCTAAGACTCCTCGGACTTAATTAATTTTGGTAATTATTTACATTAGGGGCTTCCTCACCGATTTTGATGACGTTGAAATATGACGTTGTCCAGGTCTCTCCGCGTGGAGATCGACTGTCTCGAGACACAACTAACATTTTATCTGTGATCACCAGAATAAAGGACACTAGGTGATCAGTACTTGAACCTAAAATTACCCTAAAGTAAGAAAACACCAGATAACGATAAATCCTGGCTCCCAAGGATCCAGTTTCGAGATCATCGCGAGCAGCTTCGAAGAGGCACGGAAGAATATTAAAAGCTGCACGTTCCCCCGAACAACAGAAGCTACAACAGCAAGCCGTTGTTCGAGCATAACCGCGGGAATATTCAACGTTATCCTAGCCGTGCTCGTCAGCTCCGGGGTATAAACTGCTTTCATTATTTTTAAACTGACGCCTCGCGGCCGTTTTTGTCGACTTCGTCAGGCTTCCGGGGCAAGAACGTCGCCGACTAAGCTGATACTGACACTGTGGCGTCAATGTTAGACCGAGAGTCGTAAATAATGAAGCTTTCGCTGGGCTGCCGCTTCGCTCACGGAGAGGCAACGATTTCTCGTACTTAAACGGATATTTATGGGGTCCTTTAGAGCATTACAAACGCCTGGAGAACGCGCTGAAAAAAGGCAGCACGCGCGAAGATAACTCCAGATTATAAAACGTTAGTCTGCCCTGGGAAATTATTTTCCGCGAGCGTACACGGAAAATATCTCACGGGGAGACAACGAGAACGAAATCGCAAATGAATCTACAGTGTGCTCGTTCATTTTTTCGATCTCGAGTTTCAGCATAGTGTCAATTTAATATCGGGGAAGAAATTAATTTAGCAAGACGACAGAAGGGTTAACAGAATGTAGGGCAAGGGGTTGATACAATTTCTATGGGTCTCGAGACAAGATTGGCCTCTTTAGGACGCGTTTTACGTCCAAAGAATATTCTCTCTCTGTCTCACTCGTTTTCTATCTCTCTCTCTCTCTCTCTCTCTCTCTCTCTCTCTCTCTCTCTCTCTCGCTCTCTCTGTGTCTCTTTGTTGCAGCGTCTCGAACGACCGACGATGAATTGCGTCCCCGCCTTTATTTGAAACGCCTCTTTCCGAGCGTCGAATTGGTCACCTTCAACGGGTGGAATCGTTCCATTAACCCATCCCACTGTATCCCGGATGCTGCCGTCCAATTTCACCGGTTTTTTCTCCCGTTATCTGGGGCCCCGTCCTGCTCTCGCAGGAATTTGTCCTGTTCCCCCCTGTGTTTCTGTTCGCGAGGCTCGCAAATAAAACGAGCGCGTGAATCGCGCCCGTTTGAAATACGGCCGCGACAAGGCAAGAAGAAATTCCGGCCCGCGGTAAATCAGACGTCTCTTGTTTACGACAATGAGCCATAAAGCCGTTTCGCGTTCTTTTTTTTCTCTCTCTCCACCCACGCGCCCCCCGCATATTTGTCGTCCAAGAAACGGGACTGTCTGTCCGACTGTCGACGGCGGCGGCTTCGCGAATATCTCCGTCGATTCGACGTTCAGACGTAAAACGCCGCCAATAAAACCGTCGAGCATCGAGCACGGCCGTCGGGCGGAATGGTCACGGCGATAGTCGGGGGCTTTAGTAGGCAAACTTCATCATTGACAATGCTTTTTATCGCGACGCGGAACGGCTGTCTGCGAGCCAGGCGTCTTTCGCGATTTCAAGTATCTGCCAGGCTTTGTTTTCGGGAAGAGGAAGATGCCTGCGGGAGGGAATCTAGTTGCTCGTAGTCGTCCCGGTGGCTTGGTAACGAAAATAAAGAGGAAAATTTGCGAAGGAACTGGTTTGAGTGCTTGTGTCTCCTATAAGAACGGTATTTGGGATAACAGAGATCTGTGGACGTAATTTAGTGCTTGCGGGTTTTATGCATTTACAAACAAAAACGAGCAGGTGAATGAAGGTGATGGATGGAAATAATTTTTATTTTGCGTAAAGATCCGCAGCTGTGTGTGTGTGTGTGTGTGTGTGTGTGTGTGTGTGTGTGTGTGTATGTGTGTGGTGATATATTACACGGAATTATGCATGGACGATTGAAAAAGGCAAACTTTCGCATACGTCCGACGCATTCTGTTAGATGTCCTAACATTTATGGACGCAACTCCAGTCGTTTTTGCGGTAAATTGGATTTCACGGACGCCGGTGGTGCTCGAAAAACGTGGCCAACCATACCGTCGACTTCTATAATGGTGGGCAGCACGCGTTATTCCGAATGCGGTCCTTGGAACGCGCGATTCCCGTGCGGATTCTTGTTTCTTGTTGGCCCACGGCGTCCATTAGTTTGCCGGTGGCGCTACTTTCGACTGTTTTGCGCGTTGGCGGCGCATAGTTCCGCGGCCGCGTTTATGCATATCCGTATTTCGGACCCGGAAATAAAGTCCGGTTAGCGGTTGGTGGTAGAAATTCGTGGTGCTGGATAGATCGAGAGGAATCGCGCCATTTCCACGACGGTCGGGACGCCATTTTGCGGGATCGAAAGTATCACGATCCCGTCCCCGCCTCCTTCACGGATTTATTGTTATGGTAACGCAAGCTGGAAGCCGCTTGGCATCAGGCTTCCGGGCCGGGCTTCCGATTTCCGTAACAAACTGCGAATTCTTTCCCGCAAGTTGTCCCGGGAATTTACCGTTGCCCCCGGGGGCCTCGATGGCTCGCAAATTCATCCTGATTTAGACGCGTTTTACCGAATGAAGGCTCCCGTTGCATTACTCTTCCGTCGTAGACTTGATTCTCCCTAGCACCACACCTAAGACACTGAAAATCCTCGTCTCGATCTTTCTCTGGCCACGTAGAACCTATCGGTAACGCGGACAATGTTATTTACGAATTATTTACGGAATTCATTATTCCATTTCACCTTCGCAAGGCGGATGCTTTTGACGATTTTATATTAGCTAGGACCAGATCCATTCAAATCCTATCGCATCAATTTTTGTTGCGCACAGGTTGATTCCAGAATACTAACTTGCAAGCTGAGAGCGTTTGCTATTAAAGATTTAAAAGCGTTCGACGCTAGTTTCTGGACAGGCAGCGAGCCCTAGCAATCAGCAATGCACCGAATCGCTCTACTAATTAACGTCAGGATACATATGCATATATAGCATACATATATGCATACATAGTACAGTAACGAGTAGAGTATGTATTTCCGAAAAGATTCCGGCCCGTTTGAAGCGTAAATTTAAAAGGTTTTTTCATTCCACCGGTCGAATCGAGCTGAAACATTCGCTGGCTAGGTGAAAGCAGGTGGACCGGGATCACGCGCGGGACCCAACAACCCTTTATCCACGAGGGGAGTGGTGGTGGTGGTGGTTGGGTTCTTAAATCAGGCTATCCTGATTTCTGGAAAACTGGATGCTACCTAAATTACTACCACCCCCCGTCGCGTCGGTTAATCTCGGGCCACTTCGTATGCAGGACGAGTGTACAACCCCTTCTCCACGCCACTGGCCAGCTACCCAATTAGCGTTGTCTGCAGAAAAAAGTTACAAGCGAGCCCCTTTTTTCTGCAGGTCGCCTTGCAAATTTTCGCGGTAGAAATGGCCGGGAATTAGCCCCGCAACGAGATAAAGGGCCGACCGTGTTTGTCAACGGTCGAGTTGTTTCCATGATAATCAGTGGCGAAACTGCGGAGGTCGAAGATCACGGATCACGAGTCGGAAACATTTCACAACATGTATCAAACTCTTCGACGTCTAACGTATCGATGATACACTATTAATAAAATGGTTATTATTCTTCTGTTTGCAATGATTTTTTTTTTTTTTTTGAGAAACTTTCACTAACATATTCTTGACACTTATCTGATTCAAATGATACCCAGCATGTGGAATCTCTATTATCCGAACTGCCCAAGTATGGGAAATCGGTGAAAGAAAATTCAAGAACGATTTTGAAATGAGAATGTTTTTGTTCGACAGGTTAGTATTGGGGGTACTACTATACGGAGTGGAACTATGGGGCTTTAAGGAAAGAGCAGAAGTGGAAAGGATACAGCTGAAATATCTGAAGTGGACACTAGGTCTGGACGTGCGTACTCCAGGATATTTGATGCTGGAAGAAACAAAAAGAGCAATGTACAGAATAGAGACTGGAATGAGAGCCTGGAAGTACACAGAAGGAGTAAGAAAAGACGTGGGGAGAAAGATAGTCAACGAATGTCTGAAGGAAAGGGAATCTGGTATTGTGCAGGGCGAAAGCGGAAAAGAAAGGGAGGAATATCTAAAGAGAAACGGTTGGAGTCAAGCAGGGATGGAAGAGATGAGAATGCAAAAGAGGGAGATAACGAAAAGGTTAAAGGGTACAGACAGAGAAATACAACAGCAAGAACAGCATACGAGGATAGAGCAGTTCAAATACAATAAAAGATACAAGCACATAAGAATAGGAATGTTACCAGATTATCTGAGCAAGGAGGGTAGAGGGGATTTCGAATACTAAAAGAGTAGGACAGGGTAGGAATGTGTGAGACATAGAAGTTAATGAGAGAAGGTATGGACCGAATGTGTGAAATAAGATAGTTTTCTACAGATAGGTTAATGTAAACTGTAAACCAAGTCACGTTTCTTAGTTGTAAGGCTGAAATAAAGGAAATTATTATTATTATTATTATTATTATTATTATTATTATTATTATTATTATCCGAACTGATCGGTGAAACTTGAGTGTCTGGATCATGGACCTAGCGAGCTCACAAGGTCTGACGACTGCAACGTCATCGAACGTCGCGTCGCGTCGCGTCGTCGAGAAGGATCGTGGAATTGTCGATTAAAAACGGGGAGGGATCGAGAAGGCTTGGCACGAGAAAAGTCTCGGTGAGACAGTTCTCCAGCCGGTCGAAGACACCGAAGTGGCTGTTTCTTTGCAGTAACTTTCGAACGATAGGGATTGTGTGCGAGAGAGGAGCATTGGAAACGAGAGACCGGTATAAGAGGGGTTGTTGCGCGACTTCATTCGTCTCGCATACGTAAGTTTGCCCCGGTGATTTATAGCGAGCATTGCTACCCCGCCGGAGAAGATAAGACTCGGAGGCGAGCATCGAACGAAGAAAGGAGAGACCGTCTGAGAGAGCGTGTAGCCACCGGGTACCGGATTACCCGGTTTATTTACCCGGGATGTTTGTTGCGAGAAACTTGAAACCTGTTTGACGATCGACGGGAACTTTTCAGCTCGCCGATGTAGGACACACCTAGAGAGCTTGGAGCGTGGCTTCCACAGAGATCGACTGACCCCGAGGAACCCCGAAAAATTGCCCAACAACCCCAATGACGAGCACAGTGACCTACGGATTGCGCCGGTGACACGGTAATGGACCAAAAGTTAAAACTTCTCGACCTACTTTGGAAATAAAGTTTTCGTTCTGTGACTTGTCTCGATCCTCTGGACATGGTGCTGTCCTATTGAGCACCTCAGGCGCTGTGGCTAGGATCTATGAACATTTGGTGAAATTTCTCAAATGAAGCGACACAGTCGAAGAATATGCTTCTGGTAGAGCTCTACGAAGAGAATTGGATTTTGAGAATCTTAGCCTGTAGCGACACGAAGTTTCATTTGAATTTGATCGCCTCTGCGATACGGAACACGCAATTTTACCCGATACGTTTAATTAGCTGGCAACTTGGCAGAGTTACCCCGGGATCGGTTAATCACGACTGTTCAACCCGGTTTGAAAATCAATTAATTCGCAGCGCGGCAATTATGGAGGGTGAATGCTGGCGATTAGCGAGTTCGAAGAGTCGGGGTTCGTTCGCCGGTGACTTCTTTAACTCGATAAAAAGCTGCTGGAGTTTGTTGTCGGCGAACAAGGTTAGCTGCGGAGACAAAAGAGAGGAGGGCGTTAATCTCCGAGAAGATACGGCGAAACACGAGTTTTACACGATTAAATCGACGCCCGAGCAGTCCGTCCACTCTTTCAACATTTAAAACAACCCTCTCCGAGCTTGTTTCATAACTTGCTCATAGATCCAGAAGAAAATTATACTTTCCTGAACGAAAATAGATAGAGAAAGATGAAAGGAAGAAATTTATCGAGATTAAGAGTCAGAAATATAAAATTTTAAGAAGATGTAGGAATGGAGAATAGCGTTTTCAGAGAGAAGACAGTCGTCGCTTCTAAATATATTAGGAGACGAAACTTGTAAACGATACTCCGACGGCGTGTCGTAATTCTCTCGACGGGCAACAAAACCCCTGGCGCCGCCGCGCCGCGCCGGTGCAAAATTACATTAACCTTGTTACCCCGTGCCACACACACACACACACACACACACACACAGCCCTGTATTACGTCCCGGCGTGCCTTGACCAGGCGGCCGTGAAAAAATTAAATTAGACCCGCCTTAAAGAACGGATTCCCCGCAGAATCGCCCGACTGTCATGGTCTTTTCCGGATAGACAAACGAGAAACAAAGACAACCCGACGATTATTATATGAACTTCCCTCCACCTGCAGCTCGAGTAAGACACGTAGACGATCAAAAATGTAATGCACGCGATGAGATTGCCAAAACTATGATAATGTATTTGGCAACTGAAATGTACATGATGACCGCAAGCAATTGAAAATCGCAACAGCACCCTAACTCGCTGTTAAAATCGTGCAGTAAAGAAACATCTACCAACACTCGGCGGGAGGAAGTGAATTTCCGCATCGGTGAGAAGTGAGAAGGTATAAAGTTTCTCCGGAACGGTTCCACACACACGACACAGCGAAACGGATCAGAAGAGGGGTTGTAAGGGGATGAGGAACAGAGGGAGAAATATACAGAAATAGAGAGAGAGGAAGACAGAAATACATAGAGAGACGAAGAGAGAGCGGGAGGGTCAAGAGAAGTCCGGAGCGCGGACGGAAGGGCGCAGGGACGGTGGATGCGTCTGTGAAATTCAACCAAGCTGTTCCGTTGGTAATAATGGACGAGAGGCAAGCGTTGAAATGCAAATTAGAGAGCGGGTCGCGGACAGCTTGATACATGTGCGGGGATTGTGGTTTCGCGCGGCGCGGCCCGCCGCGGCCCGCCGCCTATATTCGCGGAATAAAGGAGTTTGTTTTGGAGTTTTGCGCGGCACGGAGCCATTATATAACGTCACGCAACGCCCGTTACCGTCACACGTCCCGTGCCCCGGTCGGCCCACACCCCCTTTTCCGACTCGCAGTCTCACCTGAGCCGCGCGTGGCCGCCGACCGCGGCCCACAGACCGGCGTCATCCTCTTTCATTCCCCCGCGGCTTTTCTGGAAATGACCGTTGATCGCGGCTCCGCAAACCGTCCTTTATCCACACACGCTCTCTCCAGAGCTGACAAAACGCGCGCAATTTCTACGGGCGGCTGAAACGCGCGTTTCTACCGAGTTGTTTCGCGATTCGACACCAAGTCCTCCGTAAAAACTTTCTCGAGAAAATATTTCTATAACCTCACCAATTGTAAAAGACAAAACCTGGAATCCGTAATATCGACAGGCTTGGTAGTCCCAGTGTTAACCTTCACCCTTTATATTAATTATTATTTATTGTTAACTCTCCTGCCCCCACAGCCGACCTGCTACATTTTTATTTCACGTAAATACACATAGTATCTCCTCTTTATCTCCATCCCAAAAGAGAAGTCATTCCATCTTCCACGGAATAATTCACAAGTACACGACTTCACACAAACATCAGTGTCCGTCCATTCATTACTTCCTAGACACAGGATACATTCAACGTAAGATCTCCATATCGGTTTATCAATACATAGCTCGAACAGCAATTCACGAAGCACGATCAGTTAAAAGTCCCGCGGAGCTCTTTCAAAAGACTGTAATGGCTCCGTGATCTTATCCGTGATCTGGAGAAGCGCACTTTCAATTTCTCCGAAAAGAAAATCCCCGTCAAAAAAAAAAAAAAGAAGAAGAAACAAAAAAGAGTCTGGTTTTGGGGGATAGCAGAAAATGGTGGTACTGGACACAAGCGCCGACATCGTCGAACAGTAACGAGCTAAGGAGAGAAAAAAAGCTTGCCGGATCCGCATCAGCAGCAGTCATGTCCGGGACTGGGTCTTTTTCACCTGGCCGTTCGTTATCAATCACAAAAGGTCCCATAGAAACTGTGGGGACGAGAGAGCGAGCGAGTCCGGCGGAACCGAATGAATGCGTTAGTCTCTATCGCGGCGGAATCTCGCGGGTAGCGTCCCCATTCAGCCCGGGCTGCCATATAAACCACCCCATCAGCGATATCCAAAGTTTCGATGCGGCAACCGGGCACATTGAATCATTTTCCTCGACGCGAACGCATCGTGCCGATGTTCCATCACCCTTCTTCATCCCTCTCCACCATCTCTTCTAGACCATCCAGGTGCAATATCAGCTGGCCGAGGAGGGTGGTGGCACCGGGTGCCGTGGGAAAACGTTTGCCTCTTGCGCGTTTACACCTAGACTGTTCATTTAATGCATGCACGCCGGCGGGAGCTCGAATATATCCCGCTAATGGTCCGCATCGTGGACACTGCTCCCATTGTGCTCCCTTTTGCACCCCCTGAATCTCTACTTCACCCTCTGTTTCTCTGTCTTTCTCCCTTTCATCCCCGTCTCTTCCCCAGCGTTCTTTTCTTGGATAGCTACCCGCTGGAAGCAACCACCAAGACAACCCTGAATACACCCTTTGACGAGTGTTGCCCTTCCGACGACAAAAGCCAACACCCCTAGCCTCCCCGTAGTACGACACAGTCTTGCGGACCCGTCTTATGTCTGTTTGACCCCCGTCGAATGAACCTCTCGCCACAGATATATGAGAGATGAGAAGGATGGTAGAGCTCGAGGATTGCGTTGCAGGAGAGCTATGTCCTTTCTTTGATTACGATGCTGGGGAGATTGAAGCTTTTGTTGGTGGGACGACTGTTTGGACGGCTTCGAGGAAGCTGTCCACAATAGTGAAAAGTAAGAGCGAAACGGTGAAAGTTGCTAAAACTATGTATAATACCACACACACGCACACACACACACACACACACACACACACCCACAGTTCATGTAGGTCTGGCACATTCCTTGTAATCGAGATGCTAGAACTTGTAAGAATTCTAATATCTTATGAAGGAGATAGCAGCTCGTAAACGTCGGTATTTTGCACGCAACCCATAAACGCCGGTGTAGCGATATCCTCGGTGTAAAATCTTTCCGCGTGATCCTCGATGTCTCCATTCCGGGGGCTAGGTATCGAAGTCGATCTTTTTATCGGCGTGGGTGTGAAATAAACGCGATAGAGCGTGGTTGCGAGAGGATAGGTACGCGTAACGAGCTTCCCTCGATGCTTCGCCGAATGCAAATCGCCGTCGGGGGAAGTTCGTTTTATCGTTCGTCGTGGCGTGCAGCGCGCCCCTAAAAATTGCATTAACCGTTCCCCTTCTGCACCCTCGCAGTACCCTTGTGCACCCCGTCGAGCACGCGTTCCGGCTACAAGGGCGCCGACTAATCTGATTAGAATCCGATCTCTCGGCGACGGACGACGAAATCAGTAGGCGGCTCGTGTCACCTCCATCCACAGGTGGCCAATTAATTTACAAGCGCACACACTTTACGTGACATCGATTGATATCCTCGGCATGAAGTCAAGCCGCCCCGAGTTACACCCCCGCGCACCGCTTTCGCTCTTGTCTGGCCTGCTACGACGATAGAGGCCCTCCAACCCTTTGCCTGGTGTACCTACAAGGGTACAAGCCGCCCAGATCGACGGAGCTGATGAGTGTTCTGGGACGGACTTACCGGCCTATCGGCCCCTCGTGTTCGACTAATTGCTAATCCATCCCCGATCACTTTGCATACCTTTCTGAGGCCTTCTGTGTTCAATGAACTCTTTGTAGAGTGCACTTTATGGGTTAAGGGCAAGGGGAATTTTCAGCGGAGAACCGTTCGAAATAGGATCGAATTAGACTTCGGGAGTTCATAAAACAGAGACTGAACGACAATTGCGAGTTCCTTGGTTTATGGCTGCGTGCTCGGCTCGATACGCTTCTTTTCATTCCAGCGGAGGGCTCGTCGGGATTATCGTGTTGTCCGGCTTCGGGGACGCAATTTCGGTCGAATTCTCGGCGACCTCGCGGGCCAACGATCACGTAACTCGACCGAGAGATAATCCCGAAAAAGCGGAAACGGCCTCGCTTGTTCGAGGAAGTTCGAGATCGCGGTTCGGTTTCGGTGAAAAAGAGAAGGAGAGGGTATAGTATTGTTCGTAACGAAGCTACGGGGGAGAGTTCTGGAAAACCGTTACCGGAACTCCTTGTCTCTGGATATCGGCCCCACCGAAATCGATTTCACGCCCACGATGCCGTGCAACAAGTGTTCAACGGCTCGGCAAAAAAAGAATCTCGCGTAGGAGCTTGTATAACAACGTCGCATTCCTAGACCGCCCTACTTGTCCGACTAGACGGTTGTTAGACGATATTTCTACCCGACCCTGCGACGACAGGACTCGAAGTAGATTCGTCGTGAAGGTCCCACACAAAAGTTCACTGAATCAACGAAACCATCCTCATTCCCAACATCGATCTTCATCCCGCACGAATTTCTACGACATGTCCTAAAACTTTGTAGGCGATGCAGCGAGGAACTTATTCGGTAGCCGGGGTGCAACTATGGCATAGTGTATGCAGGACGAGCGAACACGTCGCCTGGTGTGTGCACTGCCGGGGGCTACGTGGCCGCGTCTCAACAGGAGCATACCGGGGGCCGGGGACAATAATCGTCCTGGCGAGGACGGGCAAACATCGTGCATGTATGCGCCGCATCACAATGCAGAGGCCGCAAGCATCACCAGCACCAGACCGGTGCAGGCAGAACAGGCAGCAGACAGGCAACAGAGTAGCAGCAACACAGCACTAGTAGCAAGAGAGTACGACGCGACGGCCACGTTTCTCGCGCCAGCAGGAAAATCGTGACGGTGGACCGGCCGCGCGCCACGATCCGTCAAAGCAAATCCCCCTGCGGCCCGAGGGGGATCTAAATAGTTAAGCCAGTCGGCTGCCGGCCCGAATCAGAACCGGATCCCGCTCGATTGGATCAAAGTTCGAAACCCGCGCGGCCATCCCCATTCGATAACCGGTAAACGAAGGGGGTGGAGCAGCATAGGCTATGGGGATGGGGTTCGAGGTGGTTTTAGGGGTGGTTTCGGGGATGAAGGGAACCGCGGCCGGCCATCGCCCCTGGCACAGATTATGCCCAGCGCCCCGGGATCGAATGGCTCCGGGTAAATAGATCGTCGACGGACAATCGCGGACCGAGCGTAAACGGCTGTATCCTCTGCGCTGTTGACTCGGGACGACTTTAATCTCCGAGAAGCGTACAAAGTTCGCCGATTGTGTTTGCGCCGCGAGCTAAAAGTACTCTGCCACCCGATAGACCTCTTATGACTGGACAACTTCGGTTTCATTGAGCTTTTTTACGAATCCTGCTGCCACCTAAAATGTTAAACAGCTTCTTACGAATGTCGCCAAGTTTTGTCCCACCTAGTAACCGAAACGCGACCGTATTTTCCGGCTCATTCTCCCCGCGATTCACCGGAAATATACACGGCAGAACAGTTCCGTGAAAATAATCCTCAGCTCGTAGACGGTCGTTTAGTTGCGTTAGGGAAAAGTTTACGCGACTCGGGGTCTGGAAGTGGATACGGCAAGTTACCCTGGGAAAGAAACCACGGCCCGGTGAACCGGCCAATGATGGAAACCAGTGGGTAAAGTTTTCCGAGACACTTATATATCCTCGGCGAGATAACAAATGTCAAGCGGGAACTCTCGACACGGACTTTCTCGCTTCGACCTCTGTTGCGTCGCGTGATATCCCAGCTACTCTCTCCGTAGCGTCCTCTTGCTTTTTCCGATACCGTTCTTCTGACCGATGCTGACCCACAGTACGCCTTCTACCCCAACTTCGATACGGATATTCCTGGAGCTGAAACCGCATAAATCTTTAGACGTCTGCCGCGTACTTTCTGCCGGCGAATCTGATAAATCGGTTAGAAGTTGAAAATGGTACCGGCAACGGCTTCGAAGGATGGCTGCGGAACCGACGACGACGGCACTCGTTACGCCACGCCACGCCGCGCAGTCGCGAAATGCTAAATTTTTCACAGGAAAGTGATAAATTTTTTGACCCCTCTAACCCCCGTAAAAGACGGAAAAGATTCTTCCCGTTCGCATCTGTCGTTTCAACGCGTCAGTCACCGGCAATTCACTGTACTTTACAGGATGTTCTAACAATTGGGTACGCAAATGTGAATGTGCTTTCAAGTTATTTGTTAATTTCTTGTTGACAAACAGCAAAAGGTTTACGTAAGTCGAACTTTGCTGGAGCGCGGTATTTGCGAATTCAATCCGCCGCGTCGCGCCGGTTTTGATTCGTGTAATCGAGACGATTATGAATCGCCGAAGAAACAAACAGAGTAACGAGGATTACGGGATCGAGCGTTTTAATTGATTCAAAACACGACGTGGAGTGTGGCTTGCGCGTGTGGATCTATTGGCCGTTGGTATAATCTGCCTAGAGCAACCATTCCCGACGCGGATTTCAACGTGTTGCCATTCAATTTCGAGTCCGCCTACAGGTCCTGCTTACAGGAAGACTAATTTGAAAATCACCATCGTCGTCTTAGGCTAACGCCGCTGTAGCTCGTCCGTTATTGCTAACGACGACAATACACCGTCGCGGTCCTAAGCCAGGATTACGGACACCGTTTCCGCGACACAATATCAATCATGTTCAGTTAGTTAAAGTTCCTTCACGGTCGCCCCGGAGGCGTTGCACAGACACGCGGAGAACCGTCTCCGAGCTAAGTGAAATTAATATTCCGCGCGACGAGACCGACGACAGTTCTTGTCGACTGCGATTCCTATCAAATATAATTTATACGCGCGCCAACCCTGTTTAATAAGAGGTGACACGATACAGGAGCTGGCAGTGTTGTGCAGGTGTCTGCAGATAGACGAGGGAAAGCACATGTGACGCTATGCTGGAAACTGTAAATCCTTCACTTTTCGACCAGTCGAAGAACGTCCTATGGAACACGTCGATACTGTAACGCGGTGGGATGGAAATGTGCTTCGCGTTCATCGTGATGCCTTACAAAAAAATACCGGAGGCTCGAAACCAAAGATTTATGGACCCCGAGGTACAAAGAGAACGAAGTAAGCTAGAGATTCTACGAGGCAGAAAGGCTTCGGAAATTCGGGGAATCGGGGTCTCGAAGATTCAAAGAGATTTCTAGCTTAAAAGATTCGAACATTCAAAGATTCAAAAATTGAAAGAGTGCAACGAGTGCAATGGGTAAAAAATTCGAAGAGTGCGACTAGCTCAGAGGCCAAACGAAGCCAAACAATTCTCCTGCCTTGAGAGTCCAAGGCGGTAGGGTAGTTGTTAGGTTACTGGTTCTTACAACGCGATCAATTTCCGGTGGAAAGTACCAGGGGTTGGCTGAAGATCGATACGCCGTGTGCACACAACAGCAAGATATTTTAGGCAACAAAAGCAATTCGGACAATTCCCCGTGGCAAATGAGGCGGTCCCTGATTAACACACATTGGCTCAATTACACGGGTTATCCGAGGGAACACGAAATTGCCTGCTATTAACGGAGGCGCGAGGGTGGATAGAGAGGAGAGAATGTATCGAGCGAATAACGCGACGATACACGGAAAACCGTTGACCGCAATCACTTTCTCGTAGAATAAAAGAGTATCCCCCAATTAACGCCATTTATTCGCGCAATTCTGCCCCGTCCGCGGAAATCTTCGAATTTAAATGACTACAGTAGAGTTCATTCTAAAATATCGCTGTCCGATACCAATTCAGCGTTCCGATATCCAGTGGGCGGTTCTTATAAATTTTTATGCTCTGCATTCGAATTCGAAAACCGTTTCTTTCCATCACCCTCAGATCTTCTCAAAAATTTAATTTAAAAAAAAAAAGAATAATTTTAAACTTTAAAAATTTCTCGTGCTCTAACCGTAACAGACCAAATACAGCGATATATTTTTTTATATCATTATGAACATTTGAACTTGTTTAGACAATGTTTAAGCGGACCTTTCGCCTCCGAAAACTATCAAAAAAGGGTAGAACGTGAATTTGAAATTTGCATAACCATACGTGAGTTGTAAATGCAGTTGATATTGGTAAGGACAGTATGATGCAAGAAAGTGGAGTGTACAAGTAAGACCAACGCGAGAAACTTGGAATTAGCTTATTAATTCGCCGCAAAACTACTTGCCACTTTGCCGCGGTGGAGTATCCGCTGCATCTGCAAATTACGATGCGGATAGTAATCATCCTTTACATCGTCGCCGTAAATATGAACGCAAGCACCGTTTCTCGCGCGTCTCTTCATCCTCATCTCGCAGTTATTTAAGCTCCCTTTTTCGCTGAAACTTAATCAACCATAAATTCGCGGAACACCCGCCGAAATATAATACGGGAGCGCGAAATTCAAGAAAACTAATATGTAGTGACTGGGCGTGGTTTTATCGGCCATTTAAAATAACGGACATCTGTTTTGTTTGTCAACTAAAAATTTGTCTAAAAATTTCTTTAAATGACCCGACAAAAGTCTATTTATTACATAGTAATTTTAAAAAGGAAATGCTAGCGCCATCCGTGGAAGTTTGCAGATCCCGGAAGTAGTGTACTTACCAGGTGGTGATAAAACAGTTCAAATAGTTCATTCAATGAAACACAATTTGAATGCGAATTTGGATATTTTTCATTCATGATTTTTAACTATTTAATGTCACACAATAAAGCAACGCCGCGTAGAACCCAAAATTCAGGAGGTCTGATCGTCTGCAGCCATAAGGGTGTAATTAATTGGATGTAGGTCCTCTGTGGCTTCTTGTAAACTGGACACTAACGTTAACAATATTATTAGATTTTATAGTATATCATGGAATCAAAACTATTTATTATGTTCTTTTACTTACTTGATACAACTTATGATCTTTGTCAGGGATGTTGTAAAGTGCATAGATATGAATTACAGGCATTAATACAAACAGTACTTTATTTGCCGATTCGCAAAGCCTGTTGTTCCTCTTGTCCCAGCCTGCTCCTTCTAAGAATAATCCGTACACGTACACTCCTTCCTGATAATACAAAGATATTAGTTAAAGATTAAACTATTTTTTATATATTAGGTCAATCGGAAAGTTCCGTCCGTTAGGACGGAAAGTTGTCAAACGGAAAGTTGTCGTCCGTCATAAATAAAGCTATACTTTTTGTAAAAAAACGGACGGAACTTTCGGATTGACCTAATACGATATATTGGTGAATTAACGTACTGGAGGCGGACTTCTAACTTCTTCGGTTGTGTATTTCAGAACTTCGTTGTGAAGTGTAACATTGTCTAGAGCCCATCCTTTGTGAGCTCTCGTTACCTCTTGCCTCATAGCAGTTAAAAATCCTGAAAGATTAAGATATTAGTGTCACGAAAAAGGAATTGATGAGATTTATTGCTGTGTATACTATAAATAAATAACGTGCCTTGAGGATTAAAAAACCCAGTCATCCAAAACTTGGCTGGTCTACCAGAGAACAACCAGGTTGAAAACTGCTTATTTCTATCCAGCAATTCTGTGAACCAGAATCCAAGGGATGAAGACTCCCATGATCTTGCCTTCCACAACTTCGGTATCCTAGCATCGTATATACTATCGAGAGCATCCCTCAATTCCTAAATAAATTCACATAAGTTAATTTTTGATTGCTATGATGCAAATCAAATTTATAGTGGAGATGTAAATAAAATTACTTCGCTCATTATAATGACACCCTCTATAGCAAGAAGAAGATCTTTGAGAACAACATTGACTAATCTAATGACTACTTGTATCCTGTCGATTTCCTGCTTCAGGAAAATACTCATTGGTGCTGTTGGGCCCAGTACCTGTAACCTGCAGAATTTTTCGTTTCATTGAAGAAAATCTGTTATTGTATTGAAATGTTTTTGGTACTCACCTATGTTTCACTTCGAACGGGTCGTACATGGGAGGCACTTTCCTCAACATATCTGTTGCTTGTCTCGTTACAAGCGCTTCTCTAGATTCACCACCACCAGCTCCGGCTTCTTTTGGCTGCACAGACATGATTGTGTCTAATACTGCTTGCGTAGTATTGCTCTGATACCTGAAATTAAATTTTACATACTCTATCAATAGTTAAGAAGTGATATAATCAAAATTTCTGGGAATATAATAATTACGTGATGTCTGCGTTACGATGCAAGCCATAGACTTGAGGAGGATCCACAGTAGGCATTTCATCTACCACTTTCAAGTAATCTGTAACTTGTTTAAGAACAAGCACAGGATATCCCTTAAAAAACACAAAATCTTCGGTAAAAAGAGCCTCCGAAAACCAAAGTTTAGCGAACGTATTCAACAATCTTTTATCATAGTCATCGGTCACGCGTCCGCCATATTGGACTTCGCCTATCATGTACCTGACAGACAAAAATTATTGTATTTATTAAAAAATACGTTAAATCTAATAAAAAGTTGTTCGATTAAAAAAAAAAGAATTAATTATCCATGTACCGAATGGTTGCCCAGCTAATCCCTTGCTTCACATCGAAGTCATTTAGATGATTATTGATGAACATGCAAGACGCCAGCCAGTCAGCCATATTGAATTCATATGGGATATTCCATCCAAGGGGACCAAACTTTCGTCGTTCTTGAACAACAGTATGCAGAAACGATACTGTATAAATAATTGGTATATATTGTACAGCGTCACATTGATCTAACATTTCTTGATTCATTCCACTGTATGTGGCAAGCAAACCTGCTCTCACTCCTATAGTAAATTAAAAATTGTTCACAAAAATGTGAAAGGGAATTCAGATTACTTATAAGACAGTCTGATAAAATATTAGACCAGTGCAAAAGTTCATGCCAAATTTCACATTAAAATACAAGGAATCAGGCACAAACTTTTGCAATGACCTAATATAAAAATGTGGAATTGCACGTTTACACCTTGCGGAGGTTCGTAGGTGTATTTTATAGACATTTGCAGAAGAGAGATCGGGAAATCTTTATGGGGCTCAGTGGTGATCCATATACGGAAATCAGGATGGGGTGCTTCCATTTCCAAGAGGAATGTGACTAATTCTACCATGTACTCTAATCCCAGATGGCAGTTTTGGCACAAGGCCCAGAAACCCTTTGAATCAATTACACATTATTATAATCCCAGTATACACTTTATAATCTAATTTCATTTGAACACACTTCAGTCTTTGCACTTTGAAGCAATCTCCTCGCATGAACTTCCTGTCCCTGTCCCATAGAAATACTTTTGCAAACGAGCTCCTTTCTTCTCGCGAGTTGTTGGATGCCTGTTGTGGGATCAGATCCCATGCTTAAGAAGCATATCATAGGTGTGTTTGGCCTTGATTCACCATGCATTGCATCCAACAATGTGAGCACAGGTTCTGCATATCTTTCTCCTAATGCACTCGCTATATACTTTCTTGACTGGGACAGTGTTCTGTCCATGCACCATGCCCTAAATTTTAATCAATTATATTAGGTCAGTGCAGAAGTCCGTGCTTGATTCCTTGTATATTTCAATACAATTATAGTCATTATATTTAATTGCCAACCTTATTAACAACAAACGTCGGAAGCTGTCCAAATTGTTGTATCCATTAGGTATAACTTCCTCCTCGGGAGCTTCTTTATCGAACCACTGTTTCCATTGTTTCTCAGAATTTGTTACTTGAGAAATAATGTACTGGTACTGTCTTAACGAAGATATGGCAACTAAATTGAGCCAAGTAACGTCAGAGATCCATTTACAGGGCTTCGGTTGAACAGTGTTCAAGTCCAGAGCCGCGCCTCCTTTGATGAAGTACTGGAACTCATCGTGGGTGATGACCTCGCGTTGAAGATCAATCTTCAAAGTCATCAACAAGCTGAACATGTATTTGTGGATCTCGTAAAGCCCACGTGCTTTATACCTAAATATTTCGTAGGTGAGATACTCGATGATGAAGTTAATTCTTCGTTGATTGACTGGGCTCTTTTCAGATCTGAAAAGAATTAATCATCTTTGAGTTGTATAACCAAACAGAATGTTTGCATCGTGCATACCTCTCCATGGAGATGTCGAAACGCTCCAAAAATTGAACAAGCGAGGTCTGATACATGCAGTTTACCAAAGCCATGTCGCAGATTAAGAAATAAAGAACACTGCCTCGAGTCGCGACTGGCCTAAATTCTTCACGAGCTGTGTCGATTCTTAATTCTGTATCCTTCGCGACGCTCAGCTTCTCAGTTATCTCAGCTGCAGTTTGTTTTGTAGTGTTTAGTACAGACATTAGTTCTACGTCTTCTATCAAAGGACCCTGTACGCCGAAATATTAAGAAATATACTAATGATACAGTATGACTTTGTAGTACTAAATTATGTACCTCTACGGTAGTTAATTTATGTAACAGATTCGCTTCTAATTCTTTGATTTTCCTATTGTTTGCAGTCACATCTGCAATCAATTGTGTCTTTTCCCTCTCAAGCTCATTCCTTTCTGTTAAGATAACTCTTCCCAAAAGCTGATCTTCTAAACCTAATAATTCAATAATTAATTTTATAAGCGCATATATGGTATAATTAGAACTAGCTTAATTACCTTTTATGGTAACGGTAAAATCAATTATTGCGGTGCGAGCAAACACTTCCGGAGTATAAGACGGATTGGGCAATTTTGTGGTGATATATAATCTGAAATCTGGATGGATATCTACTTCTTTATCACCTAGCTTGACCTGTAAAATTATTTAAAAATGAAGATACAATTAATTGATTGTTTGTACAATATAGAGACATTCACCTTCAACGAAGTTCCGATTTTAATGAAATTTTTCTCCAACAAATTATCCAGCACAGGATCCAATTCTTCTGCCACATCTGCGATCAGTAAAGGGCGACCAAGAGAGACACAATCCTCCAAATGATTTCGGAAATACTTATTTGTGAGAAGCGTCGGCTGTAAATTGAACTCCTCCTCTTTTTTTCTGATCCATGTTTTCCCTTGTAACTGAGGATCAATTAAAAGCGGGTATCTGGCTGCCTTGGTAACTATAATACCATTTTGAATGGACAGATCGTCTGTCGGTAGTCCTTGCAAACTCCATTCTCCAATCTAGAAAATGTAAATACAACAATTTATTGGAAGAATTTATGATACAAATTTCACTTTAACATCTTACTCACGGTGGCAGTGTCGGTCAACGAGGCCGAAATATTGATCACAACAGAAATAGGGATTTTTTTGCCTTGAACAAAGTCGAACCATTTACGGTGCAAAAGATTTCTGAATTCCTGATTAAATGGTCCACAGTAGGACAAGAACCCCATTAAAATTAACACGTCTCCGACAAGACGGTCTATTTCTGATTTAAAGGTAGCTAATTGTTCCGTCCATCTGATCCTCTCTCCAGCGAGTCCGTCGATCATCGCCGTCGCCGTGTCTGTCTTTGCCTGGCAAGCTTCAGCTAGATCGACTATTCCCTGACATAACATTTCGTGTTCGTTTAATTGCAGAACCATTAGATCTAACGTCATAACAAGTTTCGCAAATTACTTGACGCTCTGCCATGACGGCATCGAACTCCTTTTGCACCACTTTCAAATCCTCGTCTTTGGCTCTGAGGAGACCCACAGCTTCAGTCAAGTTCGCGTTGGCCTTCTGATACTTGCTCTCTTGCACTGCCAAATTTGCCTGTGAATCAAAATTGCGGTAAGTACGATGTATAGCCTAGCGAAAAATTTTATTAGGTCAGTCCATAAGGAACTAACTTTCAAAGGAAGAACGTCTTTATTTATCTCGTAGAACGTGACCATGGAAATGGTCCATTGAATGAGACCAGCAACGTTGCCGCAAGCTTGCTTAGCAGCCTCGTAGGTGTATAAATGGTAAGTCACATAAGGTTGCATCAAATCAACAGTCTCCGCGTTAATGTTGTCCTTTGGGAAATTTTGCAGGTTGAAGAGGAACCTGGTGTCAGCCATCATCTGTAAGAATCCTTAAATTCTTCTAATGTCTTTACGATTTTATATTTGACTAATCCATTGTTGTCATAGACGCATAAAATCCGCAGTCTAATAATAAACTTTACAATAAACCTTCAGTGCTTCACTCCAGGATGGTACCAAAAACTGTCGTTCAAAATCAGGTCTAACCGGCTCCAATCGCCTTCCGAAGAGTATCAGTACACAATCCATTATAAGCGTGATGAGATATGGTGGTTTGCCTAACTTGCGGACTGTGGCAATGTCAGCTGCTTTGATAGTCTAACAGCAGGATTGAAATAAATTATAATAATCAAATCGCAATCGTTATATTACAATGAAGTCTAACTTGTAGAGCAGCTTCAGCAGCCAACAGAGCTGGTTCTGCAACTTTCAGTTTCTTTTCTGCCACACCTTTCTCCTTCGCTATCACTTTCAAAAGGGCTTCCGCCTCGTCTTTGGAAACTTGCACTTGAGCTTTGACTGTCTCTGCCTCTTTTTTTTTTTGGTTAACAGTGGTTAAGATCTATAGCGCAAGGTAATCAATGCATCTCTGATCTTTCAACAATAATGAACTCTCTGGAATGGTGAGTACTAACAGCTTCCACTTGCACGTTCATCACCGCAATCTCCTGCTGATTCTTCTCTAATACTTTTCGCAATTCATCAACCTGAACTGCGGCATCCACTAATTTGTTCAAACCATTACTCATGCGAAAAGCTAGAGTATTGATATTATCCAAACGTTGTTTGTAAAGAGCCTTGTAACCGCTCAAGAAAGTTAAAAATGACTTTGGAGTGACGTATACTTGTCTCCTGAACCTATTAGAAAGAAGAAGTAATATGCAAAAGTCTTACTATCAAGAACTAACAGTGTGCAGATCCTATTGCCAAAAACTGACAGTATACAATTCCTACCTATCAAAGTAGTCAACGCAAACATTGTTAACATCATCCTGGATGTCTCCCATCACTTCTACCAGGCTTTGCTTCACCTCTGGCGTGGAAATCACTTTGAATTTCTTCAAGAAGTGATCGCCAACCTCGTATAAGGCATCTCGAGGCCACCTCCAGAACCAGTTGATAGTGCAACCGGAAATAAGACCAGGGAACTTCAGTGATCGGGATCTAAATTTCTCACCGACCTATGGTACAATTAAATGTTAACCCTCAGCACTCGAGTGGCGACTTTAAGGTGCCACTAAAATCATTAAGTAATTTGTTTACCGGGGAGAAACACAAAGCTACGTGGAGATTGTTTCTAGCACGCGAGATAAAGAAATCATAAAGATTGTCTGGCGTAGGTGGACGTCTCGGTTCCTCGGCTTTCATTATAGGTGTGACTGTTGACAGAATATCATCAAGCTCATCGGCTGGGAAAAGATTCGCGACTTCTCCTACGCTGAGAATATTGTTAATGTATTCTAAAAATCCTTCTTCTTTTATCTCGTTGTCAGTGAAGATGAAGGTGTGCCCCTTGCTGCCTGTACCGGAAGTACGATAGATCAGTCGGAGATCCTCCATTAAACTTCCAACATTATAACTCCTATAAATCGTTAGAATATATAAAAAAAAACATGCTCTACAGTCGTGATTAATAGTCTACTACTAACTAGTTTACTACGAACTAATTTAGCATCATCACCTAGTCAGCGTTATTTGGAAGAAGCTGAAGCCCGCAATGAAAGATGCCAGTCGAGTCAAGCTTTGTTTTCCTGAACCTCCGACTCCCACCAACATGGCATTGCTCCTGGGAACTCCCAGCATCCTTGATATGCGAATCAAATGCACCAGAGCGTCTTGGAAGAATACTAAATCAAGTTGTATGCCTCGAATGTATTCATTAAATTGGGCCATGTTCTGTTGGACTTTCGCTATCACAACTTCATAACTGAGAAACAAAATACTCAATGTATTATGATTCTAAATTAAAATGTGCTCAACAACTTAGCAACCTCTTTCCTGTCTGACCTTGGCATCTCTTCATAGATCTTCGGCGCCTCGAATACAAAGTCCTCTGGCTCGTCTCCAGTGGGTTCAGGAGGTTCACGTAAGAAGTCTACGAAGTATGTTTCTCTTGAGACATAGAACTTGAAATCAGGACCCAACATTTTCTCAGCAGTGCGTTTCATGATACTCTCAAACCACCTGGTGTCCTCCTCATTGGTAAATCTAACAAAAGCAAGTGCTCAGTACATATTAATAAATAATTGATTTTAATAAAGATTGCAAACCTATCCGCGATGACGCGAAGGCACTCGTGTTGCCAGAGCTTCAGCAGGACAGTTATCGACTTGCATTCTTCCCTCTCTATCCTGAGTATTCCTTGCCAAATCCGGGACAAGTCCCTCAGATTGAAAACATAATGAAACTTTGCTGGTGTTGGCAACATCTTCATCTTCGTTTGCTGCCAGAGGACTCTGGTCAGAGGTATCAACTTAGGCAGGAATTGAACTATATCATCATCGAACCTGGTATCGCAGAAGTAGCCTTGACCGATGCTTTCTTAATAGAAGAATGTATGTTCATGAAATTTACAGGAAGACATACGCGCTTCTTCCACTTGGGAAATCATAATTTCGGTTTCTAACATATGTAAAGTTAGTCTTACTAAATATAGTATCCATGGACTTGTTTGATGGCAGAGTGCAATTGAAAATATTGAACTGCCTCTTCAGCCTCGGAGGAATGTCATTTCTACCTCCACCTGGGTGAATCATTGCAGCAAGCAGCTGAATATCCTGTATGAAGGAGAAGTCACCTGGCTTATCCAAGGAATAGAAGCCTTTATACTCCATCAGTTGACGAACAATCTCATTGGTAATCTGATCGCCCCATTCGTTTATGGTTGGCATATTTATGTCATCGATGAAGATGGACATTTGTCGACCACCGGGTGGCCCGTAGGTTGTACCAACCCTTTTCTCCACGTAACTTTCGAATATGCGCTGCAATTTGATCTCACAGTTTATTAGCAGCTCTTAATCATCATTAGAATACGGATTTTATGCATTTATGATAAAAATTAGTAGGTGCAATTTAAAACTATAACAACGTTCACTTACCTGAACCATGTTAGGCGTCGACGCCGACGAGAAACTGAAAGACTTATGCAGATGTTTTTCAGGATCGTATTGAGACATGTAGCTTTTGATCATTACAGTTTTTGCAGTACCCTGTTCTCCTACGAAAAGAAAATTCTAATTTTTATCTCCTTAAAAAATATAAGAATCGTTATCTGAAGTCTTCTACCTATAAGCAACACTGCTTTCCTTTGCTTTGCGATAGTATCAATCAAGAACATCGTTCTCGCATTATCTATATTGGGAACTAAAATCGAATAATATGGTAAAACTTCGTCAGGAGGGTAAATGAACTCTGGTACCATCGCAGACCAATGCAGCCAGTCTCCTTGATCGGACACCAAGTACTCAAATATGGTTTCATCTTCCTAAGGGAAGTAGACTGTATCACGTCCAGTGGTTCAGCCGTTGATAATAATTGATAAAATCAAGCATGACATACATTTTTCTGAATTTCTCTTTATACTTGCTCCAATAATGTTGTACGAGAAATAAAATATCAAATATTATAGTTAATGTCAAACTATCGTATATTATACCACACTGCGTGCGATAGAATTAAGATAACTTATTTTGAATTTAAATCTTTTTTTTCATTGAACAAATTAAGAATATAGCGAGATTTATTTAAATGATTGAGTCAATTTTAAATATAAATCGTGAGCGAATATTCGCTGAAGCTTGTTCATCACTGAAGAGTGTGAGGATTTTCGGAAGAATTGATGAGCAATGGATTGTTCTCCGATCGATGCAATGTGCAAGATTTAGAAGAAAGTGACTAAGAAGAAACCAATTAAGAAGAAAACGATTAAAAGGAATTGGTGATGATGTAGCCACCTCGTGACTATTAAGTCTAAGAAAATGGTGCGTTCCCCTGATTTACCAGGTATGTATGTAAATATGAAACCGGAATTTGCCCATAGGTGGCTCTTGCTGTGGCATCCACAAATTGTCAGAGAGCTATGTACCCTAAATTTGTTCAATAGTATATATTCTTGTTTATTTTTATTCAAATCAAGATTTCAAATCATTTTTAAAAGAATTTACCCACACACACACACACACACACACACACAACTTCGATTTCTACGTTCCAATTCCACGATCAAAGTCACTTAGAATTTAACAAATCCTCAATTACCCGAACCGAAGCCGGTGAATGCAGGTTGGTTCAAAAATGCGTTTTATCTTCAATTAAAATCTATCAACTTAATTTTACAATCTGTAAAAACGTCCACCTTAGGACGTAACAACTGCAATATGTAAATATTTTTCTTCTATCATTGAATGCATTAACACGTTCGCTGCCAGCTTCTACTTCATCAGCAGCCTTTGTAGCGAAAGTGTTAATTATTACAAACTCACCTGGATGCGTGGCCAATTGCATTTCGATTCATGATGAACCAGGTAATCCTGCAAAGCAGTGCGCTCTCCGAGCTCCAACACAGCTCCCAGACTCCACATCAGGGAAAACAGGAATACCTTCTCAATATGGTGTGTCGGTAATATATCTGTATAGTATACGATACATTCAATAATAATCTATGCACCAAAGTAAAGGAAACTTCACCTTGTCCAAGTAAGCCTTCCAACAAATCAATGCATTGTCTTATATAAATGGCTTCCAGCAGCTTCATCTTTACTGGAAGTTTCGTCTGAACAAAAGTGTGAGCATCGTTGTATATTTTAGTGAACAAATTACGCAGTACTGATACTTCTGTGGCCGATCGTTTCCTGAACCATCCCTGTTCACATAGAAATTAATGTAATAAATATTAATTGCTATGGTATCGGTACACTACTGATTTTTATGCATATTATGAAACCTCTAGGATAGGACGCCATTTTAGTACAGAAGCGCTCATGAACACCATCCCCATTCTTGATATCGTTGCTGGAGATGCATTATCGACATTATCTGGTTCGAAAACCAGCTTGGAATTCGGTACCATTATTATACGATCGCCATTGGCTAGAGTCAAAGTTTTATTATCATCTAAGACAGAATTCAAATTCTCAATCCAAACTGCATCCACAGGACCGTCTAAAACGATCCATAAATTGTCTGTCTTCTTTATTTGCGTTGATCTCCTCCATAGGGTAGAGAAGATTCCATCTGTCCAATCATTTGTTGCAACATCAAGTCTTCCAAACATTTGGGAAGCAGTGATAGCCTGCAATAAAATTCCAGTTAGAATGCACAACAGGTAGTTCCACTAAAAAAATTATGAAGACCGGGATAGATTACTTTTGGATTCATTCTGACTTCTTTGTGTGGCATGCCCATCTCTGTTAGGGCCCTCATTAGCACCCACATGCATTGCGTCTTCCCAGCACCAGTTGGTCCAAGAACCATAAGGCCATGGCGCACGAGAGAAGTCTCGTACAACTAACAATATATGTATACAGTCAGTCACATAATTGATGGCACACACTTTAAATCAGAATTTTTTTTTCATATACTGATCGTAGAAGATGATTATTTTTGTCAGAAATCGGTGATACAGATTTGCAAAGAAATCGTACTTGAACTACTTTTAAATTCCACTCGGGATGATTCATGATACCAAGCGCATCAGTTGCATTTGCTATAGCTTTTTGCAAGTCCTTGTACGTTTGGACCCTAAGTTTAATTCCTGGGAACATGTCCTCGATAAGAGACATGAACAACGGTTCGTCCTCATCCACCAGTTTTGATAAATTCATATCTCTGCAAGTTTACAATATCTTGAATATTTCTTCCTTGAGAAGAGAAAACTTCCTTTACCTTAGCACCCTCATAAGAGTAGTTTCTTCCGAGTCCGTGGGATTAGCTCGCTTTTGTGCACCAAGAGTCCTCAAACAGGATAATATATTTCTTAAACCGAAGTCGTAATGCACCTGCTTGCTGAGTTGTTCCTCGCACAATTTATACAACGTGAAAAACTTTCGTGATAACAAAACGTTTTCTTTGAAACCACAGGCTGCCAGTTTTACACGCATGATAATCTAAATAAAAAGTTTAAAAATGAAGAATGGCAAGAGGAAGAAAGAAATGTCTGGCTCCTGTTCGTTATAATGGATGCACACAATTTTTATTTTGCATAAAGATCTATTTGTGATTAGTTTTACTTGTCTATCGGGAACCATCATAGCCACGCTTCGGAACTGTATTTTCAGATTCTCTGGCAACTCTTGGCGACCAGCGTAGCCAGGATTCATCGTGATGAACAGACCAAATTCATAATTTAGTTTGTATGTCTCACCATCGCTGAAGATTATATATTTTTTCAATTCAAAAATACGCGGGGGATCTCTAGTAAATCTGTGTACCTAAATACGAAAGACGTTCTCCTTTCCTTTCGCGTAGTGAGCACGATTGCTATTTGCTGAGCAGCCACGGACAGAACGGGCAAGTCAATGCGATTAAATTCGTCAAAGCATCCCCATGAACCCGACATAGCTAATCCCTTGAATATTCTACCGAGACCACGGAAATCCATCTGGTCGGAGCAATTGAACACGACAACGTACTTTCCAAGTGCTTTTCCCATGTCTTTTGTGGTCTCTGTTTTTCCTGTGCCTGCGGGACCAGCAGGTGCACCGCCGAAATTCATGCCTAGAAATACAACCACAAAAATTTGTTAACACGTTGACTGTATTATTACCATACACGCGCAAATATATTAAAATAATTATTATTATAATTATCTTACCCACAGCCTGGGCTAACGTTATGTAACATCTGTCTGTAAGTGGTGTAATAGCAAGACGGTCATTGCAACCTAGAAACTCATTCTGATACATGAAATCAATATCAGTGATTTTTATAGGTATATCTTCAGTCTCAGCATTGTAATAAAATCTTATCTGCTTCAGCCATTCGAAATCTTGCGAATTGCGAACTCTGGACCGACATAGTTCATCGAATATATCTCTAAAAAATTAAGAGCATTATTCCCTGCAACATTACTCGACTGCAATGCAAATCTTAATGCAAATATCAATATTTAGAACCTTTGATGCACGTGTATAGTGATTAAAGCCTCATATTTGGCTCTCGCATATTTCGACAGATCTTTCACGGTTACTTCTATAAGAAGGTTTAGTAGATCAAGAAACCATTGATTCGTCTTCTTCATCACTAGTCTGTCTCGTTTCGCTGTGTTCAACGCTAGTTCAGAATCGCGAGTCCACAGTACTTGTAAGCCCAGCAATCCCACCTATATACCATAACAATTTTATATACATTTCCCTAAAGAAGAAAGGAAAATTGTATCATTACCTGCAAGACGGAATTGTCTATCAGATTTATCAAATCAAATTCTTCGGAGCTCATAGTTTGCAGTCCTTGAGAAATCACGTAGCCCACGGACTGTTGATGCACTATCAACAAAGTGTTCAACCAGCTCTCAACACCTCCTGTGCAAATTACTTCCTTCTCTAATTCTATGCGCTCGTTTTCACGGGAATGCATAGCCACAATTTTCTCGTATTCCTTGTCATGAAATGTTAACTGTAAAAAGAAGAAATCTAAACTGTAAAAAGGTCACTTATAAGAAGACTGAGGATACACTGAGGATCACCTTTCCTATGTTGTCGAAGAAGCCATCGAGGTACTTCTGTATAGTGTGGCAATCAGCTGCCTGCCCTAGTATCTCTAGCAATGTAGGATCAGATATGAAGCAAAACCTTGGGAATATACTTCGTTTCGTCTCCAAGTATCTATGGAAATTGAACATTAAATGTTATTGTTACTAACTAAACTTCAACACTATTCGACACTCTATCAGTTTTGTTACCCGCTGAGAGACTTCTGACAAGATTCCAGCTGTTCTAACAGATGAGGCAAAAATTGCCCCATTGTTTCATCTCCGGTACATGTTTCCACAGCCTTCAGTCTCTCGCGAGCCCTGTACATGATCTTGACCCAAGCTTTATCAATGTTCTAACATAATTAAACGTAAATATAGAACAACGCAAAAATGTAGAACATAATCGCAACTATCGAGTTCCCCTGCATTCTCACATTAAAACGTTTTGCTTCCGCTGGAAGTTGTTTAGATATATCACCGCCAATGAACACAGCCTCCAAATAAGCCCATAAGTTCTGCACAGTCAGCCACCTTGCTAATATCTCAGAGGTATTGCTTAGTTTATATTGCCATAGTTGTATATCTTTTTTAAACGGTGCATTGTACCTTAGAAAAATATTCAAAAGCAGTAAATAACCAGGATGGTAAAGTGGATGATTAGTAGACTACAGATCTTTATGCAAAATAAAAATGTTCTGTGTCAACTACGAAAGATATTTGATACCGATTAGCCAAGAGCGAACTGATCACCATCAGACTATCTTCCAATTGAGATATTATTTCAGCTGTCTCTACGCCTTTTAGAAGCAGTTCTCCTCTTTGCTTGAATGTAGAGAATTGTAAATCCACAGTGGCCCATTCGGCGATAATTTGCTTTAGTTTGCTGTCTATGTCCTGCTCCTTTCCTGCACTGATGCATATATCCTGCCAGGAAGTGGAAGTTTAATTTTAACAGCTCAGAACTAGCATTTGTTTCGCTCGAATCGTACCTCAACATCGTCCTTGTATTTTAACAAGGGTGCCTGCATGACGTTTGCCAGTGTAAAGCTCTCGGACTCGACGTCGAAATGATATTTACACAACTTGGACATCCTGTCCCAGTGCCTTTCCTGCATCGCCTTATTCGCCATCAGCTCCAACAGAGGACAAGTCTCGTTGAAGTCGTCAATCTTCTTCTTCAAGTCAATGTAAGCTGGCCAGTCCCTCATGGCAGTTGGCAGTCTTCGACATCTGAAGACAAACGCAGAGTTGATTATTTTTAATTATAACGTATAACGCGCGCGCACGAAGACTATTACTGATATAATTGCCGGTCACGAACGTGTGAATACAAAAGAAGCAGAGATTTTCATTACTTATTTTGGAAGTCAGCTAATTCCGTGACTATGGACTCAATGTCAATCTCCGACCAAGGGATCTCGTAGTAACTATCAATAGTTCGATTGACTTGTAAATAAAGGGAATACAATTTCTGTAACAAGTTTATTTCTCTTTTGCGTTGATGAAGAGCTGGATACTCCGTCACTTCCAAACCAAATAAACTTTCACCGCTGCTGTAAGTTAAATACTTTTCCCACAGTTCGTCGAAACGTCCTTGAAACAGGAGTAGCCTAGAAAAATTATTATTAACTTTCAAATAGAAAATTTGTATTTTTGTATTAAAAATCCGCTGAATAATATCAATGGACATTAGCCATTATTTAATGATTAATTTATTTGTACCGGTCACTGGCTTCTTTAGCTGGTAAGCCCTCGACCATCGGACCATACACCTCAAAATCGCGATCAAAGATTAAAACATCCTCCTTAAAAGCTGCAACACCATCGGTTAGTTCATTCTTCAGTGGCTCTTGCATCTCGCATATTCTTGCTTGCACTTGCTTCGCCTTAAATAAATCGATATTCCATTGAAGACATTATGAAAACAAATCAGAATTTAATGGAATGTAATCTTCACCATGTTCAACATATTGGTAAAATTATATCGAAGACTGTCGACAATATCTTGCTCCTCCTTGGAAACAGGGATTTCGAATCTTCCCATCAACGTATACGTTTCTTCTATCAGTATCAATTCCATATCCAAGGATATAAAGTCGTCTCGTATCTCGCTTAAGCATTTCATACCAACTCTGACGTCTTCCAAGTCCTTTATCTCTCTCGCTAAAGTTTTATTCTTCTCATTAATATACTCCATGATTTTTCGAAGCTTCTCTTTGTACAGGGTGGACAACGTTTGACCTAAAACTGCCTTCCATGTACGAGCTTCAACTAGCAGTGCTAATTTCAATTTATCTGAAAATATTGTGTTGATTATAAAACTTGTTCGTTGCAAACGAACATGCGATTTTAATACCCATTCTAATTTCTATAGGTCCAACAACATGTACATTCGGCAGATTCTCTATTTCTCTGACTAAATCATCATACTCTACAAACTTCTCTTTGATCTCTTGAGTAATGGGCTCGCAATCAACGAAATACTGAATAATCTTGTCCCTATCTTCTGACCATATGTACGAGTATTTTAAATACGTCTAAAAGAGATATTGAGCTCATTAAAATATGCAGAACAGTGGTTTAAAGAAAGAAGAAATGAAGATTATAACGTGCATTCCCAAGTTGTATAATATCGTCTTTATAAGCAGAAATTGCACCCTGCAAGCTCATCACACTGCGCACTATCTCCTTGTGATCGGATATTATTTGATAATAGTTCTTCATTGATATTTTAGGACTTTCTTCGTGAAAAGAAAATTTTTTAATAATGTACGATTTCTATTGCTGTTGAAAAATACTAACTTGTACCACTGTCGCTACCACCGGACATTCTTATATCTGTATAACGAAGCCCCCACATAAAAATGTGCTTATGAGTTTCTAGTATACTGATAATTAACTTCCCGAAATAATGTTGTAAATCTTCTATCGGCGGTACTATTATGATATTTGGAATTTGCAGCACGAATGTAGTGATCATTGTGGGGGTCACTTGATGCTCGTAATTGTTATCTCTGACTAGAGGACTGTGTGGTGATTGAAATGAAGAAATTGAAGATTATTTTTAACGAGTATCATTTATATAACCACCCGATTTTGAATACTACTTTTACTACTTTTTGGGGGAAAGGGAAAAAATTAATTAAAAATTCATTTAGAGGTCTTATTATACATATCTCGAAGTACTCTCTCGAAAAATTCTAAAATTTCTGTTAAAAATCGGGTGGTTACATTAGGTGTTAAAAATTGCAAAAACCTTATATCGGCAACCTGTTTTTTTAATAAATCAAGAGAGTTCTTTGTACACTTTACTAAAGCTTCCACGAGTTTATTATTAAAGTATGCGAACAGTTCCATGCAATCGTTATGCACTTTATTTATCTGAACTATATGGGTCCTTTCAATGGGAGCAAAACCTACAATCATAGAAAAAGACGTATTATAAGAAGACTATGAAAACAACAAGATCAATATACCAGGTTCATATTTCTCTTTCGTTAATTTCGTTTGCGAAACATGCTTGTTCACTTTATCCAAATCCATCCAATTATACTTGATATCTTCAACACTTTCATCGACTATGAAGTCTATGAATTTGTTGATGATCGTCACGACAGCTTTCTCCGCTGACAACGACTTTATTTCGAGTTCGTGGCCCACCGCATTTACATGGACCACATTGTCATCCAGAAGTTCATGTGGCGTTTTAGGGTAACTGTCGAGCTTGTATAAAACAACTTCCGAAATAGATTCGAACACTTCGTCGACTCTCGCTTCCTTCATATCTGTTATCTCTTTAATAAAAATGTGCATTTTAGTTAGTGCCTCTTGTATTGTATCGCATATTTCGTTGATGTTCAACGACGTCCATGTTATCACTGATAAGCAGGGTTGAAACGCGATCTCGAGGTCAGCGAGAACAATTTTGATCAAATTTAGAAACAATATCGGTATTCTCCGCCTGCAATTTATAATAAAATCTATAGTCTTCTTACAGTATTTTCCCCATCGATGATTTACCTCAAAGCATCGTTCTCGTCTACCAATTTCTTCACTCTCTGATAAGATGAGAAAATTTTGTTTTTACAAAATGTAATTATTTGTATAAAATCTGGCACTTCTAGATCGAATCTGGCCATGTGTTCAGATTCGCGTATCACTTCTATAATGTACGAATCAAAGTTTAAATGATACTTGTTGGTCGTCAGGTGTCGTATGAGCAATGGTGACGCTAACGCCAATCGAACCTTCAAGTTAAAACAATTAGTAAAGCGAATAATTAATGTTTACACGCAATCGTTAATATTTCTGCGAGTACAACAATTATACTAGACGTACAATTTCTGAGGAATCATACCATGCTCTATGGTATATTAATTCGTAGTGTATGAAGACGCTGATTAGAGCATTGTAAATTTTGATAGACCTTTGCATGTAGTCGTGGCTGAGCACTCTTATGCATTGTTTATATATTTCCATGGGATTTTCGATGCGTCTGTAGAGTTGCCTGATCCACATAATGCGACCAGAAATGGGTGGAACATTTCTGGGTATCGGTGGATCCGATCTATCTTCATTGTATCGATCTCGCACATCTTCGATCTCTTTTTGAAACAGTGTCGTGAGCTCTAGGTATTTCCTATCGATTCTCAGACGTTTGAACTTCAATTTCTGAAACCTACGAACAATAAATTATCGATTTATACATTATATTAAGTCGGGCACAAACTTTTGCACTGACCCAATATTATATAATTTAATATAAAACAATCACCTTGCCACTAGCCTCAACGCCTCGGTTATAGTCGGAGTTTCAGAAATGCACTTATAAAAGAAACTTCGTAGCTCCGTTTCTGTCTGCGCAACATTTTTCTTAAATGTATCATAGTCACCGTCGAAATACGGTTTTCGATGGTCCAGAGGATCATAGTTTTTAGACGAAATATCCTGGAAGAAGCTTGTAAATTTATTTGCAAACACATCGATTCCTTGTATAGTTGAACTATGAAGAACTGAATAAGTTAATGTTGTCTGAAGAACATCCATAATCTGCAATAGAAGTTATTTTTATATTTATTATCTTTAACACATCTTCGCGTCTATTGTAGTATATAGTTGCTAACTTTTATTATTCTGTTTTTGAAGGTATTAAACTTTCCGAAAACGTACATCTCAGATACTTCGAACGGCTTTTCGTCGGCAGATGCCCTTACTTGCTTACACATTAAAATGTAGTAGTCGTAATACTGTTCACACAATTTTTTACAGTCCTGTAACCAGATAATTATCTAACAAAAATTGTCATATTTATAATGCACATAGGCATATTGATGAAGATTGATACCATTATTTTAGATATCATAACGCATTTAGCTTCATTCCAAACTGTTACTTTGCCATCGTCAGTGAGATAATTTTTGCATGCTAAGATCATTTGATTTGTCATCTGAAAATTCAATAAATCTATCAAATTGTTCAAACTGGAGATGAAGACTACAATGTACAGTACTTTTACAAAAACTGCCGTGACCATTCGCCTTGTATTGAAGAATCGCGAAGTAGCATATATCATACGTATAGCATACATGAGCGGCGGTAAGTATTCTCCGATTTTTGTTGGATCAAACCTGTACAAGGGCTGAGTAAATTTTTCCAATGCGTATAAATATTTCACATTGTCTTGCGCAAGAATCTGTATGGTTTTAACGTGATCCTCTAGCATTTTCCATTTCTAAATACAAATGCAAAATATATATTTTCTTATTCGCATTCCTACGCAAAATTATGTTAAAATCTCTACCTTCATATGCTTAGATTTTACTCGCGTTAAAAACTCTATGTGTTTCTGAGCAACGGGAGACTTAATGTGTTCAATTATCGATGAAAATCGAACCAAAAGTCGTCTCCAATAAAACAGTTCTACGTTCGGCCCCATTTCTTCAGTCTCCCTACGCAATTGTTGACTCTCTACAACAGCCTGAGACCATCAATTAACTTAGCAATTAACGCATTCATCGATAATAACATATAGTAGAATGAGCATCTAGTAAAATGGTGCATGTTGCATTTTGTAAAACAATTCTATTGGCACTCGTTGCATGGAAATGATCGATTTCAGAAAATTCGTGACATACACCTTTCTTCCAGACATTCATTTAATTATTAATTTTACCCTTTCTATACACTTCATCCATTTCCTGACAACGTTTTCTACTCCGTGGATAGCTGATAGATTAGTAGCATTCTTTTCTATATCACCTGGCATTGATAAATACAGATCGTATACATTTTGATCAATATCGAACTTCACTGTGCTCCCCAAGTCTATCTTGGTCACTTGATAGAAAACAGATAATTTCATTATACAGAATTAAAGAGAATAATATCCAGCTTTGAGTTTAAACAACCTACTGCTCAGAAATTCACAGAAGTCTCTAAAATCGCAGATGAAGTTGTTCTTCACTTTTTCACCTGCCTCATTCTTTGACAATTCACCCCATACCGTGTTAGCAGTGATTGCTGGCAAATTTAATCGTAGAATTAACTCAGATATAGCTGCCAGTGCGCTCTGGGATATAGGATCGACTTCTGCGTAGGCATAGAATGTGTCCTAATAATATATTTAAGTAAAGATTAAGCTATATCCACACATACATAGTTTACTTTACAGGTTACTTTACAACAGTTCAAAGTTACAGAGAAACATACGTCAATCAAATGTTTAGTCTCGAACTCAACGTCTGCTTTCAATCTGTAAACTATTACACATTTCCCAGAGAGTTCTTCGGTAGAACCATCGGTCACACAGCAACGTATCATTTCCCTAATCTCTTCATACTGTGGAATCCACCTTCCAGATTCTATTGCAACATATTTCATCAGTTGAATAAATATAGAACACCAATAAAACCAATCTAACTGTAATAAAATATCGTTTGTAATACCATATGCGGGTGGTTCCATAGACTGACAATGTATAAGTATTGCACGTTTGCCATCCTTAGCGAGGAAGCTATCGAAAACAGCAATGTATTCATCTTTATCAAGAATCCCTTCTTCCAAAACATCCGGATCGACATTCAAAATGAAGGCTACAACTTCCACGAGCTGACGATGCGTTGCTTTCAGCAATCCTTGTCTAGCATGTCGTTGTTCCTTAAATTTAGCCTACAGAGACGTAGCGACATAATATAAACTAAACGAAGAACGTAATTTATAAAGAAAAGATTAAGAAGCCCTGTGCACGGCTCACGTACAAGACGATCTTTCAGCGATTCTGTGGGCACAGATTCCAAAGCAACTCTTCTTTTCAATAATTCTTCGATCCGGCGATCGATCGCAGGTTTCGTGTAATCTCGACCTGCAAAATATGCAGATACGTGTGCCATTATGCTAAAACATAACTGACAAAACAATCACGTTCGCATTCTATTTATTCAAAGTGAACATCAATTGACATCAATGAACGCGAGGAAGCTTGAAGTTTGAACTTTAGTTTGAATTTGAAGCATTGAAATTTGAAGCAGTGATTGGATGATTAGCCAAAACAGTAACGTATCTATATTAGGATGATGAGATAGCAGACCCCAGAGGCAGTTATATTTGCGGGAATGTACGTAAACAATCTATTCCAGACAGAAAGACTCCAGGACGTGTTCTACGAGTTACAAAATATACACAAATACATTCTTTTTTTATACATTCATTTTTCAGACTCAAATCATACCATTTTTTTTAATTTCTGCGGGGTGCTCAAGGTACCCCATTTTATCGAGAATCTTACTTTACTGAGGCTGAAAGCGCCACCAACGGCCATACATATCCATCGCACAATATCCATAGCCAAGAAAGGGCTCGAGCCCAGGGCCTGCCGGCCGTGCCAGAATTCAGTGGAATTCAGCCTGTTTTTGAGAGGGCAGCACGGTCACACTAATGTGACCAATCAGTGCTTCGATTGAGCCCAACTTTTCTCGCGACATCTTCTCTCTCCACATCATGTTTAGCCTGGAACTGCTCCTACATCATCTTTAGCATGGAACAGAACCTACACCATCGTTAGCAGGAAACAGAACCCACTTTACTGTTATTAAATCTGTCTTAAAAAAGACTTTTGAGGGCGTTTGCTGCCTAGATTGACCTTTATCTGGCGTTTTTGACTACAAATCCCGCACCCTTGCAATCTTGTAAATGGGCTGAATCTGGCTGAAACCAGGCACGGCCGGCAGGCCCTGGGCTCGAGCCCCTTCCTGTCTATATCCTGGCCATTGCGCGCATAAAAATCAGGCCCAAATCGAGCCGGTGTGCTGTCTGGGACGTTACTATTTTGGCCGCACATGCGCGTGAAAGTGAAATCTTGCACAGTTTGAAGGGGAGAATGCAAACAATTCTTATAAGGTGGGTCAATAATTGTACATAATATATAATAAGTAAATACATACATAATTCATATATGTATTTTTCTATTTACGATTGAATAAATGTTTCAGGTTTTGGGACAATGCAACAATACGTGTTGCATTCAAGCACGTGTCTGGCGATTTGAAATTTCATTCATAAATTTATCAACGCGCTGCGCATGCGAAGTAAGGCGATCTTGCACATGCAGCTGAAGTGCACGTCAAATTTGTCAAATTGCAAAGGTTAAGACAGACAGCACAAAATAACACTACATTTACAACAAGCAAAGCCGTAATCGAAAGAAAAGTTTCTACTAAATCAATCAAAGTGATACTGATCCTTTTCTTTGATTTCATGTCCCGTTGTGAAGCATACAAAATCGCATTTTTTAAGTATGTTTTTACAGCCCGTCTCAATGCGTAATTGCCTCCTGATGCCTCGTTTAAGGTTAATATGTGTTTTCTAAATCTTTTCTAGCTGATTGTATGAGACTACGTTATTATAATTATAAGGATAATAAATATTATTGACCCTACACGAAAATAGAACCGAAATAAAATAGATTTGTCAAGTGACCGACGATTCTATTTGTCCCTATTTCACTTTCCTTTTAACAATATTGAACGTATTTATCTTAAAAATTAATAAAGTAAAGAATTGTTTCTTATTTTTATACGTATTATGATTTAAATACTTTTTTTATTGCAATTAGAACTATCCTATTTCATGAAACATTTTCAGATAAAGGCGTGAGCATTTTTTATTAGCAATTTGTGAGCAATTACACTGACCATTTCTGCAACAAATACATTTGGAACATGTACTGAATGAACCAAATCTGATAAATAAATTGTCAAGAAAGTTTTGAACAATTACGCAAATTTATTAAACCTGTAAGAGCATGTGGAATGCATTGAATTACCAGACATCATGTTCAAATTGGAATCATACATAACACCTGTAATTCTTAGTTACGTGGAAAAGTATGTGAAGAATTTTAAACCAGAACAATCTCAGGTATGTTCTTCTATAGCTGTTGCATTTAATTAAACAAGAAAGATATTCAATAATTAGCTTTCCTGTGAATGTTACGGTTTCTGCGTCTCAGGTTTCTTTATGGGGCGGAGATGCATCATTTCAAAATCTTGATTTACGGCTAGAAGTTCTGGAAGAGCAACTTAATCTTCCTTTTGTCTTCGTTAGTGGCCATATACATGAACTACTCATTCATGTTCCTTGGGTAAAAATTACTTCAGAACCAATTGTTATCACAATAAATACAATAGGTAAGAGAAACAATATGAGGTGAAATTATGCTGTCGGTAAACATATGAAAATCTCTTTCTTTCTTGCAGAGTGCATCTTAAAATTGAAAGATGATACTAAAGTGGAAACCAGCCCTTCGGGACTACAGAAAAGACAAGAAATACCACAGTAAGCAAGACAATTGTCCTTCAATCGTAATTATACCGCGAATTGTTATGCAAAATGAAAATGATCTCTATCAATCGTAAGAAACAGAGAAATGAAATAAAAAAATATAATTTTTTTCATAGTTTTGTTATAAATGCATATAAAGTTCGCAGTACAATTATAATTCTGTGCAACAGTGCAATTTAAATATTAATCTCTTCACAGAGAAGAAGCGCCGCCTGGGTACATAAGAAGTATAGTAACAAAAGTTGTAAATAATATAACAATAAATTGTAATAATTTAATTCTAAAGTATGTGGAAGAAGATATTGTCCTTAGCGTAAATGTTCGATTTTTAAGTATGCAGACTGTTGATAATAAATGGGAGCCAGCATTTACTGGTAAGCATTTTATATATCGTTAACTGATTACTAGACAACGGATCTATATGCAAAATAAACATTTTCCACCTAAATTGCAACAAACCGGAGTGACATAGAAATTTAGTTTCATTCTTAATATGTTCAATAGGTTGAAAATGTTTCATAATGTTTTAAATTACACCTACTCATTCTTGTCATAAGTGAATAAAATCCGCTGTCTACTGATTACATATGTTGTAACCGTACTTGCTTTCAGATGTTAATGGGTATGAAGTTATGCTTAGGAAAGTCATTACAATTCAAGACCTAACATTATGCTTAGACAAAATGGACGCTTCTGGAAAGATAGAAATATATCAGGTATTTTTATTCTTCAGTAATCTCGGAAGCACCAAACTTTTTATTAAAGAACATACAATTCTTTGATTCAGGATCCGGTTCTATACCGATGTTCTGTTATAATACGCTTGATTATAAACTATCATAGCAATACCGCAAGAAGAGCTTCGGTCACACGTCTGGACCTTCATTGCCAGAAAATGGAGTTTAGTATAACGGAACAGCAAATACCAATGCTTTTGAGACTAGCTGCACTGATCATGGTACTGCAGACGAAACAGTTCCCAATAAATAAAGAGAAGTCTTTAATCTCTGCTGAAGAGAGAGAAGACAACATACAAGGTCTCGGAAAGGAACTTTCTGGCTACTGTTTCTTGCAACAGAGGCAGACAATTTTTATTTTGAAGTCTAGTAATTATAATCATGCTCATTGTTACTGAATGTTATAGACGACATTATTGATCACGTAAGCGGTGTTGCTGATGACACCACAGGCTGGGGTGGATGGGCTTGGAACATGGTATCATCTGTGCTACCAATTGACTGGGACAATAACTGGTCCATGGAACAGCAAATGGCTTACTCTGGACACACTATCCATCTTGGTGTATACATACAGGATGCCACCTTGACTTTTAAAGTACAGACTTCAGAGATATACTCGAGGATAATTTAAATATTAAATATTATAAAACCGTGTAACGAAAAAATAACTTTTTTAGACGGTAGAAAATATTAAGGAACATTTATTTTATAAGTCACGGAAGCTCAGGTATAAATCATTTCTGACCCTAAGATTGAACGGTGTGGTGGTAGACACGTTACTTCAAGGAATTGCTATGACCACTTTTCAAATTGGAATGGGTTGTATACGTATATACCCCAGGGGAACCTGTAAATGTGGATATTTGGAAGTAGTTGATGGAGCACAAGTAATATTCTCTAAAATTCTTTTATTATTTTATTTATTGAATACTATGTCTAACTTGACAAATTTTCTGTAGCCACCCCTGTATTTGGTAGCAGGGAAGTTGAATACTGATTACTTGAGAGATTCATTGTTTGACGATAATTCTGTGGAGAACAAAGGGAAGAAGAGAGACTACAAGCAAGGGATTTATTATCATCTGAACACTGTTTCAGGTAGTCATAGTTTAATGTACTATTTCATTATTAGCTTCATTGTGAATAGACTGTGAAAATATGCATATAATTTTTTATTTCAATGAACTTTTAGAGGAGAGATTAATAGAACGGTGTCCAGCATTCGCTATGGATTATGTGCACTGCATTGAGCTACCGGACGACATTACCCCCGAAAAACTAGCAGAATTTGGGTCTAATTTTGAATATAGGTACTCCTGAGTAATTTCGAAACTTTTCAGGAGAAGTAAAGATACAAAAATTAAATGTATTTTTACATTTTTATAGTAACTTTCACGAGCGCAGGGTTATGAGATACATCATAGGCGATTTAACTATCCGATTATGTTCTGGCGTTTTTCATCGCATTGAAACTATAAAGCAAGCTGCCGCAAATTACGATTACAATCCGTATCTCGTTTCGAAGCCAGGTATTTTTATACTTTTTATTCATATGCAAATATAATATTCTCGCTCTAATAGTATATTATTATTGATAGACCCATTGGTGGACGAGCTTCCACCAGTTACCCTAGAAGAGTATGAATCTTTACGAGAGAACGTGTCCATGGTTGAAACAAAGGTAATGATAGCGAAGGCGTCTCTTCAATTACAATTGGCCGATCATTCAATAACCGGATTACCACGACAAAGAAAAATAGTTGAAAATAGAGTATGTATTAGATCATATATCGAAGATCCGCAGTCTCATTATGCATTATTCACGCGTGAAATTAATTCGTTCGTTGCTGACTCTTTTATTCTTTTGTTAGACGACACCGCTAACGCCTGCTCTTACAGACGATCCTTTCGTGAGCATCGAATGCGACGAAGTAATATTAACTATGCTGCAGCCGTTATATCCGTTTAGGCTCGCTGCATGTGCATCGAAACAGACTGACGTCTCCACACAAATGTTCGATCAGTGCCATAAAGTTATTACGCTTCAGGTAATAAAAGAAAAGAGAATATCATACACATGTACAGAATATTACGGATGCTTTACTTAATTAGGTGAACGGAGCAAGAAGTCAACTTTATTTAACAAAGAGTTGCCATACATCGATAATAATGCCTTATTCAGTCGAATGCAAAGCAAAGCAATTATTATACCCTCAGTATTGGAGAAACGTTGATCTGATACATGAAACATACTCTGTGCACATAGACAGTATTACGATCACTGGAACGAAAGCAAAATTAATGATTGCTATATCTATATTGACTTCTATTTACGATCCAACTGATACAACAAATCCTATAGTGTGTTCTTCGTTGTTCAACGATGCGTGTCAAGAAATAGGTATATATAATAAAAGTCATGCATAGCCCTGAATAAAATTTAATAAAGCAGCTTCAAGATCAATGATTTATTTCAGATCCAGTGTACCTGGAGTTGTTATTGGAAAGCGTGAACTGCAAACAATTTTCATCCCTGGTCACAGTCTCCAATGAGATAAGCATTAACTCAATGAAAATGTTCGCTCTAAATGAGTCTCAGCAGGCCTTCATTTTCTCGGGCCCAGAAAGTAATATTCATGGGTTAGTATAGAATAGTATAGACCATAAATAGACTGCAGATTTTATGCATTTATGCATGAAGTATATAATAAATAATAATTTTAGCGAAGCAGAAAGTAAATTGCTGTTAACGGCTGTGATACAGTTCCCAAAGGATGTCGAGAAACAAACACATCCACCGCTTTTATCGCTTCAAATGGCAGACATCAGAGCCTCTCTTGACCCATTGTTATTTAAATGGCTAGAGTATCGTGTATCGTACTATAATTTAGGTACCTTGTGCACCACAAAGGCTGAAACGCAACAGCATTTCGAAGGTGCATCCTCTGACACGGGCACCAAGAAAAAGACATTCCCGAGTTTGCACGAGAGCGTGCATAGTTCTTCCGATAAGGAGAAGAGAAAGTCAGTCGTTACGACTGAGAAATCAAAGACTGTACAGAATGATGATACTAAGAGGAAGCACGATTCCAAAGCTGATAGCGAGAGACAGGTATATTCTTCATATGTTCATGCAATCTTGTATGTATTAACACTTTCGCTGCCACCATCACACATATGTAACGTAAAGTAATGTAAAATAGTCGCTTTTAGTGCTGCACAAACCTAGCGTTAACCTATGATGTTAGGAGACCAGCGGTATACACAACGGACCATAATAGCGGCGCGCTCGACTCGCCTCTACCTGAAACGGGGGTACACGGCGTCCTTTACCAGCTCATTGTGACGCCAATTTTAATGATACCATGTTTTTCAAGGTCTCATTTTAAAGGGGAAACTTCAAGGAATATAACCATATTTTTTTCAAAATTTGAATTACTGAGACCCATCATCGAAAAAAACGCAAAAGAAAAATTTGTTTAAATTTTTCGACATTATAAAGTTGATTGTCGAGGTTGAAAAAATTATTTTGTAATAGCCCAATCTTTTCCGAATAAAACAAAAAAAAAATTTAGCTCAAACGGACAAACAGTTCTTGAGATAAAAATTCGTAAGTGTGGCCCGTTTTCGCCGAAATGGGCAAAAATTGAAAACTTTGAAGGCTTGCCATTTCTAAAAAAATTCGAAACCGGCAAAATGATGACTCAACCCCCCACCCTAATTTCACATGGACTACTACATATTTCATTTTGAACAAAATCAGCGATGGTGCCTGCAAAAAGTGATCGATTCGGCATGGAATGACCCCTTACAATAAACGTGTATTTTCTATACAAAAATTCCGGTTTCATATTTAGATACCTGGTATACAGCGAAGCAGATGGTGGTGGAGAATGTATTAAAAACATTTTTTTGGTAGCCTCGGTATGGAATTATTAATTATAAAGAAGTAATGTATGGTAGAACTTACAGAATTTGGGAATATTGGCCAGATTAGCAGAACTGTATCCATGGTGGTGTGGACTTGTGCTAAGTGGGTGTGTTGGACATATTGTTATATACATACCATCGAGTACAATGAGTGGTATTGGTGCATTTGGTAGGTTGATACGTTGAATCAACAATACATTTATTTTTAACAGCATACAGTATACTTGAAAATGTTCCAGGCATCGAAGAGGCAAAAGATAGAGCGCTGAATGCCGATCATAACTTACAAATGTTGATAGTAAAATTACCCACCCTTATCGTTCATTCCTCTAACATCAGCATCGAGATGCTGACACCACATCTTCAAGTGTTACCAGTTAAACTACCAAAATCTATGTGGACAAACAGTAAGTTACCAGAAATCAGAAGATACTTACTGTATTAAAATTCAATATAATTCATATTGCAATGCCTTCCAGAACTGGAAAGTTTCCCATGGACATTGAGTCTCGTCGAATTCCATTGTTACATGTTGCAGCAACACACGCAAAAGAATTTCATTAAAAAGGTATCGTTGAATGCTACTGTTGCACTCACAACTAAATTTACAACACTTCCAGCTGGAGGAAGTGCATTGTCCTCTTTAGGCGTCTGTGTTCACATAGACAATTCCCCCATCATAATTTCAGTCTCCGAGGAACAGGTATTACAGTAAAAATATTTTTATAATATATTAAACAATATTCACGGAACAATTGTATAATTTTTTGCTGCAGATAGTTTTCATGAACAAAATCATTTCGAGTATTTTGGTCGTACTGCGAATATCAGATGTTACTGACAAAAGCATTGTACCTAGCACTCTGATGAATACTGAAGCACAAGTGGTTCTTCCTATTATTCCACAAACTCCTTCAACACCAACGCAATTGCTATACCCTGAAGACGCAACGACAAATTCGACTGTTTCTACATCAAAGGACGATATCACGCAAGGTGCATTTAAGCATTTATGATAAAAATGGATAGATCAAATGCAAACAGTAAAGCCATTTAAAGAATTTAAGAACATCTTCTTCCAACTCCTTAAAATGATTAAGAAGAGAACTATACCTGTGCAATTAGTCCAAACAACTTTTATTTTGCATAACAATCTGCAGTCTGCTTACAACTGTGTTAAGACTATATGAAATTTATTCTTTCCAGAATCTGATGAACTGGTCTTAACTGCATGGATTCAGTGGACTATAACAAAGATTGCATTCAAGCTGTACGTGACGGAGACAGAAAGTGCATCTTCGTTGAAATTGGTCCTCGAATTGGAAGACATAATCACGTCGTTAGATCTACAACCAGTTTACTTGAAATTAAAGAGCAAAATTACTACTGCTACTATATTTCATTACACCAGGTATAGAACTACATCAGTGAATGATAGGTGATACATAAATAGGTCATGAAATTTGTCTCTTCTCCTCAATTTCACTAGTCATTCATTCGTTTATGGAATTGCGCTTTGAAAGACACTGGAGATATTTTTTTTTAGAGCCCCGAATTCTCCAACTTGGGACATCGGTGAGTATGTAGGTGCAATACTCTGTGGCAGGGAGGACAGTTTAGAAAAAGGCGACGACTCTGGATTTTTGAGTTTCACTTTGACCAGAGCGAAGTCTGGGAACGTCCACACCCGATGGGGCACCAACAAACGCTATAGACCTCAGAAGGTACTTGAATTGGTTCCCATAAGAGATGCATCACTCTTCAAGTGACTAATTACAATTTTAGAAAGACATAACGGAGGATCCGCTATCCTCGAATGTTTATATCTCCGAAGTAGTTGTAAAAATGCAAATGGTGGACATCATTTTGCCACTTACTACAGTTAGCAAGTATATACAGCTGTTAAAACCGTTCACCTGCGTATATCAAACCATTGAGAGAGATTGTGGTGAAACCTTCGAGCAAACCGCAACAACAGGCTTTAGTATTATTAATCTTGACAACGAATTTTTGCCATTGATATACTTGGACTTCAAGGGGCTTAGGCTGATGCTACCAGCCTCGAACATAATCAAACTGAAGCCGCAGCATGATCTGTTAATGCTCCAGGTAGTAATATCTTACAATTTGAATATTTTTTAAATAGTAGTATTTATTAATTTCAGCCTCGCGGCCAAGAAATTGGACTTGGCTTACAATTTTCTAAGTCATTCATCCCTCTATTCATCCATCCATCCATATCCCATGCCACATCACATGCCTTATTGTCTATAGTCTATGTTGTATATGTACCAGTGTCCCCGCTAATCTTGCCTCTTCCTCTCTCCTTTGGATTATTTCTTTCCTTCTTTTCTCTATACTCCGAAACCATTCTACTGTTTCACCCACTCTTTTCTCCTTTACTATCTTTTCTATACTAGTGTTAATTCTTTCTACCCCTTCACAGTCTTCTGCCAGGTGTTTTAGTTTCCCCAGGTGTCTCTCACATATCCCGCACATTCTCTCTTCTTCCTTCCTCCAGTATTTATTTTTCACCCAAATATTTCTGCCCCATACATCATTATCTCTCCTACCAGAACGTCGAACAGAATCATTCTTTTCCTAAATGCGTCCCTGAACAATTCTTTCTCCTATGCCCCACACTTGCCCTAATACCATATTTGCTAGTTTCGCTCTTTTTTTGACATGCCCCGCTATGTCTCCATTCACTTCCAGACACCCTGTATACTTTTTTAATAATATATTTGCAGTCTCAATAATCGTAAATTAAAGATATTAGAACCCAACCCGTAAACCTAGTGTTAAAGATCAAATATTCTTTTAATTTTTACAGTTGGATGGAATTCGCATCACTCCACACGCGGAGAATCCGATTTGCAGAACGCCTTTGCGAATGGACATATATCAGCTTGCGGCTCAGGCAAATATTTTAAGTATACCTGGCTCGATTGTAGAGGATCGGCAATACCAGATTAATATAAAGGGTATCTGTGCTCATACAACCACCTGGAAAAATTATCAAATGAGTATAAACAAGAAAATGTCCCAGTCCTATCTTTACACGATGAACGAAAATCCTGCGTTAGAGTGGAACAAACTGGGACATGGAAGCAGTTTAGAACAACAATTTTCAACACTACCCTTAGTATCAAAGTTTGATTTGTGTTTGATCATTGCACCGCCGGTATTCTTCAAACCGGATGTACTAGTCTGTGGCAGTGCAGTTGAAGTAAACTGCATCACGGACATCGAAGTGACCATAAATTTAGACCAAATTCAGCTGATTTCCATACTAAATAATGAATTATATAATTTGTTAATGGGAAACTTTAAATTGCGTAAAACACTGATTGCGACTAATAACATGTCTCAGAAAATTTCAACTGTGGGAGGTATTAAACAAATTGCTTGGACAAAACAGTCCTCTGACGATGTAGATGTTGATTTTACTAAAGACAGTGGAATAGACTTTGAAACATCAAGCGTGAATTCAACAATTGTTGGTAAACCACCGCTCCCAGGGACTCCTGTACTATTACCATTCGAATTTTTGGTAAATTGTGGTAAAATAACACTGGTGCTTTATGATATTCAAAAAGCCAGTTCAGAGTATCAGGTCGACATAAATGAAATCGAAGAAGACGACGGTGAAAGTCAGAAGCGACCATTGTTCTACGTTATGGTCAATCAGCCGAATATTTATTTCTCACGGCAACACCCATCGGAGAAAATACAGATATCTTGTTTCGACATGACTATGGCGTTAGGAGAAAAGGAGTATGAATTAAATTCGATACCGACGGAGAAAGATTTCACGATGTTCATGATCGAAACGAAAAATGGCGATTTACATCCTGATACAGGCATTCCACCATCTTTTGTGACAATGAAGTATGAGAAAACAATAGGGAAAAATCCACAGTTTTCTGTAGACATGGGTAGACCAACAAAAGTTTACTTCTCTTTGTCGAGGTTGAATCAGATACATGTTATGCAAAATAAGATACTACCGTATTTTATAAATCAGTATGAAACAGCATGGACAGATCAGTTGGACGATATAAAAATAATATCACCAGTGAAACCAAGGAAATTAAATTGGCCTGATTTGAGCGTGAGCACCAAGCAGGTTGTACTGTCCTTAAAAACAGATTCCGGCGCTGAGATAATAATCAGTTTAGCATCATTGTCTGGGAGCATCACATCTCTCCTTCGGCCTGATAGAATATATTCTAATACGTCCATAGATTCATTCATTGTATCAGCAATTCTTAACAAGAATATCAAAGTACTGTTGAATCCATGGTGTTGCAACATCACCGTCTGTTTGCTCTGGGAGTCATGGCAGCACGCTGACTCCATTCCCCAAATACAAGTACAAGCGGACAGTGATAGTCTTTACTTAGATTTCGGGCCGGAACAGATAAAAATCATAAAGAATGTTATAGAAGATTGTCTGTTGTTGTTGAACGAACTAACAAAGACTTCTTCAGAGGGTACGAGTAGCGATAAACAAATTGTACTGTCTACCGAACAGCATTATAAGGATGATCTCAAAGCAGGCGCATTCCAGTTTGTCAATGGCAATGCTGACGAACTACCATTCTCGTACCAAGTAAGTTTGTCGACTCAAATATTATAGTTAATAGACTGCGGATCTTTATGCATTTATGAAGAAATTGGTTGGGTAAAATATGAAACAGTAAAGGATTAGAGAAAAATTTCAGAATATTGTAATGTCATTTTTAATGGAACAAGGTCATCATCAAATAAATTTTCATTTTATCCCTACTCCCTACACAATCAATGTAGAACATTTTTATTTTGCATAAAGATCCGCAGTCTAATAATTAGATTGCGGATTTGAAAATAAACATTTTCTGCATCAACTATGTTGGCATGAACGGGGCGTCTAACGTATTGTTAATCGCAGGTTGTATTTTTTGCCTATCCCCAACAATCAATGGCTTGGAGATACCCACAGCCGAGAACGCTGACTAGAATCCATGTGTCGCCAGTCCCATTTGAAGTTAGTATAATAAATATATTATAATTAATAAATTATAATAACACTGTCCAACATCAATTTTGTGAACCTCACTATTCTATATTAAAAATAATCTTTCCTTCTAGACTCTGGATTCCGACAGCGGTTACATCGACAAGGTGCCCTGCGTTCTCGAATACTGGAGCGACTGTCACATGTCCTACCAACGCTACGTTGACTTCTATCTATCAGAGACAGATTCGTACCGTTTAGAACTGCCAGAGAAGGCCCCAGCCCGAGCAGTGGCATGCATATGGCGAGTAGTGTTACTGTCAAGCAACAACAAACTACTATCGAAAACAATAATCTCTGCGCGCGTTCTTGCTGCCTGTTTACGCATCGATTCCTACTTCAATTCCTCCATCATACCTAACATACAAGCCGCTTTGAACATCGGCGCTGTACACGTATCAATGTACAATCATGTGAACTCAAATATGTACAGTAACTTGCAGCCACCATTGAAAAATTACACCTTGAAAGGCACCATGCCTGAAACCCAATGTTTCATGACGTTGGAGCACAAGGAAGCCATTTTGGTACTCAACAGGTGGATAGATGGCTCAACGTTGATCGATGTCAGCGGTACATTCAGCGTGCACATTTTAGATTATGCTCATTTGACTATGCAAGAGATGTTGGATCCTTTGGAAGCCAGATTCCAACTATCATTGTCAGACAAAACAGATATATCGTTAACATGCAGTCCATTCTCGCTGAAGCTGGGACCGATGATAGCACACACGCTCGCAGTCTCGGCGCATCTGTGGTTCGCATTTCTGGAAGAAGAGAACAGGAACATGATCCTGTTCACTCGTTACGTGGTAGCGAACGACACTAATTTCCCTATCCTCTTCGGTCAAAGCGGAACCGGGGACAACACTCTACTTGAAAGCAGACAGTGCACTTTCTACTCGTGGAAGAACTTTGGCAACAAGACGATAAGGATAGCGATAGAGGAAAATATCTGGCTGTGGAGCAAACCGTTCTCCGTAGCCACCGACGGTGTCCAAGCTATTGAGTTCCACAATTCCTTAACCAAAGCAGCTACTTTCGTCAGCGTGACGTCTCTCTCTGCTACTCAGAAATTAGTCACCTTCTCTGGCCAATTAGTAATCTCTAATCAATTGGTCGATAACTTCGAGATGAAATTGGTCAAGTACGAAGCCGACATTGGCTCAAAAGTGACCGTATTAAAGGACGTACACCCTGTTCCTGGTAAAAGCAGTCCGCCGTCGGTCATTCTCGACGGAAATAAGAAAATGGCTATACGATTACGCTTCACCACCATGCCCAACTTGTCCTGGACAGGGGACATCCCTCTCCAGCCAAATGCTAAATGGGGCCAGCCCTGGCTAGTCAAAGTACCCTTACAGGAACGCGGACAGTTCCTAAGTATCTGGGTACGAGTGGTCACTCAGGTGATCCAAGACAAAACCAAGATTCTAGCCGTGCTCAGTCCACTGTACATGATCAGATCGCATTTACCAGTCCCAGCCAGAGTGCAGATGGACACGCCTTCGTTGAAGATCTCGCTGAGCACCATGGTGAACGGCCGTGGCGAGCGGCAACAATTGTACTGCCCTGGGACCTTCGAGCATTTCCATCAACTAACATTCCAACTAGAATCTGGTGTATCCACCTCCAATCCCTATGTCCCACTGTCTTATAGCTCCGTCGACCAACGGAAATTCTTCCGAAGACCGGATATAGAAGATATAGATAGTATTATAAAAGATTTAGACAGCAGAAAGGAAGAAGAAGAATGGCCCTTCCAAGGAGACATGACGGAAGAATGGCTGTCTGCTGAACAACCTCAGACACACGTCCAGGTCAAATACCAGGATGCAGGTCTGGTTTCCAGTACTTTGTTGCTGGAGCTGCAACCGTGGTGTTTCATGTTAAATTCCATGGGCTGTCACCTGTCTCTTGTATCAGAGGATACAGAGCTGTGTCAGATACCTCATTATGGTATTGTGACTCCTCCTAAGCTGGAGGGTACGTTTCATTTATGCGTTGGAGTCGGTGATACGTTTTACACATCCCAAGCTCTCCAACTGGCTCGGCCTGATTGGAGTCAGAGCTTCTATATGCCAAAGATCGGGGGATTGATTCCGGTCGATGGGAACATCAAAACGTGCGTGGATTGTTGCTCTAGCGTGTCTATTATGAGCATCAATTCGAGCATGCACGAGGACATGCGTCTGATTCGCGTAACAAGTAGTCATGTCATCAGTAACTTAACTTCTCAAGAGTTGTGCATTGCAACATTGGCAGTGCACGAGGAGGAGACTGGTCTGGATTTGCCTAACGATCTCACTTTGTACAGTCTCAATATCTCACCTACCGAGGATCAGAAACAGGGTATACCTATTACACAATGGTACACGTTGTACATGGAGGACATCATGGAACCCCTCGTGCTTTATATATCATTGAGCTTGGGGCACAAGTGGTCTTGTCCTGTAAGAGTCGACCAAGGCATGAGTCGCAAATGCGTTGCCATTCCGAATGGCTCTGCGACTATGCCAGTAGTTATCACGACTCAGGAAGACAAGGGGACGACGTACATAATGATCCACGTTGATTACCATCCTCAGCTGTTGATCGAAAACACTTGCGCTTTTAAAATTCTACTGGGTCAATCGAATGAAACTGGAGAAGCAACACTCTCGGACACTGCTCACTTTACGTGGACCTGCGAAGTAGACAGTGGCGCATCCTGTCACTATTCTATTCCATCGGTCAGTAACAGATTGCCTGATGCACCAGTCTCAACTGCGTCCAACGTACTATTGTTCTCTGCTGTGACGAATCATGGCGATCAAATAGCAGAGAACAAGGAATTACGGTGGTCGAGAGGTATAAATTTATCCTCGATATCAAGTGTACTGGTAGATCAATATGTGAGATTGCCATTTTATGGGGACGTGAAGCTGATCATGCAAAACCGTTGTTACACTACGTACATTAGTATTGTACCAATCTCGCAGGAGGAGGTGTCTGCGAGGGACATTAGAAGTCGTCTTCTGCGTAAAGAAGCTGATATCAAAGAAGTTGAAATTCTACATACCAAATATACTGATACGACAGATGATGATAAATTGATAAACGTGCAGAGCTCCGATAGCTCTACGTCGGTGACAACGTTTTTCTCTGCTCAGGACGAAACTTTAAACACAGAAGCTGCGCCGCAAATAAATTTTCAACAGTCAATTACAAGTTTGGATAATAGTAAAAGCAGCGATGATGCAAAGGTCACAGAAGAGAGTGCGTCCAAAGAAGGATCTGCTACTGTATGTCTTCGCGGAATTACTATCATCATCATGCACGACATGAATGAAAATGCACAGAGGATCGAAGTCGCCAGTTTGTCCATGACTGATATTATAGTTACTGTTGCTGCGAGATCCAGAATGGTCAATCTGAGTGCTTTCATTGGCGACTTGCAATTAGATAATCAGATGTTCGATCAAGGAGGTTTCGATTTCCCTGTGGTATTAATTAGTCAGAGTCCCCTTGTTACGAAAGGGGTGGGGTATTACACGCAGAATTGCTTGCTGAATAAAATAGAACAAATCAGGGAGAATTCTCTGATAACTATTGATTATGTCATGGAGATACAGGGACATATTAGAGGTAGGTAATATTTAGCGGATTTTATGCATTTACGAACTTTTCGAAATTGTAAGTACTAATTTATATTCATTAATTTCTCAGCGTTAAAGGAGCTTTATTTGAAGATCGCACCCATTAGTGCCTACATCGAAGACACATACATAACACAGTTATTGAATTATGCATCTTCAATGGTCCCCCCTAGATTTTTCGTACCGGATGATGCAAAGAAAATGAGGCCACTGGTTGCAACCACTGGAGTTTGCATGTCCGATTACATAATCGTCGATGCAAAAATACTGAGCGATCCTTTGAGGCTGCAGAATTTTAAAATCGAACCTCTGTCGATCCTGTTGAGTGTACACACTTCTGTGCGATTATACGTAGCTCTGGACCATTCACCCTTGTACTTTGGTACTTTTGAGAAGAAAAATGTTTTAACCACACCGTACAGACTCGGCAATGCACTTACGATGCATTACTTGTCTGGAGCTATATTTGGAGCAGGTGCATACATTGCTTGCTATCTATTTGCACTATCAATACGATACTTATTCATTTAAAATCGTAAAAATTTCAGGATGGATGGTTGGATCTTTGGAAATACTTGGTTCACCTGGAAGTTTAGCGCAAGCTCTCGGTTCAGGGCTCAGAGACTTTATATCTCTTCCGTTTCAAGGCTTGCTACAAGGGCCATGGGGTTTCATTGTGGGAATAACGCATGGTTCAGCTAGCTTAATGAGACACGTTACCGCGGGTAATTTCTTTAATTTATACTACGGCGTTTTGTTAATTTTAAGGAGTTTTACTTTAAATGTCTTTACTGTTTTGCATTTGAAAATTCGGACAGGTACCCTGAATTCTGTAACGAAGCTGGCATCCAGTGTAGCACGAAATCTAGATCGTCTAACTCTGGATGAAGAGCATTTGCAACGGCAAGAAGAATCTAGAAGGATGAGGCCTCAAGGCATGGCTCAAGGACTCTACCAAGGCCTAACTGGATTAGGCATGAGTGTCCTAGGTATGTCATCAAATAGGCTGCGGAGCTGTATGCAAAATAAAAATTTGGTGCATCTCTTCGTAATTTCAATAGCTTTGAATAACTTCAAAAGCTTCGAATGTTTTCGCTATTTTGTGCTTTACTTATGGGTCATTCCATGCCAAATCGATCACGTTTTGCAGGCACCATCGTCGATTTTGTTCTAAATGAAATATGTTGTAGTCCATGTGAAATTAGGGAGGGTTTAAGTCATCATTTTGCCGTTTTCGAATTTTTTTAGAAATGGCAAGCCTTCAAAGTTTTCAATTTTTGCCCATTTCGGCGAAAACGGATCTCGCTTACGAATTTTTATCTCGGGAACTGTTTGTCCGATTGAGCTACATTTTTTTTTGTTTTATTCGGAGAGGATTGGACTATTACAAAATAATTCCCCCCCCCCCCTCCAACCTCGAAAATCAACTTTATAATGTCGAAAAATTTAAATAAATTCCCTTTTTACGTTTTTTTCGATGAGGGGCCAGAGTGATTTAAATTTTGAGAAAAAAATATGGTTATATTCCTTGAAGTTTCTCCTTTAAAATGAGACCTCCTTAAAATTTAGAACAAAATCGACGATGGTGTCTGCAAAAAGTGATCGATTTGGCATGGAATGACCCTTACTCATTTATGCGAAAACCAGCAACTTTCGTTTCAATTTTAATTATTTAGGCGCAGTTGCTGGTCTTGCTCATCATCCTCTGCAACAAGTTCTATCGGGTGAAATATCAACTAAAAGTCTCGTGACCGGTGTTGGTTTGGGACTAGTTGGAGTAGTCACAAAACCTCTGAGTGGAGCTGCAGAGTTAGTTGCTCTGACAGGGCAGGGGCTACTTCAGGGTGCAGGCTGGAACTCTTTGCCCTCTGTAAATAGTCGATAATTTATACTGTTTCTAAGCATTACTGGCAAGATGGGATAATACTAGATTTTCCTTCACAGCCTCGACAACGACCAGTGGTTCAATATACAACGGGAAATAACAATACATCCATTAGGTATGCTTGGTGGTTGCTACCTCTGCTGGAGCACAATCATGGCAATATTTTACACGTTACCAATGCGGACTATGTGATCCAACAAGGCAGCAATCGTGCTGTTACCTTGGTTCTAACAAGGCATGCACTGTTACTGGTTAACACGGTCGAAGACACTGTGGAAAGGATACTTTTGTTGAAAGAGTTAACGAGTGCTGATCATCATCTTGATTCTACTATAAGCTTGTACTGTGTTCCCGAAACGACACAGAACAATAGGCCTGTATCACCTACTCCATACGAGGTATGACGTACAAGGTGGTAAGCTTACCATACTGTTGTCAAATGTTATTATTATTAATAAAATATTTTACAGATGGATCAAGAAATGAGAGCACGCGTAGCAGAGTACGTGAGAACCAGCAGCACTGGTTTAGCCAGTGTTTCAACAAACAGTGATGGTCAGTCCGATATTTTTGAGAATGTTACCCCTCATTCTGACCGTACTTTGACCTTCTACGTTTCCCCTGATTCGCGCAATTATTTATTATCATTGTTCAACATCGCCAAACGGCAAAGTCAAGGCAGCGGATTCAGAGTATTATGAAGAATAGATAGAACGTACTATATTATTTTTATCAGACCACGGACAGAGTGGATAAATAACATTTTTGAAAAATGGAAAGTGATAAATCAGTATTACGCTTCAGGATTAAAAATTCTTTGCTAACTGCAATACGTGAAAAACACGTTTAAGACTACACGAGATCCATATTTGTACATACATATCCGCCATGAGATTTGTGATTTTATTTTTGAAGAATATTCTAATATATTGCAATTCATGGAATTAACAACAATATACGCAATTCGGGGCTCGTTCGTATAGATGAAATGTTTTTGCAATATTTATAGAGAAATGATTGTAAAGTAAAAAAAATTCCCCATGCCTTTTATTGACTAAGCTACAATAATAATATAATGTACATATCCTCGGGCAATCACATTGTCTTTATATAAATCGATACGCTACGAAATATGATTCTGTAATTCGCGCGCGCGGTTTCAAGCAATTTTGTGCATATTTTTCATATATATGTGATTTTATAATCACATATATTTATATAGCAAATATTTATATATTTGCAACATGCGATTTGTTGGTAACAGGGAAATTTTTGTGACTTGAAAATATAATGTAACATTATCCGATTGTTATGTGTTATTTACACCACGACTGAAAGTAGAAGAGTAGAGTGCAATGAAGTGTAAAAAAGTTTTATACATTTATTAAAAATTATTACATTTTATTTACAATAATCGGTGTAACAGATTTATGGAAAATATAAGGATGTGATCGTTGCGGGAAACTACTGTTCTTGTTTCTTGCGAGTGCGCGAACTGTTTATTCGAAAATGCGTTTTATTTCATTGTTCTTATAAGCTGCGCCGCATAGTGTACATCGATTGTCTTGGATGGATAACAATAATTTTCTGCACAGAACATGTTTGCATGGAAGATCATAAAAAATTCTGTTAGTGCAGCAGGTACAATTGAACTTGGAACTTGCATCATTTTTCTCTGATCTATTGCCAAAGTGTGATGCCATTGAATCAATATCACAGCTTGCACTGTTAGCGGCATTACTCTTTACCTCAGGAGATTCGATAGTCTTTCTTTTCTTCTGTGGCTTAGGTAAAGTGATAGCAGTTCTTTTGTGAGACATTACAACGACTGGCAGTTTATGGCAGAACTTCTTATTTTCTTGTGTGTCTGTTGAAGAACAATGCAACTTCGGCTTAGGATCGTTTGAACACTTATTGAATACATTCTCTCCTAATAAATATTTTGGAATTTCGGCTGTTTTAGTCTCTGGTGCATTTGAGGATACTGCACGACCTAAAACCCTTGGCAACCTCTTAATCTCCTCTGCATTGCTATTCTCAAGCAGAAACTTATCTATTCTCATCTTGAGTGCAGTTGCTATTACAGGCTTACGATCTTCGCTAAAGGGAATGCCCGTGAAAGGATCAGTCAGTCTTCTACCCCATAATGCTTCAGTTTCCTCGTGCTTTTGCAAGGTAGTTTGATCAATAATTTTTCCACTGGGCAACAAGATAGGCTGTGTCATGATTTCCCATGTGATGGCGTCTAAGAAAGCTTCTGGCACTTCTAAGGATGATTCTAATACTTCCTTCAAACTACGATATATTTACAAAACGAATAATTTTATTGTAGAGGACTATGCAGAAAATACCTGTTTCTTTTGCATATAATCCTTTAATGATATTTACCTGCTACTTGGAATAGTAATTTTAGATTGCTTTACAGATTCGAGCGCATTGAACTGCTCTTTACACTGTTCCTTTTCTGCAGACTCATGCAATTCAGTTTTATACCACAAAGTGGAGATACTGGCTATAGTATCCTTCCCACATTGTGATGCAACGCTTCCCCACACCTCGATCTTTCCTAATGCAGGTACAGAGTTGTCTGTCTTGCATATGCATATCCTTAAATTGTTTACGTAAGTTGCTAAATGTCCCAGAGACGGTTTTATGTACCGTTTCAGAAAATTTGCAGGAACTGGGAGTGTTTCATGATTAATATTAAAAGGATAGAGTACCAGTCCAGCATTCGAGTGGTTTAAATATCCACTAGCCAGTGGAGTATACGGTATGCTGTGATCACTGCTCGTTTTAGCGGATATTTGAAAGCCCGACGACTTCTGCGAGCCGACGAATGGCCAAATAACGATGTAACTGACGGATACATTACAAAGAAAAGTGATGTCAATGTTAACAGGAGGTTTGATACTTGCGTACGCTAGGAAACCTTTATCGGAATCATTTATTAAGTTGGAGACTTCATATCCTTCCGTGCTGACAGTGCTGCACTCGATTTCTGGCCTCAGTCGTGGGTCGCAGAAATTAAAAAGCATTTCTCCGCTGTGAAAAGACGAGCAACAACATTCTCAGATGAAAGGTTGTTATTTCGAATTGGTACACGAGTCACACGAGCAACATTTCTCATTCAAACTATTTCAAACAACCACTACCCATTTTATTGTTGTCAATGTACTTATTAGGTTCAAATCAGCTGTCGGATCAGGTTAGGTCACGTTGAGGTTAAGTCTATTGCTCTAATTTGCACTGAGCGTCATTCTTGGTTTGGTAGCCCAAAAAGGTTCAAAACTGATAATAGAATATTACCGACAGTTATCAACTGATGGTAATATTGATTTAATAATTTACAGAGAGTTCCGTAGTAATAAATTAATTAATAAATGGAAAATATATTAAATATTCCTCTTCTCTGGTGTCACTTTTAATGTAAATGAATTTACTTAGTCTTCTGTAATAATTCTGTAATTTCATCAATAATGATAAGTTTGATCTAACATTAAACAAATAATGTTTAATAAGGAAAAGCTCATATATATTGTTCGTTTTGAGCCGTGAATAATGAATTTCTGGCATCTGCGAACAATGGATTCACTTTATCAATAGAGCCAGTCCGATAGGCGCCAAAGAAAATTAAAAATCTATATATCAAACCGTCCGGGGGTGATGGTTCTCCATGACGTCATCGGTCAGGATAACATCCCCATCCCCAAACCCCGTTCCAACAGTTCCAGATCCAAGGATGCAAGTTCGACCTGAGTGTCATTTATTGTTTAAAGGCTTCGCGAAGTAGTTCAGTTTCGCGGTAGTAGTCACGGCGATTTAGCATAATACATATTGGTATTAAATAAAATGAGGTTCGCGCTATAAGTTCCGTGCCGGTAGAGTGAAATCGTTTAAAAGATATAAAGCACACACACATATCTCATGGAAACGCAACAAGCGTCGATGCACGAGACACGCATCGATTTCACCGGGAAAACATGAGTGGCAGAAATAACAGACAGAGCGACGCGAGCCCCGTGGCTGTGGCTAATAGCGAGTTTCAAGTGCAATGCGAATATTTTACTGGAACGGGTGAGTGACAAACTTATCGTGAACAACTTTCTCGGGCTCGAACACGGAACCGTGTTCGCAAGAACCGTATGAAAACTGTTTCTCTCTTCCGATAATCATATTCCCGCTAACAAAAAATTACATTTTCTTTTCGACTCCAGAGTAAGTAAACGATTTTTCACGTTTTTTACGTTCTTCTGCATTCGTTTCCCCGTGCTGTTTGTAGCAGATAGACGAAGATATATTTCTGTATATACATATATATTCAAGTTCATGTAACACCTGAAGCTCACCACCTGTTAACCATTCTGTAATATAATTTCCTACATGATGTTCATAGCATTATTCAACCAGACCTGACAGAAACGATCGCGAGTCTCGATTCATATTTACCATGCTTTGTATAATAAACCCATGCTAAATTAGTAGCTTTGAAAGTATAAGTATGTAATATTATTTAGGCCATGTCCTTTTCCATTGTCTGACCAATTCGTGTGTAATACTAATACTTACGCATATTATCGTTGTTACGATTTTTCGAAATGAAATACACGAAAATTTCAAGCAAACCTTTCTCCAAGTATTTTCGTTACCACATTGTTTACCAGGTATGTAAATATGAAACCGGAATTTTTGTATAGAAAATACATGTTTATTGTATGACAGTGATACAAAATATTTTATTCGAAGTATTGCCCATCGGTAGCTACACATTTTTCCCATCTCTCTGACAATTTGTGGATGCCACGCCAAAAACACTGTTCCTCTTTTGAAGCAAACCAGTCATCGAGCCATTTTCGAACATTTTCGTAAGATGTGAAGCGCAGCTCAGCAAGTGCGTGTCCCATCGATGCAAATAAGCAATAATCAGATGGAGCCAAGTCTGGTGAGTAAGCCGCATGCGAAAGTATTTCCCAACTAAACGCCTTAATCGTTTCCTTTACCAGTTTTGCTGTGTGTGATGATGCATTATCATGAAGCAAAATCACTTTGTGTTGCCTTTTTTGATATTCCGGTCGTTTTTCATGCATAGCTTGATTCAAATCGATCATTTGTTGTCAGTAGCGTTCAGTATTAACGGTTCACCAGGTTTTAGCAGCTCATAATAGATCATACCCTTCTGATCCCACCAAACACAGAGCATTGTCTTTGGTCCATAGCGATTTGGCCTTGCAGTCGATGTCGATGGTTCACCTGGAGTTACCCATGCTTAGGATTATACTTATATACATACTTATGCTTAGGATTCTCGAAATATATCCATTTTTCGTCGCCAGTCACAATTCGATGGAGAAATGACTTTCTTTTGTACCTTACAAGCAGCATTTCACAAGTGGTTTTTCAGTTTGCCTGCTGTCTTTCATTCAGTTCATGTGGAACCCATTTTCCCATCTTCTGAATCTTTTCCATGGCTTTCAAACGTATGGAGATGGCTTCTCATGTCACATTTAATTGATCTGTGAGTTGTTGTTGTGTTTGAGTGTCATCCTCATCCAACAATGCTTGCAAATCGCTGTCTTCAAACTTTTCGGTGGTCTTCCACATTCTTCGTTTGTCACATCAAAATCGCCATTTTTGAATTTTTTAAACCACTCATAGCACTGTGATTTACCAAGAGCATGCTCACCATAAGCTTCGACAAGCATTCAATGCTATTCTGCAGCAGTTTTCTTCAAATGGAAACAGAAAATCAATGCTGTCCGCATATCGTAGCTTCCAGGCACAAAATTCGACATGTTCAACGTTATTAAAAACTATGCTGTTGTATGAAACTTGTATGGTTGTAAGTTGAAAATCTTTAGCAGATGTCAAAACAAGAAAATGGCGTCAATGACACGGTATTGTAATTGACGGTAACTACATTGACAGCTAGAGCCACCTATGGGCAAATTCCGGTTTCATATTTACATACCTGGTACACAGTCCCTACCCTACTACCATATACAATTAGAAATTACGTGCCATTCAATATAAATGGTATTATCATTGCAAAGATGTACGTCGGAAAACAAAGGACATGGCACACCTGTAGATACGAAATGCCGGACTAGTGGAAGTTGAAGAGTAGAGAGTTATAAGCAGAGAGCTGTAGCGCAGAAGAGATAGAAAAAAGAATCGATTTGGTACTGGTACATAGTAACAGAGCCTGCTGCGGGAGCAAGTAAGAATAATGAGTCACGCTCAGCAGCATGTACTTGCCATCGCAATAGTCCTTGCTCTGATAGTGGTTTTCGGCATCCATGTCTTCCTGTTTCCTATGTACACATCCAACCCACCAGCTCGCCACATTAAGATCTCCACGTACGAACAAGCTCTTTGTCGTACTACATTGAAGAATATCAGAATACCACCGGAATGGAGAAATCCATGTCCAAAATATGGAATAGTATCCGCAGTCCAAGGTGGCAGACTTGGCAATCAAATTTGGGAGTATGCCTCGGTATGGGCAACAGCTAGACGGACTGGACTAGAACCGTTCATGCCACACTGCATACTGAAGACTCTGGAGGAGTACTTTGAAAATCTTAGCATTCCTCCACTCAGTTACATCGGAAGATGCAGTCTAGATGTTGGCCAAGTCGTTAATTCTCTTGCACAATGGAACAGCACAGAGCAAAACATTATAATACCAAGGTAAATTACTGTAGTCTATCTGCGATATAGTAGGTGCTCGCTCATTGCACTTTCGATCAAATGCCTGTTCTTTACATGAACCTCATTTGTTGCATATTGTTTGTACAAGGTGGGGACCGTAGCTTATATTGTTACATGTACACATTAATTGCAGCCTCAATACAATAGTAGTAGAGTTATCGGTGGGAAATCATTTTGGTTCATTGCTAAAACCTTGAATCTTGCATGAAATTCTAGTCCCGTTTTCGTGCAACAAGCGAGTACCTATTGTAATCAATTGCACCACATTTTAATGCTTTTAATGCGATTGTAGACACGCAGCTTACTGGTCCCTCATTTTGGTGTGGTTGGATGATGTACGAAGAGAATTTACGTTTAAGCTGAATTTGAGAATGTATGCAGAAAAGGTACTAAAAGAAATAGCCGAGGAGTACAAGATGCTCGAACCGACGTATGTGAGCGTACATGTAAGAAGGACAGATTATATAGATTATCTATGGCAGAAATTAAAAATTAGACCTGCTCCTGTTAGTTATTACTTAGCGGCAATGGATTACTTTGCTGACAAATATAGTAACGTAGTTTTCGTAGTAACTAGCGATAATATAGTTTGGTGCAAGTATAATTTGCATAGTAAAAGACATAGAATCAAATTTGTGTCCGATGTGGACGCGAAAGGTCCCGGCAAAGACTTGGCAGTTTTATCAGCATGTAATCACAGTATTATAGATTATGGTACATACGGTTCTTTCGGTGCAATCTTGGCTGCCGGCGAAACTGTCGTGTACAATGTTACAACATACTTTTCTACCCTGATTGCTGAAGTTTTGCCAAACTGGAAGATAATGAGTTGAAGTAAAATCAAAAGAATATTTTCCACAGATCTCATATTAGAAATAACACGTGTACAAATACTTTGTTAAGAATACTTTTTATATGGAGTATTAACTGTTCGTTTTGTTCAACATTATAATAATAGAGAGGACAGTTCCTCTGTGTTGTCTACATCAAAATTTTAAATGCTTAGAAACGATATTTTTTAGACAACTTGTTAGTTGTTTGTAATTTTTGCATTTGTTATTTCAAATTCGTGAATAGCAGCATTCCTTTTCAATAGTAATACATGTGCAGGCAGCATGCAATTATTTATGCTGAACATTAAAATTTAAAGGATTTTGAGTTCAATTGTTGTTATGTTTGCTGTAAGAATTTAAAACTCTGTTTTCATAATTCCTAATGAAGCAACCAAATGAAAGTGTAATGTTATATTTCAAAAAGTTTTTATCAAAATGACACACACACACACACACACACACACGCGCGCGCGGCAATATAAAGTGGACACCCTTAAAAATTGCATAACTTTTTAAAAATTGGTCCAAAGGATTTAAATTTTCGTGCCACTCGACTTTCGACTTCCATTATCCTCAGTAAAGAAGTTTCACTTCAAAAGTTGACAAAACGTCATTTTTTAAAAAGTTATGGAATTTTTAAGGGTGTCCACTTTATATTGCCGCTGACTGTATATGTATATCTATGATGCTGATATAAATTGCTTAGAGATAATGTGCATAGTTTTTCACTTGATTATGGCACTATTAGATAAATATTAGAGAACTGTGCACCCCTAATATGGTAGTAAAGAAATTTACATATTTTAAAGAATTTGTAAAAAAACTCTAACATAGAAGAGAGGGATACAACGGAACAAAGGACCACTAATGTCTAAAATTAAAACAGATACTTATTTTTTTTTACTACTGAGATTATTCATACTCTCGCGGCTCTGAACAATTAAAAAAACTCGATATTCTTTTGACACGATGAACCAATATCAACTGAGCCTAATCGAAAAATCTACACAGCAAAGAAAGTGAAGCTAAGCAAGCTTTACAGTGGTCGAAAATTAGGTGCAGTGATTTTTGAATGTATTTGTATTATTGTTTTCGGAATCAGAAACTTTTGACTAGCGTAGAGTTGTTTCGTGATATGATGTAACAATCGGAGATGAGAAGAAAGCATAGTTAAATGTACTTGTATTATGCGTTAAGTCTATCATACAAAGACAAACTTGCAGATATAGATAAAAAAAAGTATTGATGATCAATGACTCTTATAATGTACAATGATTTCAACTGTGATTCTATTTCTTATTGTGCCAAAATTCGTAATGTACATACACATATAAAAGAAATATACGTATATACATAAATATCTATATGAATATATAAAATATAAGTTCATATGTGTGTACAAAATAACATATGCGTTCGCTGGTGCACGTAATTGCACATGTACACACATGTACAATGGAGTTACATCTATACAAGGTATTATATAATGTTTACAAATGTGTAAAACCAAGAAAATGATAAATTATTTCTTCACTTGATAATTAAATATTTCTGACAAACGGACAAAAAAATCAATAGATCGAAGGAGGAGGTATTTTACATAAGCCCAGTATATAAGTGTTTGAAATTTATTAACCACGTGACCTGATATATTCTATTTATAATATTTTATAAATTAGTCTAGTCGATGTGTCTATGTCTATATATGTTAATATATATCTATACAAATATATAGATAAATATATGTATACTTACATAAAGCGTCTTCAATGTATTCAATGCCTGTTAGTTGTTGATTAGGGAAAAAATGAAGAAGATATGGTTGAAAAACATGATACAACAATTGTATCACAATTTAGAATTTATAAAACTGTGTTAAAACAGGCATAATTTCTAGAGTGTACAACTTTCAGGCACTGATATGATCTGCTCTGTACATTCTCTGTGATAACTTTATGTAATTTATAAAAACAAAAATAAGAAGGATGTGTTGAAACGTATTTGTTTTACAAAATAAAAATAGTATATGTCGAAAACCATTTATATTCTCTTTTTATCGATGTTTTTTTCTGCCTCGAAAGCTTCACTAACTACTGATGATGATCATTTCAATAATCAGTTCGGAAGAAATATTGCCAAATAAATTACAGCTAATTTATTAGCATAGGCTAGCGATTTACAGTAACAAGTCCAGCAGGGGCGAGACCTAATTTTGAACTTACTGATTTTATTTTTAAAGGCTGAAAACCAAGCTCGCTTTTTGGGATGCCATACTCTTGTAACTTTGCTTCATACGTTCTTAATAAATCATCGTGCGCCTTACAAACTTTTGCTAATTCAAACTGAAGATCTTGTATCGCTGTGTTCTTTCTAAGCAGCATGTTCTGTAAAAGAGAAAGCGAGTTTGGCGTCGTGCTACCGCAAAAGTGATGACAATCAATTAATATGCAGACCTCTAATTTCTTATTAGCATGAATAACAGCCTCCGGATCTAATTGAGCAGCAGCAAGCACCTCGCTGATCTGTGCTTCTCGTTGTTCTAACAAGTCAGATAATTTTTCAAGTTTCTTTTCCAAAAGTACATTCTTCAGGCCTGTTTTCTGCTGGAGTTCAAGTATAGACGAGACAAATCTCGAGTGTAACTCGTCTCTTTCGGACTGGCACTGATAAATAAAACATACTCATAAATCAAAGTAAAAGCAATCTTTATTCAAGGAAAAGAATGTTATACCTTCTCGAATCGTAACTCCAGTATTTCGTTTTCCCATTTCAGATTTTCGGAATCTTTCTGAATAATTGCCAGCCTCTTCTTGGTAGACTAAAACAAATGAAATGAAAATATAATATATAATTAAGTCATACAAATAGAAAGTTATAAGTTAAAACACTAACAGTTAATATTTGTTTATCTTTCTCATAATTTTGGAGTTGATGAGCGAATTGCGCTACAGACTCTTCGAGCGTTTTCAAGTCTGCAGAATATTTCTTGTTCTCTGCAATCAATTCTCGTACTTGTTTCTTCATCCGCTCTTCATTATTTCTCATTACTTCCATTTGATCCTGCAACGTTAATAATAAAGTAATATTGATAGCTCTATATTTAATGTTAATCATACCTTCATGCTTTTAATTAAGGACAAGTTGTTCAGGTTAATGTCGTTGAAGTAAGTTTTCATTTCTAAGAATGCTGTCTCGTGATTTTTGAGTAAATTATTGATCTGTATGTTCTTCCGCTCTTCTACTTCGGTTATTTCCATACGATGTTTCAGAGTAAGGGACTCGTACTGATTCGCTAACTTCTGCTCATACTTTTGCTCTATTTCCACAGCTTCGGTTTCAAATTGTTTCGTTACCTTATTTATCTCCTCTGCATTTTGCTAGATAATAAAGGTCAGTTGCTGTAAGTCCATTGAATAACGCTAGAAAATTCTTCCAATCCTTCTCTCTCTCTTTCTCTCATACCAATTTTAATGCACGTATCTCGTTCAAATGTGCTGAATCTTGCTCTCTTATCGTCTTCTTCAGATCCTTTTTGTCTTTATATAATTCATTCTCTTGGGCTACGTGATCGTCTTGGGCTAATTTTAATGCAACCATGTGTTCAGCTTTGGTTTCTGATAGATTCGTTTGATGTTCATACATCAAGTGTTTTACTTTCTGTTTGTACAATTTCAGTTCTGTGTCGTGCTTCTCAGTTACTTCTTCCTTCTCACGTTCTTTATTTCTTCGCAGACAATATCAGTTAAATATGAGATCGAATATTCAAGTTAAAAGAGACATACCGGATGGTTGCTCGAGCCTCTTCCAATTGATGTCTTGTGATTTCCCAAAAAGTCCTAAGCTTATCTCTTTCGAGCTGGAAATAATTTCTTTCTTCCCTCTCTCGTTCCAATTCTTCAAGTATTTTATGAGCGTACACTTCCAGCTGTTCTCTATTCATTTTTGATGTATCTGCCCCATCAACATTGTCCGGTGTCTTTGCCTTCTTTGGTCCCTAAAAGATGTTCGCAGGAAAATGAGAAATCATGCTACTCAGTAATGAATATAATTACATTATAACAAAAAGATTAATAATAGATTTGCAGGATGCGTTCTAATATTTTCAATTTACGAATTATTCAACACATTTATTACTTTGGGTACATATTATTAAAAAAAATAACTAAAAATTTGGAGACATATTCTCGTTATTTTTATAAAGTAATGTAAAATAGTCGCTCTTAGTGCTTTGTAAATCTAATGTTAAGAACTCACCATTTTGGATAAAAAATTTCTATCAGAATAAGAGGCAATCAGAATACGCGACAAAAATCACAGATTTAGGATGAACGTATAAATAATATCCTAATAAGATAAATTATAGACAAGCGCAAACATGTTAGCTGTCACAAAACATTTATAATGGCATTGACAGTTACAAATGGGATGAAACGTCACTGCTTGACTTCCAAGCATGAATGACCATCTGTTTTGACTGAATAGTTGCTAGGCAACTGAAACTCGAAGGATACGTAAAGCGGCCCCTACCTCTACACGGTCAGTCGGAATGTCAGTCTTGTCGAAGATTGAGATTGACGATCAATCAGAATTGATTGATCGTGTAGGGTAGTGTTACCAGATGAGGGGAATCACGATGATATTGGGTGATATGATTGGATATGATGTACCCCCTCTCTGATTGTTTCGTCCCCAGTCCCTATCGCGCACACGCAACGTGTCTACGGTCTTACCAGGTTTACAATAGTGGGGGACGGTTTCGTACCCATCTGGCATCACTGTGCAGGGGCCGCTTGTAACAAAGTTAACTTCGCTCGGTTACATTGCTCTGTTCGATTGTCCGTAAGCTTTCACCGATGATTGTGGAAACGTCGGAGAATTCGTCGCTCCGTGATTTTCCCGAAATTTTTGCACCAGAACACGCGAAGTTTCGCTTCGCGAGACTATATAGGGATAGGCACTCAACGGAACTATGGGATACTTAATTGCGTGACATATGTCGAAGGATCATTGAAGTTTTATAGTAAGTTGATGCTTCTATACTGGTTCGATTGTAAAAGACACGTTACCCTATTTATGTGCACGAGTCATCTATCCTGTACCACGTGGCACGTTGTACACCAATCTCGCTATTTCCGTCTCACCGATATTTTATTTTACACATACTGGAATTATACATAAGCTTTCGTGGAAAATTTTTTAATATTTTTAAAAAATTTTCAAATCCTGTAGTTCTAGTTGTTAAAAATTTTAAGATTTTAAGATTGAATGTTCTGAGACGCGAAAGAAATTTTCAAGTATTATTGTTGTATGGTTACTTCTTGGTTGTCAGATAAGAGTTCCTATCGGAATTAGACCTGCGTCTAAAGCCCTGCCGCCTCCTTGTCCCCCCCCCCCCGCCGTCCTTGGAAAGAAGAAACAAATTCTTGAGAACGAAAAACTTGACACTGTCGCGTTGAAAAATGGCAGGAAAGAAGGGAAAGAAGAAGAAGAAGAAGAAGGTCGACGAGTACCAGCTTCGTAGAAATCTAAGGGACCAAGCACGAAGGAGAGAATTAGAAGACATGGCCGAAAAGGGGGCAGAACCGGAAGAAGATCTATCCGCATATGCGAAAGCGATCAGAGTCGGCGGTATCGAAGGGTAAGTCCAAAAGGGGTCGAAAATACACATTTGATATAATTACACTGCGAATTTTTGGTGCTACATAAAAATTTGTGTAATTATTGGAAAGTTATTAGAAAGAAAAATCACAACCGATACCGTTAATCGAAAGAATTAATCGAAATGTACGTTTATCGATGCTTATCTAACAATATAAGCAGACATAGGACACGAAACGATGTTCTTTCATCGAGAAACTTTTCTATCGCTTATCGTGGAAAGTCTTCCACGAAAACTTGACGCAGCGTCGTAATCGCAACTGCGTATGTTTATATATAGTCAACTTGAATTTCAGATTAGAATTATTTGTGAGTAGCGCGCGATCGATATCTGATTGATTATTCTGTCCGACGCTAGTATGCGTTTGCTTTTTATACAGGGTGTTCTAACTCGATCACCTCAGATAATAAGCTTATTAGCGGGTAGTAGGGGCAGATCGTATAATGAGATCCATAAAATGCAATTATAATACGAATGAAACTGGAGTTCTACGATTAGAATATATTCTCTCGATTATTAAGTAAGAATGAAATATTTTCACTTGGACTCCCCTCAGCGGCTGTACTCGCTCTACTTTGATAATCATGGACGGTGAAGGGGGACCGCTGACAGAGGTTGAAGGGCCACAAACTAACCATTGGGTAATAGTAATAATAATATATATTTGTATTTTGGTATTTGTGGAAATAGGGTCGTTCCGCACTACGCGAAAATTCTTCTACTCCTCCCACATTCTCGGTTATCAACTGTTAACGCAGTATACATATAGGTTTAAGCAGCACTAAAACCGACTATTTTTGCTTAGTTGCTTCATAGAATGTAACGAGAATATGTCTATCCAAATTTTTAGCCTTTTTTTAAATAATATATACCCGAAAGAAAGAAATTTGTTGAATAATTCGTCGTGCTTGTATTTTTACAATATGAATAATCGTAAATTAAAAATATTAGAACGCCTCCCGTAAACCTAGCGTTAAAATAGTGCCATCCATTTGGTGTGAAATGACCCGACAATTTCGTCGCTTCTGCACTGAATCATTTACATTTCTCACTCAGATTCTGGGGATAGAGGAAACAGCGGCTAGGATCAACGCGATGGTTCAAAAAGGAAAAGAAAGCTTGGGTATACCTGAAACGGTTCCCTTGAACGCCTTAGTGAGTATCTCGAAAGCTTACAGGAAACTTGGAAAATGTGTCTCTGTTACTAGAAGGACACTCGATCCGCACAATATGTATAATCTGTGTCTTTTTACAAACGACTAGGGGCTATGTCTTAGCGGATGCGAGGACGAGTCGAACCTCGTTCTTGTGGAAACGATGCGCGAACAATATCCTAATGCAGCGAAAGATTATTTTATTGGTTCGGATACGTTGGGTGGTCTGAGGACTGCCTCCGATAACGGCGGAATCGTTTTGATCGCTGGAACTGGCAGTAACGCAATCATGATTAACACTGATGGGACAATTGCGAAATGCGGAGGCTGGGGACACATGATGGGAGATGAAGGCAGTGGTGGGTAACAAAAAATTAAGGAAATTCTCAGTGATTCGTCGCTTTTTTCCAATTTCCTGATACTCTTTCACAGAGATTTATTAAACGCGTAGTTTCTGTGTAATTCCTTGATAACATCGCATTCCTATCCCCTGCGCCAGGGCTCGGAATTACTTACTCGCGATAGCCGATTTTTGAAGGCTACGCCCCCTCGCGACTCGGCCGCGCGTCTCGCGTCTCCCTCCCCGTGGCCCCGTGGTATTCGTCTTAGCAGTCCCGTATAAGGTAAAATTGTATTTTTAGCTTACTGGTTAACCCATCGAGCCTGTAAATACGTCTTCGACGACATCGACGGTTTGTTTCCCTCTCCGGAACCGATCAACTATGTATGGCCAGCTTTTAGGAATTTCTTCAAGGCGCCGGATAGGACAGACATGTTACAACATTTGTACAAGGATTTCGATAAAAGTAAATTTGCAAGCTTTGCCGTGGAAATCGCTAAGGGCTGTGAGAAAGAAGACCCGCTTTGCCTGCACCTGATGAAAGAATGCGGGGTGCTACTTGCTAAACATATCGTGGCTCTGGCGAACAAGGCTGAAAGGGTAATCTAACTTCGTAGTCTGACTAAATGATTCGCGTGCAGTAGAAAATAGATACATACAATCATTTTAAACTGGACGCGTTGCAATGAAAAAATCCTGTTTCGTAGGCAGCAAAGTTAGCCCAAGGCGGTCTGAAGGTAATCTGTGTTGGTTCTGTCTGGAAATCGTGGGAGTACATCAAGAACAGTTTCCTCGATGAGATTCACGACTCAGGTGCGTTGGACGAGCTAAGTTTGTACCGTTTAACAGTCTCGGGAGCCACAGGTGCTTGCTACCTAGCTGCCGAAAAAATCAACTGGGCTTTCCCAAAACCGTACCAGAACAACGCTGAAATATTTTACCATTACAAACGGGAGAATTATGCGAAGCCCGTAGAGAAGATCAAATCGAAGCCGATATTAGTGCCTTGCAATACCGTGAAAGGAGACTGAATCGCCAGAGATTGAACGAACAAAGTGCCAAAACCGATCTCGAGAAGTCTGTCATCGATGCTGCAATGCGCTCAAAATTGTACTACACATTATACATATTTTTGACGCGTAAATAAATACTAAATATGTATGTACCCAGTATATATCTCGAAGCATCGAGTTCATATTATTATTTCGTTGTAACCATTGACACTCGTATTCGATATTTTCGTGAAATTTAATTTGATTTTTGAATCAATTGATGTACATGTATATTTGCTCGACATCGAGACTCGTCGAATCCTTCTTCGTATAAATTACCAAGTGTAAAGGAAATGATATTGAAAACCATCTGGGACTGGATCGTCTGTCTGTTCTCGTTCACTCTTAGAACCATGGGATATGTTTTTATTATGTTAGCCAGTCTGGCGTTTTTTCTCTCTGCCACTCTGCTCATGTTGGTCGTTATCCTCCAATTGCTTGGTTACCAATTCGTGATAACTGAAGACGAATGATGCGAAATAAGTAATTTTCATGTTACCCTTAATAGTTGCGAAACTAGATAACCCCTATTAGCCCCTAATATTTCGATTACTCTTGCTGTTCTTATTTCAGATCCGTTGTTCGATACCGACGAACATTTCAAATAACTTATTCACAAAAACAGACATAACAATTCTTTGAAAAATATATTTCGACACAATATATCACAATAGTGTACATTTAAAAGTTTGTAACGCGAACGTACGTCACACTCAGGTCATGCTTGGAGCGAATCTATCTTATTATTATTTTAATTATTATTATATAATATTGATTTCCATTTATACCAAGAGCTGAATTCATGTTTTGTTTCCAACTCCTCTGAAATTTGTAATTTGTTCTAAAACAAACAAATATTTCCGGCATGCGTCAAGTGTGAAGATGTGTGAAACATGAACATCGAGCTTGGTATAAGTATAACAAAGATTTTCTCTAGACGTAACAGTTTTTTCAAGGTACTCTCGACAAAATATACATCCTCGTTAACAACCGTATAAGATAAAGAGTTATTCGGCTAACGCTAGACGTATGCGTTCGTTCTCACTAGACAGAGAGATTTATGCAAAGAGACGCAATACTTTTACATGTCCGATTGGAACTATAATCTCTGTTTATATAAAATCTAGAATAACGAGTCAACGATATTAATTGATCTATCTTTCGTTCGTTCGTAAGCGTTCGCCTGTTCAATTACGATCAAACCGATCATCTACACGCACATTCCGAACTGGAATTAATTAATTAATTTAGCGTATATAGACAGGTTTGTTTTCCTTTAAATGTACGTCCATATACACGTAAAATTTGATAAGAGTAGCTCCATTTCCAATGTTAAGCATCAACATTAATCGTATATAATAGTACACTTTATACTTTATAACATTACCAATATATCTATACATATACGTATGTACATAATCTGTGTTGTGTGTATATATATATATATATATATATATATATACACATATACACTATATACATATTTGCAATACGATATTCTGATTTCGAATACTTAATCATTTTTACGTGAGTCATCTTTTGTTTAGACATTGAAATTATTGCTGTACGCTGTCTCTACCTCTACGAACGTACGATTACTAAAAGAATTGTGATGCGATGCTTTTGTGGTTGACTAAAGTATGTAGTAATAGAAAGACGATTAGCGGACCTAATCGTTTGCCTGTTCAGCAGGTCGAGAGACTAAAATATGTACATATACATATAAATTGATCAGTGTTTCAAGTCAAATATCTCTATGAGAAGTGGCTCCACTCTGGATGGATTTAAATTAAGATAAACTCCGACGACTTCATTGTTCAGTCTGTGAAGATCAGATATTTTCTGAATCAATTTCAAAAACATGGACTTGGCCTCGCAGCCTGGGTACACGCTCTCCAGGTAACGTCTAAGCAAGTAATAATACGAGTTCTACAAAGAGAAAACGCGTTGTTAAAATCATAGAAGAAGACCCCGTTGCATCGGATGGAAATGCGTTTCGCTTACTTGTTCCAGTTTAATGACGTCATTGTGTACCACTTTCGGCCTATCAGGCGTGAACAAGGAGATTGCACTTAAAATTAAAATGATGTTCTCGTCCCGCCATCTCGGATCGAAGCTCCTTATGAACCGAGCGTGCTCGGCGTAGAGGTTCCCTTTCGCTTCCTTCAACACGTCGACCTTTATGTTCGACATACTCTCCTGGCTATGCGGTATCCACCACGTGTCCTTCTCGGCATCGTAATTTATGGCAGACCTTAAAATCATCATCTCCGTGCAACCCCCTTTCAACAGAGCTATCTGATCTTCTTGACACATGTTTTTAAAAGCGTTGATCTTTTTCGCCATTTTAATTAAGCGGCGTATGGCGATGGCAGTTAAATTAATAACGTCTAGTAATGCTGGATCGGACTGACCAAAGTTATTCTGCAAGCAGATTCAAGCGTTACCGGATAAAATCGCAGCTGACGCGACGCGCGACGCCGCGTTACTTTAAACACGTTACCTTAAATTTACAATCTTCCTCGATTAAATTCGTTATATCTTCATCCAAAGGAGCTAACAATGCCTTGTTGGCTACTATTAATTCGTTCAACTTTGCTCTTTCGGCGTCGTTTAATTCCCTCCTGGACTCCATACCTCCAAGAGCAGAATACGCCGAAAACTCTAATTTGATCGCCTCGCAAAGAATAGATTCGATGGAGTTCGCAACGATCGGTACTCTGAAAAGAAATCAGCAGTTGACGCGTTTCTTAGAATTTTCATTGTATTGTATACCGCTATCTCCATACCTTTGCACATCTTGCAGCACGTCCCTCGTCACATCCGTTACGTTTTTATTCCAGTCATTGTTGCCCCCAGAATCCATGTGCTGCTTCGCGCATTCGTCTTGATTCGAATTTGTAATTAGATCCGTCAGGATCGGGTTATCCACGTGTTTCTCTTTCGCTTTAAACGGTTGCGAGAATTCGTGACTCGAAATATTGGTAAACTTCGAGTCTTCCTTATACTGAATGTCTACGTTGTGCTCGGGTCCTGTACCGCGTTCAACCACGGGACCGTTTTCTTTGAAAAACTCGCAAATCTGTGGATCCTCTTTCAACTTGTTAACAACCGCAGAGTCTGTCATGATTTTCAAAAGTATGTCCTGATTTTGCAGTAGCTTGGCGATGAAATTCGAATTGTTAACAAGCACCGAGACTGGGACTGGCTCGTCTGAGAATTTCATGACTGCGTCGTTTTCTTTTGGACACGTTTCCTTGCTCGGTTTTTCGCATATCGTTTGTTCTTCCAGACAAGAATGCAAACTCACGGGTGTGCTTGGGTTTAGGTCAAAATTCTGTTTTTTCGGATGTGACGTGTGACCGCTATATACAGAGTTTTCTACAGGATTACGTCCATACTTTTCGTAATCAGACGTATTGACAAATACAGGCGAATATTTCACAGATTCGTTGTTATTCGAGCCAAACTCGGAGTTCAAATCCAATACACTTTGCTCGAACTTCCTGGAACTTATAACAAGATTGTTGTCCCCTTCCGCTTTACGGGACACCGGTTTCGCTTTTTCAAACCTCTCTTGATTTTGCGTCCGTAGACTAATATCTATTTGAAATTTTTCCACGTCGACATCGTTCTCCTCGTGGCGAGAAGATTGATCGTAACTATCGTAATTTGAACTAGAACTATGCGAAGAATCTTTCATCACGTCGAGTGTCTTTGACCCGGTTATGATTCCGTTTTGCGGTGGACTAGAAGGACTCGGAACGCTAGCAGCCGTTGCGGGACTCATGCTTTCCGCTACATTTTGTCTATTCGCATCTAGATCGGCGTATTTTCTATCTGACTCCCAAAAGTATGTATCGGACACAGTCGACGCGACCGAATTAACAGACATAGAAGTATCTTCGAAAGTGCAATCCTCGATACATTGTTTCTTGCTCTTGGATCCCTTCCTGCTCTCCATGGCGGGTCTTTTTTTTGCACGATTTTGTTCTATCTTTTGTCTTTTTAGCACCTTGTCCTCCTCCGACATTATGTATTCCTTTCTCATGCCGATGCCGAAACATTTGTCTAGACGACATTTTTGACAGAAGCGCCTCGTGACCGGCGTAATATTACAATTCTCTGTGAAGGGGCACCGGAAATCCTGAGAAAATATATGAAATGTTTGAATCACTGCGGGTTAACAAACAGAATAGTATTATTTTTATAGTCGGAGTACCAAATCTTTTCTCTTGTCTTTACAGATACTTTTTAGACTATGTTATTTTCATTTATTTTCTGTATTATATACTTTCGAATGGTAAGAAAGCGCTAAAAAGTATACATTACGATTACATCGATGTCCTACTTCTTTCTCATATGGACGACAACAGTGTAACAGTGTAATAAAACGAATAAACAGAAACATAAATTCACAGAAAATTGTTGAGTATGGTCGCGCGTCGATCGTAAAAATTGAAATTTCGCTCTCGCGAGGGTCATGATTTTTCCCCTAACATGCTGGTTCGTGTTGACAAAAAGAAAAGTACGAATGAATGGCACCGTGCTGCGCCAAAAATATATGTAGAACACGCAGTGGCACTTTGACTCGTTATCGATCGGACGATTGAATCGTATCGGCGATCGCCAGAAATCGACGGGTGAAACAAACGGTAGGAAGGCTTTCTGGATGGTTCACCTTATTTTTTAAAGCGTTCCTGCGAAAAAAAGCTTTGCAACTTTCGCATGACACCGCGTTGAAGTTGTAGCCGAGAGCACGGTCGCCGCACACACCACAAATCTTGTTCGCCTCCCTCGCCGGTTGTTCATCTTCCATTGCTCTCCCAAACGATGTTCCGAGCGATTAACACTCCTTATCTAGCGCACCATTATTCCCGCTTAAAATCACGCTGCACCGTCTACGCTGACTCATGTCACCACTCTGTTGTTTATCACGCTGTCACGAACCGCGACCGAACAATCCCGATCACGACTGTTTACAGTTTACAGTTTCAATAACATTTTCGGTACAACGCCCCGGATCCACGAGATACTGTCCCAAAAGCCTCAACTGACAAGCTAAATCAGCCGCTCAATTGACGTTCAGTCACAAACAGTTAACGGGGCGGTGCGCACAAACCTGTCGTGTGTTTCGTCGTTAACAGGCCCCCCCACCTACCACCATCTACCACTATCACCGTTACCATCACCACTATCACGTTACGCCAACACAGAGAGGATATTCTCCACTGATATATATATATACTATGGATACGAGATTCCCATAAGCCAACCATACAGCCGTTGAAGCCAGTAGAAGAAGGCACTTTCTTTTGCCAGCGCCACCAAATGTCGATGCCGGAACACTGATATTATTTTAGTGTGCGTCTCACTGATGTATATATATATATCAGTGGTGCGTCTGCGCGTGGCGAAGTGAGGCAAAGCGTTGAGCTCCACGGGTGATCGCGGGGTGCGGAGGGAAGCGTAGTTCATAGTCTGACTTTTGATGGCGCCACTTGCAAACTGGCAAAATCTTCTTCTAACGAGCGTCAGGCTTCTCGTATTCATAGTATATATATCAATGATATTCTCTGGCCAACATCGCAATATAACTGAATATAACCAAAGAAACTAACCACCTAACCACTGCTAACCACCATGAACCACCACATGACCACCACACCACCACTATAACCAACAGTTGTAATTTGTAATAATTCCCTAGATTGGTGGTTATAGTTGGTTATCAATTACAACCATCATCGGCGTTGCGCGGCTGTTGCGCAGCGCAATGCAACTTGCGCTTATGGTTGCTGGTTGCGCTCCTAGCTCGTCCAAACTCCAAACTGCCCACCTGTATGCATCTTCTAAATATTTATCTCCAGAATTTTCGAAAAGGTAAATATTGATTTTATATAAGAATGTAGCGAATATTATTTTATGTCGCGTTTTTTTATCATGCTCTCAAATCAAACTTTGAAATCTTTTGAATGTATATTCTCTTTGAATTTTGATTTGATCTCGGTACGGTGATACAGAAGCATTTCGAGATAGAGGTTCAAATGCATGGAACGTCGCGCATCATTGTAATTGTCTTGCAATTGTTGAATAACCAGTTCAAAGTTCAAGCCCATACAGGTTCATCGTTTGACGAGTGTGACGACTGGTGACACGGTGACGACGAGAATTCTTCGTTGCTCTTCGTTTCGTGGCTTCGTGGTCACGTGTGGACTAGTGCGGAGGGATGTATATAATATTTAGTATATGTATATATGATATTAATATGTAAATAGCATGGCAATATGTGGCATCACGGCATATATATATATCACAATATCACGTAACACCGTAACATGTATAACGGACGAGACAATCAGTTCTCGAGTGCTAGAACCTTGATCGTAAAAGTGTTTACTTAAAAATTCTTTTATCGCTTTAAATCGTTGAAAATAGAGATAAATACTGCCGGAGAAATTACGTATAAATACGTGTCCCCCTGGCCCTGGTATTCATATTCGTATGATTTTCGACTGTGTCGGTGATCGATAAACGACGGAGTTATCTCCTATAGACAGATTTGTTTTCTTCGTGTATTTCTATATGTATACATATATACAATGTACAATGTACAATAGAATAGAGCGCGTTCAGTTCGAGAGTCGGAAAATTATGTTTCTTTCTAACTGTAAAGAAATATATAGACAATTTTCGAACGATCTTAAATATTCTCAAAAATATAAATATAGAAAAAAATATATATAACTGACCTTGACGCGATCTTGATTCATTCAGGTTTATCCTTGACCTTACATCTTCCTTGAAGATTCGAATAAAAATAGAAAATTATGATTGTGTCATTTAAATTGAAACGCCCTGACTATTTTCTATAATTTATTTTTTAAGTAAAAACATAATAAAACAAAATCAAAGAACTTGGAATATTATTCGCGGAATATTTTCTCGACGATTTATAATAGCTGAAACGAAATGTATTTACACATAATTTTTCATTTTTGGACGCAGTTCACTTTAAAAAAATGTATCGAATTACAGTAAAAATCGTGTAGTATTTTATTAAAAATATATAAATCTATTTGGTAAGAGATCCTCTTCGTCCATATGCTAAACGTTTTCAATTGCGTATATGGGTATGTGAGCGCATCAGAGGTTCGTAGACATGTAAAGTACACAAAATTATACCAAATTAAGTTTCTCTCGCGGCGTGCAAACTTGTCGCAGATACAAAGGCACTTTGTGAGCTGATATGCGTGTCAAAATCCTGTAACATGTTCGATTAAATCCATCCCAGAATCCCTAGGCACTATACGCATCGCATTAAACAATTTTAAGTAGTACGCAGCGATTTTGTTCTCGAGCTCTCTTCTTTTCGCTTCGGCACATGCCTACAGCAAAATTTTTTCCCTTTATTATTTCGGGGGTGTCTCAGTCAATTTTGTTCTTCCCACCTCTCCTCCGCCACTGTGGAGAACTAGCTCTTCTCTCGCGTAGAACATCACTATTTCCTCCACGCTGACAAAGCACTGCTCGTTTACTTTAGCTGAACCTAATGCGTAACTAAACAAGAAAAATGATATTTTTAAATATAGAATCGTTTTATCGGATTTAAACATATGAGATTTACTTTGACACAGAACTTGGTCTCGCAATTTTATAGACACCTTTACAAGTAATTTGCAAGGAATGATCCCGAACCCGAACCCGAAAATTCAATGCTACCCAAATTCATTTTAAGAGGGTGAAATCGACCCTTGAAAATTCAGCTATTTTTTAGCGTAGAGCTTATCGTTAGTCAGACAATTTTACAACTAGTTCAGTTGTGCCAGTTTTTAACTTATGTCCATAGCCAAAATTTTCTAGAACATTCGGTAACGCCTTGTAGTAACATTTGTTACATGTCACAATACTTTTATGCCACGAATACAGATCGATAAAGTAATCGATAAGCGTAAGGAGGTTTAAGGAACGACATTCCTGCTACATTCTCGCAGAGGCCCGTGCTTAACAATGACGTATGAATATGGGCTACGAATGTGAGTTGTTTTTAACAATGATGAATCATTTTTACCTGTTATCTGGCCTTTTTCTGACCGCGACGTTGTAAACCCTATCTTTGTACCAAAGGACCAGAGCCAAGGGGTTGTTCATGTTTGTGGTTGACGGTCTCAGCAGGAAGTAACCGTCTTGCGGATTTCCGTAAGTATTTCCTAAACGGTATTTCAAATGAGATTAACAACTGCTTCAATAGTACATTCAGGTTCTACAATAAGTTCCTTTTCGAAATAGTTAGGTACAGTTAGGCGCGGTTATTTAAATAAATTTTTCAATGTAGTTTTACATCGAAATTAATCCTTGGGAACTAGTTAGATGATGCCTTCGAGATGCCGAGTGGAAAAGTCCAAACGGACCCGGGCATCGCCATACAAGGGTTAATTAAACCACCCTATTTGTTGCAAGCTTGTTTATTAGAGGGCACATACGTTCTGTAATGAGAGCAGTCGCCTGTTCTCTGGTAACATTGTGGAACCAAGGCTTATCGACGTAGGAGTGTCTTTCAGGGGGCGGCGGCAGTGGCCGAGTGGCTCTTTCCGATGATAACGAGGTGTTGCTGTTCGAGTGTGGCAGTGTCGCTGACTTTTTGTCTGGAGATCGTTCTGTAATCAATAGAGCACACATTCAACCGCTATCGAAATTATCCAAACTGAAAGCACACGTAGTAACGTGTGAGAGGAGTATTCAAGAAATTATAGGTGTACTGTTCAATGATAATAATTAGACACCACGGATCACAAAAATTCGTTTCTTATCTGAATCATTTGAATAGGTTGAAAATAATGTACCAGTAATATTGAATGAATCTAACGTTTCTCCTATTTTATGTTCCACCTACTAATTTCTCTCGTTAATGCACAAAATCGCAGCCTAACAATAACTACAGTTAGGTACGTTTTGGTTTCTTAGTACCATTCCAAATATCTTGCAGCACCGTTAGCTAATGCAGAATTTTGTAATTTTTTCAATTTGTTAGAGATATGGTAGTTTCAGAGAATAGAAGGTTATATGTAGAATGAAAATAGTTTTCGAAGAAGGATGTCTCGATAGCTGAATAACATTCCTTTTTCTAAAATTTCGTTCCCCATCTTTCAACCCCCTGGTTACAATTTAAAATAAGTAAAATGTAAATTACGGAAGAACGACGTTCTAGTTGTAAAATTGAGAAACTGACTTGCTAAGTTGAGCCGAGCTTGAGTGAGAGCAGCTTGGGTGAGACACTCCGAAAGACTAGCCTGTCGGCGTATCGCAGTGTTCAAGGACACGTTTCGTTTCGGATCACCAATGATAGTCGCCATTTCCGGATCGCTATTCTTCTAAAAATGTATCACACTTGCGCAAAATAATTTTGACTTATATTCGCGCGTTTTACAGATGTGCCGTAGTATTGTCTTAGAACGTCTTCCACAAACTGAACGAAGACATTGGATTTGCTAGCTCCGAGTAGAGTTTTTCGAGTATCACGCTTCGCGATATTATTAGTTTAAAAGTTTAAAATGAACTAAACACCCATTGAAAATTCGTTTCGTTAGTAAATCTTTCAGCTGGACAATAATAAAATGTGTATGGTTCCACAAGTATTTAGGGATCGAAGACTTCAGAGACGACTTCGGTCGAACCGACCGCGACCAAATCACTGCGTCGACTGGGTATTTAACTCGGGGACAGTCGGGGACCCCGGACCCGGACCTGGTTGGATGGTAAAGATCAGCAGTCCGTTGGTCCCTCGGCATGGGGTGGTTTTTAAAGTTAGAATTCTACCCTTGCAGGTGTGCATATTTTTGGGCTGTTCCGGGACACGTTCCGAATTTCCAATTTTGGAAGGAACGAGCGATGGATGTTCACCTTGAAATCTCGAGATCCGAAGACCCCACGCCCTACAGTACAGTATGTGTACATATTTAAATTTAAAAAGCTGATGTTGAAAAATATGAGAGAAAATTCGAGTTATTTTTAGGCTTACTTGATTAATCTTTTCTCTCGCGGAGTGGATAACGGTTAAAATATTGCGAACGGGTATAGTTGTAGATGGTTCGTATACCTGGTGGCTCTGGCGGATGGGAGTAACAACACGTTGAAAGGCCCCTTTTAATTCTCACTATCATATCGGACACCTCGTCTGCCAAACGCGCACCCAGACCTCCCAAGAGCTGTTTGCTCAGCCTCAGATAGAAGCAGGAACACATTCCATTACACTGTCTCCGCTTCAGTTTTTTGCGACGATACAATCACGATAAAGTCATCTCCCGTTCGTTGTTTTCTCCTTTAAAATTTCTTAATGGTTTCCTGTTTCTGTTCTATCGATCACCACGGAACGCTTGTCTTTATCGTTGGGCATATCGTACAACTTCAGTCACAGAATTCTAGCAATATATGTATAAACCGTAATTGTTGACATAATTCAATGCTATTATTAACATTTCATACGCTCTGCACTATTTAACGCCATACTTATTTTGTTACTCTTTCTACACATACATATTATTGATTTCACTTTCATCACGAAATTTTTTCAAGAACTTCCTCGTTATTGAGATTATTAAACGAAAGAACATGTATTTACATTAACTTATTTATTTATGAAAATTGATCGCAAGCCGAGCTCGTATTTTCATTCGAAATAAAGTGCACGATAGCTCGGTCCCAACTGGTTGCAATTGCGTCGCGCGGCAGGTTGTACAAGCACCATTTGTCGCGCAGATGCTTACGGGAAGTAAGAATCAACTGACTTTTTATTTCCACCCTACACCCATGGTTTTTACTAACCCTTAACAGGCTGCATCTCTTGCCCAACAGCCACCGACTAATTTCCCTTTTTACTTTTACGGTCATTCTCCCGTTGACGTAACTATTTCATTATACAATATCATGGGAACCGGTTGCTTCCTAATTCACTTCTGTCTTGGACGCAGTGTAATTTGTTCGTATTTTATGAACGCTTGAAACACGTTTCGAGCACAAGAAAGCAAGAAAGTGACAAAGATGGTTTCCAAAATTTACAATAACGTTCGATATTGAAGGATGCAAAGTTAATCTGAACGAAACAGATATGATTTAACTTGAATCGTCAAGCTAAAAACGATTATTTAAGCTAATTTGAGCACATGACTTGTGGAATGATTTGATCGATTAAACGAAGAAGAGCTCAGAAGCCAATCGATACGTTAGCATTCTTTTACAAGTTTTAAAAGATTTCACGATAAGAGACTTGCGCGCCAATTGGCTTTCGAGCTCTCCAAATATTACCAATTATATTATTGTATTCATTATATTTCGGGGATTCTGCTACCAACCTTCCGATTTGTCCAAGCTTGTCCTACTCAACGTTGGAGAAGGACTAGCTGAAGAATGTGGTGGTTTCGCTGGCAATGGCGGGGGCGCAACGGAGCTCGGCCTCCTCTGAGTGGGGCTTAAGTAATAGCCACTATCATCCGGCTGAAATGTCCACAATATCTCCATTCAACTTCCCATCGGTGCGACTATTACAGTAGAGAAGAAGACATTGAAAAGCTTACCGTCTCCGTGATCGACTCGTAAATCTCATACGGATACTCCTCTTCCTCTTCGAAGCTCGTTACGCTAGGCGGCTGATAGACACTTTCCACGGAACTCTGATGGCCGCTCGTCAACGACTGCTTGCTGTCCACCCTGAACATATTCTTCTTTTGATTCTGCTCGATGATTTGCTCGTCGAATGCCTCGTACTCGTCCTCGCTCCCTTCGGTCTGCGCTGGCAAATTAGCCACGAGGTCGAGATTCTTCAGACTCGTCGGAGGCTTCGCTTGATCCTTGCTCGGCTTCTCTATGACCATTGTTTGACCCTTGGGCCTTTTCGGCTCTGGCGGCGGGGGCACTGCCATCCTCCCTGAAAGATTCACAAACATTTATAGTAGAGATCATTTTAACGGCTAAAAAATCGATTGTTTTCTAATGGATTTTTTAACAGTATAAAACCTTAAAAATACTTTCCTAAAACATTATGCTCAAGTTGCAGACTCCTTTGAGTAACACATATCTATATATATACATGGACTGCAGATTCGATGTATGTATTTATAGTAAGAATGAGTAGATTCAATTTCAATAAATTAAATATACTGTTGCACTGTTTTCAATGCTATGAAGTTATGAAGAAACAAAATAAATTTCCATGTACATATGTATCTGCTGTATCTTTTACTTAATGCGGACTATTTTTATTTTGAAAATCCGAAGTCTACACCGAGATCTATGATTTCAACATTTAAGGATTGGAGATCCACTCTTACAACTTGAGTAAAAGAATCGTTGATCGAATAAATCTGTTACTAACTTTGCATCAGACTAGGTACATTCGGTTTCGGTTTTGGTGTCGGTTTTGGAGCAGTATAGAGAAACGATTTCTGCGGCTGACCGTGACCCGCATTCTTCGCTTCAGGCTTCCTCGCCCGCAATGGTTCAGGTTTCGGCCCCATCGTTGGTTTCTTTGTATTCATCAGCTTCAGCTGCTCCTTCAGCTGTTCAGCCAAAGATTTTTCCGCCTGGCTGTGCAATCTGGATACATTCTTCGGAGGTAAGATCCGCGGCTCTTGGAAATTCGCATAAGTGTTCTCGTCCTCCTGAATAGGACCACAGTTTGCGTACGTTCCCTCGTCCTCCTCGTCAAGTTTCGAGATTCCTCCTGCGCTCCCATCATTTAGCTTCTCTGCAGTGCTTTGTAAATTCTTCTGATCAGGTTTGTTTTCTGGATTCGATTGTCCTTTTTGCGTTACCGATAAGGCACTGTCCTCGTTACCTTCGTCCTCGAAGTCTGTTCCCCAGGACCCAGTGTCGCTCAGATGATCGTCTATCTGCGTCACCACGAGCTTCTCCTCGACGAACTTCTCTGGCGATCTTCTTATTTCTTCGATGAATGCCCAAAGACTCCTGAAAAACCGACATTGAAAAGGGAAAGGTTTTTATCATAGATGAATTTATTTTTTCTCTTATATACATATAAAATGTAAACATCAAAAATCTCGCAGGCAAGTCACACCTCCGAATATTTGGCTATGCGTTATAATTGTCAATGACGATGTGTATGCAACAATTACTTTACTTTACTTTACGTCAAAACTGCCCTTGGAGGTTTTTCAATGGCTATCGAACCATTCGGAAGCTGACCGAGGAAAAAATAGTTCCGAGTAAAATTTTGGTAGTTACAGGGTAAATTAGATTTTGCGCTATTCCACGCATTTTCCGGTCTCTGATGCGATCTCCAATTCTAAAATTCCGAGAAAAATGTGACATAAGTAAAATTTTACTCGGAGGGGGTTTCCTTGGTCAGCTTTCGAATGATTCGATAGCCATTGAAAAACCACTGAGGGTAGTTTTGACCATCTTATATAATCGGCTAGGCCCTTAGTTGAATATTTAAAAGTGTTTCTAGCAGAAGCTATAAGAGATTACTCTACTGACTGTATCTACGTCTATGAATGACACATTCTGGAAACGTTCTCTAGAAAAGGTTGAGGAGCTACTTTCAGATACGGTGCAATCATTAGACCAATTTACAAGCTTCCGGTCGGTAGTGTTAAATAGCTAGAACAATCGATCAACTGTAGAATCCCTAATGGTAGTTCGGCAAGACGATTTACGACCCAAGTCGTCGTTAAATCTATTGAGAAGTTATGCGCCGTTCATCATAAATGAACCCGTGTCTGAATGAGTCAATTTACGAGTCCACTTTCACCCAGCATTTTCGGAAAGCAGTGTGCGATCATTTTATTTAAAAAATAGCCGTTTTCACTGGTCAGGTTGGTCTTAGAGTGAAGAAATGTTTTCTGCAACGAGGTTCGTTGACCTGAATTGTCGGTGGCGCGTGCCCTCGACAGTTTCGAGCAACAGATGCAAATGTAGCTCGTCGAGAGCCGCGTTATTGTCAAGTGGAATTTCCTTAATTAAACAAAGACGATAAGTTTCGTAGCGTCCGTGCGATATTGAATGATCGGGCCCGTCCCACACGATAGAATTACGTCCTCCTGGCGCAACTCGACGTCGTCGATAAAACCGAGGAATCGCTTGCCATCACGTATTCCGATTCCGATTTTATTCGAACCATCGAACGATTTTGGTATGCGCGAAACGTATGTGTTGCTTTCTACGGGCATCCTCGCTCGCCAAATTTTTCTTCGACGATTGAACACCGACTTTGCCTAACGCTCACGAATTGCTCAATCGCGAAACAATTTTATTTTGTATAAAGTGAGGGCCCGTCGAACAATTATACAAATCCGGCCGTACGCCGTATTTAACGATCGTTCCCAGAAGTATCGAGCATATTTCGATGCGAACGAGCACACAATTGCAGGAATCGAGGTGGAATCTGAAGGCGTGTCTCACAGAGATTCTTCACGATCGTGTAGATTATAGAGTGTAGAGTGTAGAGTGTAGAAGGAACCGTTAGACCGTGACACAGACTTCGTAATCCGCCTATTTGATGGGAAAAAGCCCGCACTATTCACGGAGAAAATCGGCTACTCGGTTTACATGGCGTTTCTCTTACCATATTAATGGACGTGTGAGGTCACTCTTCCACAGAGCCAGCTTCCCTTCCGTCAAGTGCTGGAATAATTACAATTAATTAAGGGGAGAATAGAGAGCACGCGCCAGCCGGCCCGAAATACGAGCCAGACTGCTATGAATGAAACTCGAGCATCGTCTAAAACCCGCATGCCCGACGAAATCGTTTCAAATAACTCACTTTCCTCGAAACTATTTCACACGAGACCGCTAAAACAGATAGGAAAAATATCGATGTAGAAAACATAGAATGATTCAACGAATTATTTGAGAGATGACAACTTTATTTATTTTGCATACAAATCTATCAAGTCTATGAAGAAGGCGAGTAAGCGAAACCAATATTATCTCCAAACTATTAATAAAATTGGTAAGAAAGTAAACGAATCTCTATTTAGCACCTGTTTGTTGCGAGTTGCGATTCAGGTATTAAAATGTGCAGTCTAGAGTCTAGGGAATTTCAATTTATTATGACCAGATGGAAAAATTTGATCTTTGGAATTTAGTTATTCGGATAAGAAGAAATTCCACTTTTGAACTAACAAATCAGCAGAATTATGGGAAATGAAGCCAGGCATCCGACGCGGCGCGCGGCACGCGGCGGTAAATAGTAAATAGTAAATACCTCCTTTCTCATTCGTTATTCGGATTGTTTCAAAGCTTCGTTGTTAACCTACGGTAACAAGATTTGATCGGTCTCAGTTTACAATGTTCCAGGTACCACGTGATGTCAACAGACTCCAGCTACACACATACATCGTGAATGTTACTCAGCGAACCGCGAAAAGAAGAAAGTCACCTAAGCGATTTATGCCTCGGGCAGGCGATGAGTGAAATTTTTGTTCGAAGAAGAGGTAATCGTTTGAAATAAGTGCAACATTTATAGTTCAAGTTTTTTAAATTCTTTCTAGACTGCGGATTTTTATGCAAAATAAAAATGATCTAAATTAATTGCAAGATACTGTTTTAAATAATTCTACCGAGTTGGAAATAATACGATAGTATACGTATATTTTCAAGTTTTTTACAAAGACGGTATATGTATTTGCGTACGAATCGTATCGTGTTTCTTGCGAATAAGACACGATAGAAAATAGTGATCTTGTATCGAGAAGAAAATATTTGTCCTCTTCCGGTTATGGTTAACTTACCAGTAATTCATCGCCATCAATTCGTCGCTTCGCTATCGTCTTGCAACAATTTTCCAGACCGTTCTGTAAAATGAGGATACTCGAGTAACCAAACAGGATACAAGCCAGCGATAATAACTTCGGAACGTTTTGTAGGCGTATCTTTGTCAAACATTGATGCTATTCGATTCGTGATAGGGGAATATGATTAAAGTTCCGGTAAATAGAGATTTAATGTTCTCGTTACGATAAATACTAATTTTTATCGTGGGACAGCAACTATAGTATACATATTTTACTGTAAACCAAATATAATATAATATAATATTTCAAAATTCTCTCCGCTACTCCATCATTATCAAACATAAAAAACATACACACAAATATCTAATGTACGAAATATAAAAGTACATATTCCCAAAATTGCATAAAAACAGCGATACGATTTTGGTGCATTCATGATTGCATGCTCCAAAGCTGCTAAAAATATGAACGTACATGTGGTGTATATACTCGGACCTCTATTTGTACATACATACTATCATATACATACACAAGACTGATAAGGTGCATGTTACCAGCGATGTCACTATTTGGCAACCAATAAGTCAGTTATAAACAAAGACCCATCGCTATACCTCTATCAACATCGATAACCGTCCGTAAAATTAAACGTGTCCTGATTTGTTAAAATACCCGAACGCAGGATCATTTGTTATCAGTGCAGAATGCAGAGTGCTGCGTACTGCGTGCAATTGACAAATCGGTCAGAGAAAACCGGAATCTAATGCGTATCAGTGGTTGGTAGATGGATCCCGGATAGATATAATATCTATTAAATTCCGAAGCGTTCGATCGGATATCGGATCCGATACAACGCGAGTGTCCAGGATCCCGAATCCCAAAGCGACGCGACGCGACACGACGCGGAGTTCGTTCAACGTTGTCGGCAGAAAGCTTACTCCAGCTTACTCACCTTCTGCAGCAGGCATAACACGTCATTGTTTGTCCAAGTGGAGATCTCCTCTAGGGCGTCGGTCCGCGACAACTTTTTGAACATTGCACCCGCGAGTACGCGAGAGACCGTAACAAAAAAAATCGGCGCACGTGTTCACCGCCCGGTCGCATCTGCATCTGCATCTGGTTTTTGTGGGCGAGGCGGGCGAGGTGTCTTGACAGCCGCTTCGTATTTTCCTTCCTCTCCCTGCCACCCTCTCGACCGATGACGTACCGTCGTACCGTGTGACACGGTCCTGCTGCCATTGGTTACTTTCTTATGGTGCACCTGTTTTACCACACGCGATTCAACAGCGATTCTCAACGCGATAATTCATTCCACCAGGGCCGTATTCACCGCCACCGTAACCGTAATCATAATCCGTAACCCGTAACCTGTACCCCTTTTTTTTTCGATAGAACACCTCTGGAACACGTTCGTACTGTTTAGTTCGTACTGTTCGTAGGAGGATAAGCACGAATAAGCAGGAGTGAAAGAAAAGGCTCTGTAAGCAGCCCCATAGTCGATATCTTGCGAGGATGATATTCGTCGAGGAACAATTTAGCGATACCAGATGCCAGATGCATACTACAAAATAGATATGCAATGCGAATAGCTAATAAATTTACATAAGCGTGCGTGTATACATATTCCTCTGTAGTGTAGAATCTAGAAAATATTGACGACCTTCTGCGCAGAATCGGTAACGGCGGTAACTCGGTAAATCGGAGAACCTCCATATCCATACTCCATCCGCCATCCATGCTGATCCATACATGCCTCCACTCCGCCTCCATTGGCATGACAGTATTCCGATCAGTGCTTCGATTGAGCCCAACTTTTTTCGCGCATGCGCGAGAAAACAGTAACGTATCTACTATTGGGTAGCTGAGCGGCCAGAGCAGTGATGGTACGTAAGGCGCTTTTTTCGCGCATGCGCGACGCTTCTAGCCTCAGACGGCCTCAATCAAGTACGAAGATCGGGTACCTTGGCCGCCCCGCTAATTTCGCAAAATTTATTATGACTTGGTTTTTAAAAATGAATGTATAACATGTGTACGTGTATATACATATATAATAAAAATGTAACAAATACCCCACTGTGCGGCAGCGGCGTAGGGCAGCGCCAAGGCCGCCACAGTTCCCCACAAACTTCGGACGTAGACACGTTCCTGACGAAACTCACGCATGCGCGAAAAAGCGCCTTACGTACCATCACTGGGCCAGAGCCCTGAGGCAGTTATATTGGCAGGAATGTACCAAAATAATCTTACCGGACAAAAAGACTCCAGGACGTGTCCTACGAGTTGCAAAATATATACAAATACACTTGTTATACGTTCATTTTTCAGAATCAAATCATATAAATTTTCTAAAATTCTGCGAGGTGCTCAAGGAACCCTATTTTATCGAGAAGCTTACGTCACTGAGGCTGAAATCGCCGCGCATGTGCGAGAAAAGTTGGACTCAATCGAAGCACTGCCCATAACAATCATAACATAATACATAACTGCTCCATTTAGAACAATTTAGAAGTCGCGTAGACGCTGCAGTCGTTACTAGGTTATGCATGGTGGTTTTCTTTCTTTATTCGTAACGTGTATTCTATAATAAAAAAAAGAAGATAATTTAGTGACAGGATGACTGTCACCGAACTTGGTTCTAAGCAAGAATATGAAAATTATGTCAAGTGAGTAACCATATTTCAAGAGTTCAATTTTTAGAACGTAACTTAACCTTACTTTTCTTCTTGACGTACCGACAACGTATTTTCATTTAAAGATTGTTAGTGTATTGAATTACTGTCGATTTAAAATAATGTTATTAGTGTTCTTTTTAAACTCATGCGACGATGGACATATTCTCTTTATAAATTAGCTCTTCGTTAGAATGGAAATTCTCCTCGGTTCGAAAGTCACGAGTTTTTAGCGATATAGTTTCGCGACCAAATAGCAAGACTTTGGTACTGCGGCTATGACAATTTCTCCAAATGATGCAACGACGATTCATTCGATTTTCTTTTCCTGTTTCCACAGTGACCTTTACTACATAAATAAAGATAATGTTATCGGAACAGAGAAATATTTCTTAAAACTCGTGTGTTGCTTCAAGTCGATTTAGAAAAGAAAAATTATTGCCCGAAATAATCGAATTATATATAATTATAAAATTGTATCGGCATCGATCGATGCCTGCGAATTAACTTGTATCGTCGTTGTTTGTTTATCACATCAGGTCGCAGGAGCTATCCGTCATTCATTTCCACGCGCCATGGGCCGATCAGTGCTCTCAAATAAACGATGTAATAGGTGAAATGAGCAAACTGCCCGAATACAAAGGGGTCAAGTTCGCTAAGATCGAAGCCGAGAAAGTGCCTGACGTGTCTTTAAAGGCTGGTATCACGGCAGTGCCAACGGTAATTCTGGCCAAAAACGACTCCATAGTCGATAGAATCGACGGAGCTAATCCCTCTGCCATCTCGGATAAGATAAAACGTCATTCCGTTAGCAAAGACTCGATTCCGCTGGAAGAATGTAAACCGAAACAGAACCTCGAAGATAGGCTGAAGAAATTAATAAATCAAGCGCCTTGTATGTTATTTATGAAAGGAAATCCTGCGAATCCACGCTGCGGCTTCTCTAAAACGATAACCTCCATCTTGGACTCCTGCAACGCTAATTATCAGTCGTTCGATATCCTTCAAGATAACGATGTTAGGGAAGGATTGAAGAAATTCAGTAATTGGCCGACGTATCCACAATTATACGTAAACGGGGAGCTGATCGGCGGATTGGACATTATCAAAGAAATGAACGAAGCTGGAGAATTGGAGAGCATGCTGCCTAAGAAAAGTTAATGTATAGAAATGTGAGTTTGATTCTATTCAGAATTATTGTTTTTATTAACTATTGGTTTCCGGTAACCAATACAACATCAGGTTGTATATGACAGAACAATTTTGTTTTTATTCCAGATATTAACAACGGCTGATTACTATTTCTCTATGTCTATTCTTAAATTATTTTCAATCGATTACGGAAACATCAATTTGTTGTGTGAAATGCGTAATAAATTAAATAAGTCAAAAATGGTTTTTCTATAAATCCTGCTTTTTACGGTAAGGAGTACGCATACCTTTATTGTTAGAAAAGTATTTTCAGTTGTTCAAGTATTATTAAATTTATTAACAATATAATAATGTACATACGTTCTGTTCTAGTTTCGCTGTTCATTAGATCAAATCTTTTCATGTATTTGTACAGATTTCTCTCTTTACTGAAAATCTCAAAATCTCAACATGTATCAAATCATGTATTACAAGGGTCAGTTTCATTTAAAATTCTATCCAAGTCTATCGAGACAAACAGTTCCCAATTTAGTTAGTTTTCTTTTTATTCTTTGTACCAATTTTCGCACCTTTCTTCGCGCTTTTAATAATACCTTGAAATTTGCTTGCGTTCTTCTTCTTTTTCCTAAAAATCAATCATACGAACACCGTATAATAAAGGAACGAACGAAATATGTACATGAAATCTGAAATATGTAGTATTACATATTTACCTCTTGTTCAATGCCGATCTTGACAAAGGTATGTACGCATATGGTTCTGGCTTTCCCTTCTTTTTAATGTCACCGATAGCTTTTTGTGCTTTGTATTCGATTCCTGGTACGTGGTTCGCTTTCTCCTTCTTCAATGGTCTGTGAATACCCGACCCTCCAGCTATAAATAACAAAACATTAATGCTGAACCATGCTAAACATATTTTTTATGACTACACCCTCCACTTTCGCCTCCGTCCGGGCGGGTTGCGTCTTGCGCCCGACCACTGGCGGTATACCTGAAGAGGTTGTTATAGCAGACAAAAAACGCGCACGGATCAGCCTCGAACCGGCCGATTATTTATTACTACACCACCGCGCTCCGACAACTTCAAACCCCCCCCGACAGATAGACGACACGTGCGAGTTTGCGACAGACCCATCGAATCAGATCGATGGGATCATACACGCATACTTTTCTATAGATGAATGGATGGATAGATTACCTTGGTATTTCGATGTAGTTGAACTTTTTAAGCTAACGTTATCGATGTTGTCACTAAATTTACGCTTTCTACCCATTTCTTGTGCTGTCACCGTAGACTGACCATCATCGACATCTTCTAAAACGGTAAATTAATTGACTACATATTTCTCCATCTAGTAATAGATGACAGGTTTTTGTATCTTACCATAATCATCCTCCGAATCACTATGTAGAAGCAGCGTTTTCTTCTTCCTCTTAATCTTAAATTCATCGTCCCTTTCGTAACCATCTGCGATAATTATGCGTCCATCCGGAGCAGTCTTAAATCCACGATCCTTCGTTTTCAATTCTCCTGGTTTTAGAAATTCAGGCTGTGTTGCTGTAAAAACATAATTTTTTAGCAATCAGATTTTATGTTAACTGTTAAGGTATAGTACCGACGTTGCAATAAAGTCTTACTGGAAATATTTCTAGCAGCAGCAGGATCGATAAGATCAACAATTTCCTCGTTCTCCTGAATCCAAGCCTCTTTTCTCGACGTACGCTTCTTGTTTTTCTTTGGTTCCACATTTTCCGTGCCGTTATACTCGTCCTCGCTATCAGCCAGTACTTCCTCTATGCTATATACATATATATATAAGATGACAATGGTAACATTGAAAAATTCAAAAGATACATATGTACCATATATCGTGTTTACGTTACCTCTTAGGTCTCCTCTTCGCATTGAATTCGTCCTCATCCTTGACATCTTTGGATTTCTTCAATTCTCTGTTCTTCTTCTTCGCTTCTTCCAATTTATTTATATTCTTCAATCTCTTGTGCAGTATTACGTTGGAAGAAGGTATCATGCCCAAGATCGATCCCATTCCGTATTTTCTTAATAATTTCACCAGAATGTCTCTTACCTTTTGCCGGAAGTGTCTCTGGCAATCCTCGTTCACGCTACATAGAGCTTCGATCTGTAATTTGATAAACATACACAGTCAGTCTCATGATTGATGGGACACACTTTAAACCGAAATAACTTTGTTAGAAATGTGAACTTGCCAATTTAGGTAAAGTCGATGCAATAATGGGAGAAGGCATAACCGTAATGTACACTTTAATGTAAGATAATGCAGATTCTGTGATCTCCCTGGTGGGACTCGATGCAAGCTTACACGCGTATTCCAATATTTCTTGAATTGTTTCTACTCCCAAGGATCCTTTTTTTGAAGAAGCAAAAGTGAGCATCGTTACGCGTTACGAGACTTTAAAGTTCTGCTTTATAATCACTTACCATTATAGTGATAAGTAAGGGACGCGAGCCCCAATATCGAAACGGTACAGTAATTTTGCGTTCCACCCAAACCGACCATCAACATAGTCACATAATGCTTCAAATGTTCCGGATTGTCTAAAAATTTCTCTGCGATAGTGTTCAACAGTTTATAGGCAGAGATTCTGCATTTTGCGTTCAATTCCTTTAAATGTACTACTGCCTCGGGTACCACTGCTTCTAAGAATTTAGTATGGTCCAGTTGTGGGTGGATTTTAACTATGTGAGTTAAACATCTGAGTCGAGCCTTATATATACATATATATATATAATAAGAATTAATATATTTCGATAGAGATATTATATTCATTAAAATTTTGATTTTCCGTCGATATACATACTACGATCGATACTCACTCCTTTGCTTGGCTTTGCAACCTCCGTTGCCGTAGATATTAACAGTTTTTGGATTTCGCGCCTGTGCTGTTGTACAAACGCTTTGCATATTTCTTTCTCGCTACCACAGATATCTTCTAAAAATCTAAACAGTTGTGTATATTGAATCGTATATGGCTGCTTGTTTGCAAAATACATGTATAATAATCAGTAAATATATGTTTAGCAACGTTACCTATATGCTTTTTTCTGTTCTTTTATTTTTGCACTTGTTTTGAGCACCGGTGTGCATATATCGTAGAAAGCCTTTATTCTATCAACGTCGGTGTATTCGATTAACGCTCTTATTATATCGTGAACACTTTCTTTGAAGAAATCATCGGCATTAGGTTCGTTCAACCTAGTCAGTGCACGATCGTACAATTCGTTTATCAACGGAGTGCTTGTAATACTAATGTACATCTATATATAGGAGACAGAATAGATTAAATTAATATGATTATTTAGTATGTAATTAAATCTACGTTGTTTATGGCTTACCTTAAGTGTCTCGTACGCAGCGAGACGCTGGCCTTCTTCGTCTGTTCCATTCGGTTTAATCGTGTACTGATTTAAAAAAAGCGGCACAAAATTCTTTGCGAATTTCGAAAGTTCCGCTATGTCTTCTTCGTTAGAATCTTCCATTGCTTTAGTAATTAATTTTCTTATAGCGGACATTATATAGAATCGTAACTCTTTATTATTGCTGAACGTCATTCCCAGCATCTTGGCGATATTCTAAAATAATATTGTTACGATTGCTACGATACATATATTATATTCGATATATGGTATGTAGTACTTACCTTAAAATTATCTTTCACATCTGTGGCATTGTGACAGATACTTGGCAGAACCGCCCATATTTGGATAATCAAAAATTCGTAAGTTTTTCCTCCTATTGGTTCGGCAGCTCTCGTCCTAAAATTATCGCGGGCATCACAACTTTTGCACCGATCTAATAGTACAGATAGACTGGACTATCGTGTAAAAATATTTGAATATACTGACTCGCATAGCGTGGTTAGCGGTAGCAATATGTTCATGAAGAAGGACAATGTTCCTTCCGTTATGCAGTCCTTTAGCAGTGGTAGCAGCCAGGTTCTTTTTAAATTGATCTCATTGTTCGGCAACTACAAAAGACATTTTTCTATACGTATAATTTGGCCGAAACACTAATTTCATCGCGTTTATACTCGTAAATATTAGAAATTTTCAAATTGATCCCCTACTTTCAATGGAATTAAAGTGAGTACTGTTTGCGGACCCAATGATCTTATAGCGGCTCCGATAGCGTATTCGGCATCAGTTTTAGATGAGAAATTATAGGAATCGCGCAAGTCGGCAACAGTTTTCAATACATTTATTAATGTAGAACTTCTCGATCTACCAGCCACCTAGAATAAAAAGAGAAAGTATTATTTAAATAGTGGATGCACGAGTAAAATACACTGATTACCTGGAATAGTACGGCTATTAAATGTAGAATATAATACCACGCTTCCAAGTACTGGAAACTTAGACCTTTTTGCATTACAAGGATTACCTGGTCGATCGCAGTGCTATACCTAACGATAAACAATTGTCGACACATTATTAATATGATGGTACACAACAATATGTTAAAATCAGTTAAAAAATCACAATTCTGATATTTACTTTCTTATGAGCTCTTCGGTTTCACATATTTTGCCAATGCAATCTTGCAACAATATTTTAATGGTGTGCGACGAACCAGATACAACTTCTCTTCTATCAGAGAGCCAAAGGTCTACACATTTCTCCAACATTTTTGGCAAAATAGTAGCACATAAATTCAGGGAATTGCTGGAAATAAAGTGAAAAAATTGATGGTATTGTTGGTATCGATCAGATTAAAAATCGAAAATTCAATTGACAGTTTCTACAGACTTGGCCAGGCACAAATGGGCTTCTTGCATGACTGCTAGCCATGCAAGGGTTGGCTGTGTATCCGTTGCAGGAGGCTGGTAGTCGTAGAGAGCAGTAATTAGTTGCGCATTCCTTTGAGCCGGCAGAATAGCTTCTAGGGGTCGGGAAACAAATAATCCGTGGAAGGTTTGAAGACAACACGATGTTATTAAAACGTTTTTCATTCCCATAATTCTTAATAACACTTCAGAAATCATCTGAAAGCATATTTGAATCGTGTGTAACGTGTAATGGAATCATTTAAATATCTGCCTTATTCATTGCTGTCGAACAGAAAATTTCGCTAAAAACAAATGACTTTCAGAAAAAGTTGTATGTAAATACATACTTCCCTTGTAAAATAGCGTAATTGCATACTGGAAATTTGTATACGACAGTAAATAAGGTAAATATTCAAATGTTCTCATTTAGTCGTTGCATTCTGTATTATATGGTAATATAACGGTAAATATTTAACACGCACCTTCACATGTGGTTTTGGTAAGTGATGAGTGATATCTTTCAATAATGTGAGCGTATGAAGGACACTGGTGACGCTACCCGGCTCGGAACTAAATTGCAATTGATTGTAACAGTGTTTCGCGATCCGCGGTGAACCAGGGTGGTACAGCGGTGGTTCATCGCATTTCATGATTTCACTTCCTACCATTTAATAAAGCGGTTCCATCAAATATTTCGATTCTTGAATCAAGATATCTTTCAAGATATGCGTTACTTTTACGTTTTGTACAACGTACCTTTCAATATGGCACATAACCCGTGTTGAGCTGCTTTCCTTACTTTTGGTTTACTGTGCGTAACAAATGCTAGAATAGCGTCCAACACTTGCATAGTCGATGAATTCGACCATGTAGCCTCCTCTAACGCGCGGAGAAGTAGAGACAAACAATGAATGCACTGAAACAGAATTACGTTATGTATTTAGTATTTCGCGATATTCGAAATAGAATTAAACAATGAATATTTTGCGACATTTAAAATTTAAGCGATACACAGACTTACGTGACGCAGTATTAGGAATTCTTCCGACGAGGCATGCTTGGACAGAATATCTAAAAATATTTTACTGGCTGCGCTAAACTGTACATTCAGGACATTCTTGGGAACAGTCTTCAGACCCATTCCTAGCAGAGAAAGCGTAGCTGCGATCGACGTGTCTGATTCGATCGCCTCCAAGGTGCTCATCTATTAAATATCAACATATTAAATGAATTTTCATATTCGAAAAACCTAACGAAATTCTCTACGCATACCAAGGCAGCAAAATATTCTGTGGATGTTTCGCTTCCGCCGTTCTGCTTGATTACTTCTGTTACCGCCGAGAGCACAGCTAACATTTCCTTGTGCAAAAGCGACTTTGACTGGAAGTGATTTAAAAATCTGCAAGATAGATAATAATTTCAATTTCACAGGAAGAAATTGCTGCGTTTAACGCCGGGGGCTGACAAGACGCGCTGTAATATCTTCAATTTACGATTAATTTCTTTAGGTATACATATATTATCTATAAAGAAATGATTAAAAATTTAGATAGACGCGATCTCGTTATTTTTATGAGGCAACGTAGAACAATTGCTTTTAGCACTCTGTAAACTGAGCGTTAAAAATATTTCTGTTACGTCTCCGGATCAAATTGTTGGAAGACCAACTACATATATCAATTATCGATTACTTGCCTGTTAAAGGACATGTTAGAGCAATTACTATAATTACTGGCAAACGTGTCATAAGTATTAGCTGTAGATTCTGTTTGAGCATCCGAATGATCTTCGTCCAGATCAAGCTTCTCAAACTGAGGACCGATGCTTTGAATAGCATCGTGCTTCTCCAAATCATGTTTTGTCAGACCAGGCTTGGCTGCAATGAAAAATTAAGATTTGAGTGAAATATCGACGAAACAGGGTTAGAGAACGTGAAATGGAATAGAATTAAACGAACCTGGCGCATCTTTGAAAAACATCCATGCCGCCTGTTCACGGTGTTTTTTCGTTTCTGGATTACTACTCGAACTTTGTCCTTTCGGCCAGCGTTTCGCATTTTGTCTGCTGCTCAAACGTGGCCCTAGTTTACCCATTTTTAATCGAGTTAAATATGCTTTCCTTTCAAGTCGATTCTGATTTATTTTCACCGAGTTTATAACCGATATTAACGTCAATGGTGCAACAAGGTTAACTTCATCTTGCACGTGCATCAACGAAATATTGTCTCAGCTCGGTCAGTATATGTAGTCAGTCACTAATGTCGGTAATGGTGTATCAATGATTTCAAAAAGATGGCGCAGCGAAAGGCTGTCGGCATGGTCGGTATTGGTCGGTATGCTTTACACTACTTTCAGTGGTGTTTCACATTGTTTCAGTTTCAGTCAAACTCACTCACAGTCAAACTACACGTTGTCGTTGTCAATTCTCAAGTCTAAAGTACTACGCAAACAAATGGTGCAAACTTGTTGCATCTTGTCTTTCTTTTAAACCCAAATGCTCCTATCATAAAGTGTGATCCTCCACCTTTAATTTGAGCCTTCGAACGTTCGAAAATTTCAATTGGAATGCATACTACAATTGGTTTGAAAAATTATACATAGTACGAATTACGAATTGCGTGACGTCACTAGTTACCCTGTTTGTTGGTAAATATAATAAATACGTTAGAGGGACAGTTCATTTTTCACATCATATTTGATTGACGGGGCACGTTGGACGAATCCGCCTTCCCTCCCTTCTGCTCTGGTTCGAATTCAGGGGCAATCGCCGATCGATTCGGAGGGGACTCTGTTCGGATCTCTCACCCCTCTCCGCCAATGAAAAATTCGCGAGGGTAGCCGTGCCGCCGCGCCGTACCTGCGACCCTGCGACCCAAGGGTTCGGTTCGACCCCGCGCCGCGCCGCGGTGTCAATAGACCGTGTCAACGCGTCATTTCGTCATTTGTTATCGAGACGCAGAAAATGTAAATTGTACAAGTGTACGATGCAACCACGGTGACCGTTACGTGGCGAGTACCGTTCTCTTCTCCTTTCATCCTCTCGCGATAGATATCAAGTATTTATTTAATTTCAATTTCTTCTCGAATCGTGATAATTTCTTTTTGTGTCACGACGTGAAAACTGCTTCTACTTTCCGTATATTGCCTAGAAAACATGCTTTTTTCGAATTTTACCATTTTTGTCCGCACGAGCATTTCTTTATGCCTTATGTTGTGCCAATACAAGAAATATTTGTCAAACAAATTCGAGCGGTATCGACCAACATGTACGTCGAATATGTACGTATGAATATTATTATATTTATTTCAAGGTTTTCAAGTCCGCTCATGTATTTTTGCATATACTTACATACTATACTATGCGTACTATATACATATATGGTTAATTAGGCTACCTGCAGAAATGAGCGAAACAGTTAATTTTGAAGTAAAAACCTTAAATAGCCACACGTTTATTATCAGAAATTATAGAAAATATATTTAATGATATGTACTTTACATCTGGATTCAATGAAACAATTTAAATTTGAAATGAATTTAGCTATTAGGAAAATTTGAATATTACATTGAAACAACGCAACGCGCGTCGACGAATTTCATACTGTACTTTGAAATTTGTTAGTAGTTATTTGCAACGGAAACGGAAGATGAGATCGCGAGTGGAATTAAAGCTGGAAAGGCACAAGAACTATGTATGTATGTATATGTATAGCACTCTGATTGTGAACAGCAGCCGATGTATTAACTTGAAAGATCCGCGATTTGCCGGAGTTTCCTCGGCAAACGGCAGCACTGTAAATAAAGACGAACGGAGGGAAATTGAGGGAGAATAGTGCAATTGGACTTGTTCGGTAACCCGGCACGTCTCGAGCTCATTCTCGCCTCCATACAGACACCGGCAAATTACATTAGAGGAGCGTTTAGTTAATCCACGGGAACTGCGCGAATGGCACGGTACCCTGGTTTTCGAGCACTTCGATTCGATTCGCCAAGGATGAATCTCCATGCCCGGCGGTGTCATCGGTGACGCAGTAGCTAGACGCAAAGAGTGCCGTATCGATTCCGTGACGTCATTGAACACCGTTCTACGCAACGGATGCGGACCATCCGGTTCGTCAGAATTCTTCTCGGTGATCCATCCGGTCTCCTACTTACCTAATACTAGATTTTAGGCAAACTATCGGTTAAGTCGAGACGCAATATGATATTATTATTGTTTCGAATGTCCCCGTTAATCGCTCGTTAACGCGCAAGCATCTAAATCAGAAAACTGCATCGCCACGAATCCAGTCGCGATTAGTTTTCCATTTCGTTGGCTCGTTCAGCGCAACACTATACAATACATATGTATGTACATACGACAGCTTGTTTAACGTTTCAGTGTGCCTGTGAACGCGTTCAGTTCCCTCGATCATATTTTAGTTGACTTTCAATTTAGAACGGCCATAGAATGTAATTAGGCGTGTACCTAATCCGCGAATGGTTTCTCAGCTTTCACAATTCACATTAACGGTAGATCAGAAGAAAATGATCGTTTTATGATCCTTCTTCGGGATCGGGAACGGTGCTAGTCGCACATTCACAATGAACTGGTCGCGTCCATTCACCGGGAACCTAATGTTTCCTTATTAGTAGCCATTACCGGTAATATCGCCTCGCATAAACGTGTAAACTCGAAAGATAAGACCCGCGACTCCATGGAAAAAATGATACCAATGTATTTACATACAACCGACTCATGCTGTACAACGTTTAATAGTATTCCCGGAGGGTTGACCGCGCGAAGGTTGGTACCGCCACACGAATTTGCATGTTTAATGAACCATTGCTCGAGGAATGTTGCAAAAATGTGACAGCGAAACGGGAAGAAAAAAGTAATGGTAACGCAAGAGACCGACGCGCGGTGATTATGCGATTCTGAAATTTTCTTCGAGAGAGAACTGAAACAAGAAAGAAATTCCACGGTTAACGCGAGGCTATTGTTTTGTCCCGTTATCGAGACAATTTCGTGAAAACGGTATTTGCTAAGGTAGTATACCGGTATTTTCGGTATTAGCTATAAATAATAAATATTTTTTAGGGCATCTACATACTCTTATTTGAAATACGTTCGTCACTGGCGGTGTGTGTGTGTGCGCCGATCAAAGCACATTGCCGCGGTGTGACTGTTGAAGCCACTGCGCTCTTTTCGGCGTGGTATCGATGCCGCTGTATTCTTTGCAACATTGCGGCGATGAACGACAACGTTTGAGGCATTTTTCTGCCTATAAAAATTAAGTTCGTCGTCAATTTTCACAAAAACGTTTATGAAAACCAAACACAAACCTATCCAGAAGAATTCGTTGAAGATGATGTTGATGTTAATATCGAAAAAGAATTGTCTGTCGACAAGAAATTAAAATTAGCTATAAATAAAAAAATGACCACGGACAATAATACAAAAATAATACAGAAAATAGATTTATCCAAAACCGTCAGACGAGAGACCGAGTTGTTAGAAGATGAAGGACATCGAGAAAAATATTTCGAGAAAGTATATCGCTCATTGTATTAACAGTATGTATGTATGTACCACCAACCAGCGCAGCGTGGATGCGGAAAAAACACTTTCAACTGCAGGTAATTTGTGCAAAATATGTTTTTTACAATCACATTTCAAAAATATCAAGTTAATAAAATAGTTAACGTTTTTTTCTATTAAATAACTGTGTTTTTGTACCTTCATGAAAATTCCTAATATGTACCAGTATTAATACTGGTATACCGGTATAGCGTTTAAAAAAATACCAAATACATTGATTGTATTTTTGGTCCGGTATTGCAATCCCTAATCGCTTAGTAAAAATTTTAAGGAAGTTGATAATACATTGCTTAAAGATAATATTACATTCTTCAACGAAGACGAATTCAACGGACAAAGAACATATGATGAAATGTTATTTTGCGAGACTCAGGATAACATGAGACGTAAAAGCAGGTTTACATACTTTGTACGAATCTGTCAACTAAGTATTTTTGTTAATTTGATTATGCTAGCGCATTCTGCGATTATGCTGCGCCACCATGGAAAACACGTCTGAAATACGAGAATAGCGATTGAAATAACTGCAAGCCTTTAGTTTTCAGGTCAGTCTTCAACATCGATCAATTTCGAGTTTCTTTGTCTCTGTAATCCTGACTAATTGGTTTGTATATATTTTGTATCTGTAGAATATGTAGAGTGACAATAGAAATATTTTGATCGTTTTTGCGTACTTTGACGCGATTTTGATTGATTCAGCAGAGAGATCGGTTGATAGTATGTGCAATAGTGGTTCAGTTTAATATCGCTCACGCTCACGGCCACGCTCATGCTTCATGCTCATGCTCACGCGGTTAATTCACGTCCAACGGGGCAACAGGAGAACGGGAGAACATCGTGACAAGAGCACAAAAGAGGCACACACCTGGGCAAGAAGGGACTTTCGAGTTTCGAGGGATGGAAACCGAATCGACGCGACGCGCGACGGTCCTTGTGCTTCTTTTCGTAGGGCGATCTCGCACCCTTTTATACCGGGAACCGGGATCCTCCCTTTTGTCTAACTATGCGGAGTCCTTGGTCCAGACCCAGCTGCAGGCTCTTTTGTGTCCAGGGTCCAATGTTCGAGACAACTTTCGATGGTACCGCGGGGCACGTGCAGCCTTGAGTTCTCTCCGCTTTGTGGCGGAGGTCGCTACGCCTTCGACAACCTAATTTCTTAACAATCGGTAAACCGCAAATAACAGTTTGTAGATTAGCAATAAAAAAACTTTAGGAGCCGAGTTGGAGGCACTGCATGGAGTTGAATCGAATTTTGCTTCCGTAGTTAAGGAGCCCCGTTAAGCGAACAGGTAATATAACAATATTATAGAATTATTAATGCAATATAATATGTACTACATATGTACGCATACACGTGAAGATTCGCAAGACTAATGATTGCAAACTTGGTTATAGCGCAACGGGGAGTATAGAATTATCGCAATGATTAAACAATTTAATTATGTAGAGTGTAGAGTATGCAATAGTTGTGGTGGTGTCTTGTAAATGACGGCATATCGACATATCGATGTTACGTCGCCGTAGATTAGAATTGTAAGAATGTATTACATATTAGTAAAAAAGTTTCTTCATGTTTTTGTGATTTTATTGAAATTGCAAGATAACAAGTGGAGCGAATACACAATTGATCTAAAGATTCAGGGTACTCTTCGTGTCTCATCGGAACTACATTATTGTTTACTCGGTAATTCTCGGTGATTCTCTCGTCTGCGAGATGGTCATCGAAAGTGATCGAGAAACAAGATTATGCAATCTGCAAATAATGAACGATATATACATGTAGAGTGAGTCACGAAGCGTGATCAGTTTCCAATTAGATTACTCTGTTGCTAGCGGTTCGATCGGAAATTTTATTAGCTAAAATAGACAACCTTTTTTTTCCAGAGTTATCAAGGTCTCTTTCAGTTTTTTATAGGTGAACCTACAGTTTTTTCAGAAAGAAATATTTGTTACGATTAGAGAGAAACCTAATCCAGACACCTAACCCCGAATTTTTAGCGATTTCTCAAAATTGTTGGATAACCTTCCATGGGTACCTAAACTCGTTAACATATGTATCGTTTAAATAACATTCGATGCGGCCAAAGACAGTCATCGTTCGTTATTTAACTCACCATTTGAAACAATGAATATTCGTACGAGTTTAAAACAGACATGTTCCTGCCGTTCCTGGAAAGGTGATAGACACACATTGCCGGTAATATTGCCGGTAATATTAACTATTAATATTTTACCTGAAGGAGTACGACGACCTAACGAACGTGTGACGTGTCCGCGTCGCGTCGCGTCGCGTCGCGTCGCGTCGCGTCGCGTCGTCTCGGCACGTCAAGAGATAAATTTTCAAGCAAACTAATAACTAATTCATCGAACCGTACAACTCACGGAATTTGCACGTTTGGAAATTTCTGCGAAGGAAAAACGCAAGGAAGCAGAAGAACCGAGACGGACGCGTGACACATTGATTTTAATTGGATCAGAGATGGCGGGTGTTTCCCCACGTTCCACCGATCGATGAAAAGAACGATTCTCGCGGAAAAATCTCGGGAAAGCACGTACCGATCTTTAATGACGTCTGCCATCGAGGAAATTCGCGGCATCGCGTCGCGTCGTTACCCCAGATTACGTTAATATCGTTCCGTTCTCGTAAGTTCTTCAAAAATAACGTTCATTCATGAATCGTCACGATCCTACCTAAAAGGGCTAAAAGTCTGCTCCATTGAAGAAAACATCGTATCGGCGCGACACTTGTTCAATTAAACTGCAAGTGGTAAATAAACTTTTCGATTCCATCAACGAAGATAGAGTTTCACTCGCAGCAGTTTTACCGAACACGGCTCCGGCAATAGCGTTTGATCGCGCAACAAGTGAAAACAAAATCGTTCCTCCGCAGCACATAAGCGCAACAAGGTCTCCTGCTCCCTGCTCCCTGCTCCCTGTTCCTTGCTCCCTGCTCCCTGCTTCGGGATATGCTACTTTTTATTATCATTCGCGTGTACTGTTTGTAATCCCGCGAATGCAACATTTCTCACGTATCTATCTATTACATTGTAAAATAACTGCAGTTTCTTCAGTTGTCCTGCTAGGACGCGCAGCGTGGTTAAGTTACCGTTTTTACGGGACATTTTTCATACTTTTTGGATCTTGTAATTTTTTTTTTCAACTGTTTGAAATTGCACCTTCTCATTTTTGCCATTAACGTAGAAAAAATACGTATGTAATCTGAGATTATCTTGCAATGTGGAATGGAAATTTTATGCAGGTCATAAATTATTTGCTATTATCGCTATGTTTTAATTTAGTTGAAAATAATGCGAGCAAAATGTTGAACAACGTCGCAGAGATAGTGCATTTACCAATGTATTAATTATTATCGGTTGATAAGATTGGTCAATAGGTCGTCAAAGTAGAGTATGTACGTACAATATACACAATATACATACAATGTACTATGAAGAAGGCCATTATCCTACGACTGATCGGAACAGGAAAGTAGGAGAAGTAGCCACATCATAAGTTCACGGCCTGCCAGTTCGTCAACCCTAATTTAGATCATAAATTTATCCATTACTGGTCTTCGCGACTTGAACTAGACTGTGAATCTTGTGCACTTGTCCGTCGTGTACCCGAAATTCCGAAACACAACGAAACGACTTGCGACTTTTCAATGAAAATTTATTCTCATTCCACTTTTGACTTTGACGCGACGAATCGGTAACCACGAAAATCAGGTGGAATCAAACTACATACATACATACATACATACATACATACATACATACATACATACATACGTAGTCTCTCGAGATGTATCAGCAGAAAATATTAATTTTCAAGTTTGAAATTTCACCGATTACAAGATTAGAATGCGTTGCAAATTCGGATTAAGCAAAACGGAAGTGGCGAGTGTCGACTGACTTGATGTGCAAATGCTACGGGCAGCTTGTTGAGAACTGATTATAAACGATGCTTATCGTCGGTAAAAGCCGCGAGATATACATGTATGTATGTATGTACATAGGTACGGTATGTAGTATGTATAAAAAAAACTATGCGTAATGCGCCGCACCGCTCCGCGGTAGACAGCCGATAGACTAATCGATACAGATTACCCGTGCATCGTGCGATGCAGTTACAGGTTACAGGTGCGTCTGTATAATATACAGGGTGTACACTAATTACCAATTTAACGAATAATTTTCAACAACTGGATAGATTGAATATAACTGATTTTACTTAACCGCGAATCACATTAAAATCAAAATAAAAGAATATAAATTTCGTAAAATGGTCTGGGTTAGGTCAATTTAATGTGTATCATTGTATTGTATTAATTATGAATTTGTTTAATATACCGTAGAATGCAGAAGGTGAATCTTGTTTTATGTTTCTTAACACATGGATATAAGTTGATAACGATAATACATATTGATGAAATACTGGATATGGAACAACTATTCACTGATATAAATTATTAATTCATTAATATCACCGCTATGATAGACATGCTTATTCGTATTAACTCATAAAACGATTAATTGATAAAAACCGTTTTTGGCCAGAATGTGCTCGAAAAGCCCACGATCGACAGGACTAACACAGCAGCCCGCCACAACTCTTTCACATACACGCATACACCATACACCGTTCTTACGCTGTAGCGAGTGTAACGTAGGCGCACCACGGTTACACGGCGAATTGAGGGAGCGCGAGAGAGAGAGAGAGAGAGAGAGAGAGAGAGAGAGAGAGAGAGAGAGAGAAGAGGAGGAGGAGGAGAAGAAGAGGAGGAGAGAAGGAGAGAAGGAAAGAGCAGACGACATGCGCCAGCCCTCGTTCGTAGCACGTTATAATGCGCGAAGCCCTCGGACTGAACGGCCGTTCGACAACAGTCATTCAGAGCAGAGTTGAGACTGGTGCGCTGTTCGGTTCGGTTCGGTTCGGTTCGGTTCGGTTCGATTCGATTCGATTCGATTCGATTCAATTCGGTTGATTTGGTTTGGTGGCTCTCGACCCGCGTGTCCCATCGTGCTCGATCGCGAAATCGATCCGCTTCCGTACGCGTCGTCCGAGAACCTGAGAACGGGTTCGATTACCTGACAGAGAATTTGAGAAAGAAGCACGGACACCGATCGACCACGAGGTGCACGGGAAACGATGCTCTGAGGGTGGACCCTGTGCAAACGCCGCGCCGAACCACAAGCCCCCCCGCAATCGACTCGTGATCAGTGACACTTTTTCCCTCGGCAAATCCTCCCAGCTGGCCACGGAGCACACAGACACAAAGGTAAGTGATGCAATCAGGTCCTCGGATCGCGTGCCGCTACGCCAACCGTCCGCGGTAGCTTCTTCGACGAAATCTTGAGTGAAAAGTGAATGCCAACTGGTGCGAACAGTGACAAAACATTTCCTCGAACAACCATCGTTCACGCGAGACTTGCCCACCGCCACCGAACAAATTCCACGTGGAAACAACATATCGTTCGTCGCTTCCTACCGTTTTTCGAGGGGTTTAGAATTCAGTACATATTCGTGTGTTAACGTTGGTTTGCGATAGGTTTAATTGTTTTTCTGTAAGGATTTGGTTAGCGAGTTTGCTTGACTCGATGGATAATTGACAAGTGGTTTCCTGTGGGTTTTCTCAACGATGTTTCAGAGAAATCAATATTAGGGTATGATGTAAGAAACTGATTAGATTTCGTGAGTCCCATTGGTTGACCGGACACTACCCCCTGTGGTAAAATGGCGATGCGGAGTTGGCGAGGGATGGTTTTTGTTGTTGTGAAAATTGGTGGATCTTTTGAGGCGGGGGGTTGATGGGTGGCATTCTCGGGAGATCGCAAAGCATGGGATGAAAACTGGGTTCGGAAAACCCGGTCGGCGACCCACGTGGCCTATTGATTTTCCTGTCCGCCACGCCACTACGCGCGTGCTGCTGGAAACTGGCCCTTTCGTCCTCGATTCGCGAATATCGCGATTAAAACGGCCTTCCATCTCATCCAAAGGATATTCGACAATTCCAGTTTATTTCTTCGCTTCTCCCTCGTGCTCGAACAGTGCGATTTATTAAAATCGACTGCCCCATTGGTAAATTAATCCCTCAACATATTCAAATCCTCGAGATGATATGTATGTACAATGTACATACAAACGTTCTACCGATTCGGGAATCTTGACCAATTTTTTCGTCTTTATACATTTTTTCTGTCGCATTATTTCCTCTTCTCTTGACAAGATTCCCACAGTGTTGAAAGCAAAACAATAATATGTATTAATTTATCTATGTAAATAGTAATATAATTCGGGATGATATGTTTGGTTACGTGACTCACAGGATCATGATAAACGTATCAATGCCAAATTCCCGCTTGAAATCCAATGTGAAATGTAAAGAAAAAAATGTTGCCTCGAGTCCGGCTAAGCTCGTAAGTACTTACGTTGTCGAACGAGTATTGTTTGGCTCGACTATTCGTCATTCTAGCGTTACCAAGCATACCGAGTTTCTTAACACAACAGTCTGTCGCTTTTCTGCAAACAGATCGATGCACTATGTCTAACGTATTTAGGTAAATGGTTAGGTAGAATTTCTGGTTAGTTGTCAGAGTCACTGGGGCATCGTTTGCACGGCAAACTTACTTTGACGACTGTTACTTAGAACTTACAATGGCTGTTTTGTAAATAAGATACATATTGTGTACAAATAGGAAGACCCTCTGTCGATAAGAGGCTACCTACCTGGCCGACCATATACAATTCGAACCTTCCTCTAACATTCAAGATGTACAACGAGTCGATTATGTGATATATATATACGTGTTTTAAAATAATTTATTATAATTGATTGATATATGTAGTATTGTAGCTGTAGGGGATACGCACACGTGTACGTGCACGCATTTAGTTGCCGACCTAAGGATCGTCGTTGATCCCGTCGCGCGTCGCGCGTCGTAAAGCGGCAGCCACCAAAGGCGCCGAAAACGTCCTTTGGTGAATTGTCGATTTCGATAGCCGAAAATGCTTCCGCTTGCCGCTTGCAGGTTGCCGCTTGCCGAGGTTTCTTCCCCTACAATACGCATATCGTACCATGTAATATGTATGTACATATCGAGAAATTATATGTAATAAGTATATTATAACATCAAAATAAAAGAACAAACATCATTTTAAAATTAATAATGTAGACCAGATTATCAAACCAACTCGTAATTTAATTATGTATTCGCAATTCACTTATACGTAGGTACACGTACCCTCTGTAACATGGAGAAACTACATCATATGTAACTAAATAGACTGCGGATTTGTATGCAATGCAGATATTGTTTGCGTCAACAAGAATTTTTCATCGATTCATCTTGCACGAAGGGATCAATACAATTAGGTGGTTATAATTCACGAGTGCTTCGATTCGAGTTGAGGTTTCATTACCGTTAGAACGCCTGAGGAGCACCGCGCCGCGCCACGCCGTTGTCGGCGAAGGATCAATAAAAACTGACGTAACCGTTCCACGAAAGTTTCAGGAGCCTCGAAACTCGAAATTTCATTTTCTGTGCACGTGCGTACACGCAGAGAGACCGTTATAGGTTCCCTAAAGGTGTACATATTTTTAACGAACTCTTCTACCTCCCGCTTTCAAAGGTTGCGCAATTTTGAGGATTCGTTGACGCACGCGCGCCAGGTAGTCGAACGGATAATCATAAAAGAAGTTAAGGAGGTACATATTCAGAAGCGAAGATTGCATCGTGATTACGCGTTGTTACGCGGTCCCGAAGGGCTTTTTTGGCAAAAGAAAGAATCTTGCGCCTCGAATTGTAGGTTCGCGGAGGGACGAGTTCGGAGTTCGGAACCGGTACTTCTGAGAAAGGGTACGTTCGGCGCAGACTACGGGCCAGTTCCCAACAATTTTTCGGCCATGTGCATCGCGAACGATGAAAGGAATGACGCCCAACAGCATTTTCGTACCTGTGCAACGGCGCGGCGCGGCGTGCACGTGTGTGCGCGTGTAGTTCGAAGAACAGGCTCGAAGCTGTACGAATGCCAGACTGTCGTATTAGGCGGGCGAATTAAAGAGGGTTGCCGCCATATTGAATCTTTAGAATCACGCCATCTAATCGACTCTGCTGAGAGTGTACTTCAGAGACTTTACGCTTAGTTAGCATCCAACGCAATTCCACTGCGCATTTTTCGAAAATTCTCTTGAGCTTGGCAAACTCTTATAACCCCTTGTAAACTCGAAAAATCTTTCACACCTTTGTAGACAGTGGTTATTCTTCTACGAAACTTTGATCAGCATGTTTATCACGTTCTTCCGATCCAAATGATTTTTTGGAAATTTTTTGAAAATTATTCTTTGGCATCGTTTTAATCGGAAAACAGTAGTTTCACGTTAAAAACTCAACACAACTGAAGCTTTATCGATGAATTATCAACGATTTATCTAAACACCCACTGTAAAAATTACAAACGTCAAGTTTGGGCGACTTTTGGACGAGTTTGGACAGATTTAGACGACTGCGCTAGTTAACGGATGTATCACGAATATTTGCGCAGAATATTTTGCACGGAGGAAGCAAGCTATTCGTTCACTGTGGAAACAACGTTGGGACACACGAGAGGGCGGGAAATTTGATACGGCACAGCAAACAGGAGACGAAATATGGCGCCACGTGATTGTTGACGGTGAAACTCGCGTTGCTGGTGTTTGATCGATTATGGATTTTAGAGGGTGTCTCTAATCGAAGTCTCTAAATTGGATCGCGATCGGAAGTTGGCGAACCACCGCAGAAAACTCGATCCAAACGATGCGACGCGACGCGACGATCCACGGTTGTCCTGTTCTCAGGTTGCCTAGGTGGTGTGGTTGCGCGTATGCGATTACATCGCTCGTGCGCTCGCCCTTCTTCGGGCATCTCGAACGTATATGGTCGTCCGATAAAAACTCACGGAAACAAGAGACAGAGAAAAAGAGAGACACAGGGTTATCTTCGCCGCATTGGTTCGGCGTTAATACGAGCGAGCAGTTAATCTCGCTTTGCTCGCGTAATTGTAAAATCATGAGCGGTACGCTTTGCGTGTGATCCTGTTTCCGACGCGGCGCGGCGATTCAGTCCGCGAGTTCTCTTCGGTGATCTAACAATAAGTGATCTAATAAATCGTTAATATGTGCCACGTATGTACCTCGATACCAGTCCATCCACGGACCCAATAAGCAGTAGGATGCTTTCCGTTGCCACCGTTGATCGTTGGAAATGGAGAACAAGGATGCGCGACACGTACGGGACATTCGGTATGCGATACGATAAGGAATTTCCTCGATTCCTGATCTAGGAGCATTGCATCGTTTCCTTCGTCGCGTTGTTTCGTTAAATCGTGAATCGATTGGAGCGTAGCTTTTCGTTCTAGCGAAATTGAACTGAATTTTGTTGTCGGGACGCAATCGGTGGTCGGTGTTGCACACGTTCTCGCGATTCAAGTCTTGATTCCGTGTTTTCCAAGTTGTTTCACTTTTCTATTAGCGAAATTCACTCTGATACAATCGATCCAAGTATAAACGTAAACACCACGGGTTATGTTTAGCATCGCGTATCAGTTCTATCCAATATCTTACAATACCGATATCTTACTTGACGACTTTTACGATATATATACATACATATGTATGTACACATAATGTATACATACATATATACTAGTTATGATCAGTTCTATATTTGGGGTTTACGTGTCTAGTACTTATAATATCGTTAAGGAGATCGAATGCGCAGAAATGAAGAGAATAACGATAACAGGATTACGACAAATTTAGACTATGTAATATACATATAGCAGTTATTAGTTGGTAATTTGGTTACTAAATATGAATCGAAGAAATTGAATAGATAACTTGTTATCGGTCCAGCGATTTGGTTTTTATCATTGGCCCGCGAAGGCCAGACAAATTATAGAATAATTTACGATTAGCCATATTTATAGATTCTACTGTATGTAGTATGTACATATATTGTATATTGTATATTGTATATGTAATATGTATATGTGTATAACGTGGAAGAATAACACATGCTCAAATTGAATTTTGATGACAGAAAACCTTTAAATTTCGCGCTTTCACGATTATGGGTTTTCATATTTTTTCGCATTACATAGATGGCTGGAAAAGGGTTTTTTCAATATGGCGGATACTGTGACCTATGACATCGATACTTAATAAACGTATCTGTTAATTAGCTTGTCTTAACGAAGAAGGCGTCTCATAATGTGTATGTACAACGTGAATCGATATTTAAGAATCGGAGGGCGACTTTGCAGGTGCACCAGATGCAATTATGCAGGCCGAATCGTGTGAAACGACCATGAAACGCGTGTTCCATAAAGCCATAAAGGAACGGCGCGCGGCGGCTGATCGGCAGTTCAGGCGGGCAATTAGGGAATTCGCGGAATCTGGGTAAATAAACGGCCGGTTAGGTGATCACGGTGACGGCTTATTACGATGATTAAGAACTGGTTTGTCACCTTCGGAGAAGTTCGTCAGGAGATATAGAAAGGTGTGTGTCGACGTTCGCGGCATCGATTGGTTGATTATGCTTCGTTGTAGCGTGGGGCATATGCAGAGGGGCTGACACACGATCGATCCACGAAAGTCAACAAGTTCGACCGTTAGTTATCCGCTGAATCGAAATCTCGTCATCAGGCTTGCGCGTTGATGATCGCTAACGCTAAGGAATGATCCAGCGCGCGGCACGCAGGATCTAAACCCACTTTGGTTCCGATCCGAGTGACTTTCGAATCATCCCTTGCGTCGACTATTTTTTCTCGTACTCTTCGATCTCTGAACTAGATCGTCGATATAGCCGGAAGTTGCGAGACAGAACGGAATTATGTACATAATATTGTCTCGCAATATTTTCTGTGGATCTTTATGCAAAATAAAAGTTGTCGATTGCGAGAGGCAGAAATAAAATAGGCAAACGCGCGTTTCTACTGTTAATAAATTTTCTATAATGATAATAACGCAACAACGTTGTCTGGTATTTCTACCGTTTGATATTTCATCGACTCGTCCGATTCTTGTAAAGGCCAATAAAATCTACAGTCTAATACGGTTAGTTTCCGCTTTCTGCGGTATGTAAATAGAATCAGCGCGCAATGGACGGACATTTTCGAAAGACAGTGGTGTATAAGAGTGTAGTACATACATATGTACATATTTATGTGAATGAAAGTCTTCTCCACAACGATCGTCAGCCTCATGATTTATTTAAATGTTTTACGCAAGCTCCGCCATTCATTTATCTCGCCAAAGATCTCGAACGTGAATCATTCTGCTTCGTTACGAGTAAAAGCTCCGTGCTCCAACGAGCTTCTTCTCCGAATGGTGAATCGTTCCGCACTCGATGCATTATTCAGAAGAAACGCTGGGGAGTGCAACGAGGAAACTTCTTCTCGGATGGTCTAGAAAAACGAACGAACGACGAACACGCGACAAGAAAAATCCGTTCGGGTTCGGGCGGCCGCGTTTCATGTAACGGCGTGGCGCGTCGGGATGGTGGGGCGGCGGGCGGCGGGCGGCGCTTTTATGTAATGAATCTCGCGCGTGAGAATCCACGGTTCGTCGGGCCTTGGATTTACTTTTTTCGCGAGGATGCTCGTTTTATACCGGCTCGATCAACAAGTGGTGCTTCTCGATGGTCCAAGGAAATTGGAACTTCGCAGCGAGAACTGTTCTTGGTTTTGAATAATTGATACCGTGGGAAATTTGCTGTTGAATTCTGTGGAATACGCTTCGAATAGAAACAATTTAAAGTATAATTACGGGGAAAGGATTGCGCAATAAAAAATTGTGGCGATGTCGAGGACAATGCGCGACTTAACAAACTGTTTAATTGGGCCTGTTTCAGAGAGGATGTCGAAGTCAGGAAGTATCAAAGACGGCGAGAAGGGGCCGTACGACACGGTCCCGGTCGCCGATAAAGGTGGCAACGATGAAATCAAACTAGAGGCGAAGATGTCCCTGTTGAACGGCATCACGGTGATCGTTGGTTCCATTATTGGTTCTGGCATATTCGTTAGCCCTACCGGTGTCCTCAAGTACACGGGAAGCGTGAATGCCAGTCTTCTGGTGTGGACAGCTTCCGGCATTTTCTCCACGGTACGTCGACCCTTCTTCTTCTTTATCTCGGTTGATTGCCTGCTCGGTTTTCCTTTCTCCTTTCTCCTTTCTCCTTTCTCCTTTCTCCTTTTTCTTTTTGCTGCGTCTGTTGACCCGTGGACTCGGGCTTCTTCGATCCTAACCGTGGGATCCTTGAGATATCTAACATATTAAAATACTGGAGGTAAACTGTTGGTTCTCAATTCAAGTCGCTTTCGAAGAACCATTAAGAGGTCAGTAGCCATGGATAATGTGCTTTGAAAAATTATTAAATGATTGCCGCCTGCGCGCCAATGGGTAACGTATGTATGTATGTATCGCTATCTTGTCATAAATGCATAGAATCCGAATTCGCAGTCGAATTATAACTGTTTACAAATTGAATTCGAATTATTGTACATTGGGTGCGTTGGCAACTAAATTGTTCCTTCCGTGAGTTTTGTGAATCGATAAGGATAAGTATAAGGGTGAAACGTGTATACTGTGTATACTGTGTATACTGTATACGATATATGTACATGTATCTCGTGGAATCGTTTACGTTCACGTTTACGTTTACGTTTACGTTTACGTGTACGGGACTTCGGCTAATCAAGTGTTGTGATGATTTATGGTTGTACAACAGGTAGGCGCGTACTGTTACGCGGAGCTCGGGTGCATGATCAGAAAGTCGGGCGCCGATTACGCGTATATCATGGAGACCTTCGGACCTTTCATGGCATTCATCAGACTGTGGGTCGAGTGCATGATAGTGCGGCCTTGCAGCCAGGCCATCGTGGCCTTGACTTTCAGCGTGTACGTTCTGAAGCCGGTGTTTCCCGACTGCACGCCGCCCGATGATGCAACCAGGATACTCGCCGCTTGCTGTATCTGTGAGTCGTTCTTTTTCCTTTTATATATTCAATACATATTCAGTTTTTCATTCATTACTCTTTTTCTTTTCTCTTCTATATGTAGAGAGACGACGCGACGTCTCTTCCGTAAGTAATTCGTAAATAAAGAATAATTAGTGGTACTGGGTTAGGTTGTTACGGGATATATTCTCACGGGATATTCTCACGGAAATTAAGCCGATTAAATCCTATTTCGGCTTGCTGAATCACCGAGTCTGTTCCGTCTGCCGACCCCCCAAGAACCATTCCGACTGTCCCGCGGATTTCCATTCTCTTCCGAGAACTCCGTCGTCTTTTGTAATTGAAAAGACGTTCCGCGCACGGCGTAATTCACGGTCAGAGATTGTCGGTTAATCGAATTACTTTACTTAAGGTTTATCGCTGCTCAGCTTGTTCTTTCATACGGGGCCCGTATTGATGTCGCCTCGCGACACTCGGCACCCTTTGATCGCTTTGGTCTAGTTAATTCAACAGTTGATTCGGTTCACAGTTAGAATATGGTTTGTCGAACATCGTCCAAAATTCTCCGTTAATCGTTCCTTCCGATGAACAACGTATTTTCCAAATGTAATTCCATCGAGGAGTTGGAGAATGCAGAAAATGACGCGTGCGGCGCCAGATGGCATATTAATCCCATTAGATGTTCTTGCAATTTTTTCTATCGATCGATGTTATAGTAGTTATAGTAGTACAATTGATTTTCGAAGGCTACGTTCCCTCGACTCGGTCACGAATAGCGCCTATGCCTATGGTATGTACGCGCCTCGACTGACTCGAGAATTAGAAATTAGAACCGCCGCCGCGCGTAACCCTGCGCAGGGTGCGTAAACTTCGAAAATCGACCGTCGCGCGAGTCAATAATTCCGAGTCCTGTTGTATTTTACCGGATCAATTCAAATTGTATAAAAGAGTGGATCAACGTCTCCGAGCTTCTTTTCTTAAACGAACTGTCTTCCATGCTGACCTTTTCTATTTCCATTGCGGATTTTCGTCGGAAAAGGCGATTATGCTATCGTCTGTGGTCCGTGGGCTCCTTGAGGACAGTTTGTCGAATCGAGAGGAGCTTGTTCCACTTCCGGCCGACTACTGCTTCGGCAAAACAAAAAGATCTACAATACTACCGGTGAAACGGTTGGTGGGATTGCGTCCTCGCCTTTTTCTCCAATGCTTTCTCCGTTCAACACCCGGACTCTTTTGTCGTGAATCGTAGGCGATGTCCTTCGGGAAGTTTTTAAACGCTGACACAGCGCCTCGTTACCCGAACAGTTTGCGATTCTCTGAATAAGCCCAGCCTTGGAGCAGCTTGCTTTCCTATTTTCTCTGGGATATTGCTGTTCTCCGGCGGAAGTCTTACGGGAATTTAGCAAGTAACGCACCAAGGTCTAACAAATCCTTCAGGGAATTGTTTCTTGGTTCTGAGTTCCGAGCATAAAGCAATTTGCTGTTCTCCGGTGATTGGATGGACTTCTTCTCCTGCGACCTGAATTCCAGGATCCGAAGGCGAGGGGATCGATAAGTGCAGATCGGATGTTTATTACGTGTCTCGTTGTTAGCAGAAATTAATGAGGCCTTTGTTGGAAACTTTTGCTCGCTCGAGACCTTCTTACATACATAGTTGAGGAAAATTTCTATTCGGCCCTTTCACCATTTCCATCTCTTTCAAACACACAATTTCTTCATAAAATATCAAACCTTGATTATTCAAATTTAAAAAAACACTTTTCAAGTAACCTGACTCCAGTTGCGAATTGATTCTTGTTGATCTTGTTGATGTCGTAGATATTGAAAATTCTAAAGAAACACAACGATGTTCCTTACAAGCTCGCCTATTTTCTAAAAATGAAACGCTTTCATTTCCTTTGTTATCTATATCTCCTAGAGAATACGCTTTCACTTGAAAATTTCCATAACGAACTGTGAACCCAGCGCGCAGCGTAAGCAATTTTCGCGATTCGAGCGTGTTTCGCGAAGTCAAGCGCGGCGCGACGACCAGTTAGTTGCACAATGCCGCCGTGACTTTTATGAACGTTTTCCGCTTACTCGGACTGAAAACGGGATCGTGAAAAATCGTGGTAACCTCGATTCGAACATGCATACGTTCTCGTGAGCCGTGCACACTCGTTCGCAACGCGCAAACCGCGCAAACGTAAAACACACGTCCCTTCGCTACCAAAACCGTCCCCGATACGACGCGACGCGACGCGACGCGACGCGACGTAACAAAGCGTTGATAATAATTGGCCTTTCCGGAGAACTGGACGCGTTGTTTCTAGTTACCTAGAACCTTAGAGAATATTCGCGAGATACCGGAGACCTTTCTGCAAGCACGTGTTGCCGACGATCTTGTAAAATGTAAAATGTAAAACGATAGGCAGAGCCGCGGTCGCGACATCGAGGCGGAAGAACGGGAAGGCGAGCGCGCGGGCACGGGCGTCTCGGGAACGGGAACACGATACAATTTCTGCGGTGACTCCCTGCAGAGAAGGGATCGACAAGATCCTCGATTTTTTTCAGTCGAGACGCTATTCCGTAGATTGTAGAGTTTGCAAACTTACTAGTAAGTACATAGTAAGTACATATATGTATATGTAGTAAGATACAGTTTGAGAAATTCGGAAATGAATATGTTGTTTTCAAACTCGTGTAATTACTAAAGTTAACTAAAGGGAAGAATCAATTTCTATTGTCTCATTGTGTCAGTTACAATCGATACAGAACATTTTTCTATTGCATTAAAATCCGGGAGTCTTCCTAGAAATGACGGCTCAGGAAAATGTTGCAGGAAGATGCTCACAATCAGTCGTATACTATACATATAGCATAGATGCACGCGTCTCAAAGCCTACGTCAAACGAAAGGGACGCGACATTAAGGAAATTCTGTTGCAACGATCAGAAATTAAGTGACAAGAATGATGCCGCCGCACCGTGGAGAATACTTCTATCGCACGATCGCGAGGAGGAATTTCCCAAGGATTTAATAACGATCCCGACGAACCCGAGCAAATACTTAAAAGGAGCTCGTTGCGTTCTTGTCGGTTCACCGGAATCTATGCGACGCGACGATTCAAGGATCAGAGACGAAGCTTTCGTACCGCTGCCAGAGCCGGAAACTTGGCCCGCGATTAGTCGGAAATGAAACGGTTCGCTCTACAGGAACGTGGAACGAATGGGTGGCAGTCGTTCCCTTTCCTTCCCAGTTCTCGACACTTTTGCGCGGGACATCCTCTTAGCTACACGTGGTTTTTCGCCTGGTATCACCGTTATCGTCATACCATTACGCTAATACAATAAGTATATCAATATTTCTAAGCGGATCGCGGTAATGAAATGAAAGTTTTCACAAGAACATTTATATTTTTCCTTCGAAGCAACATTTTCATTCGAATGGTTATTGTAATGTACATAGATTACCGTCGTTTCACCGGTACGCGCGCATATATGTATACATATGTAGTACATACATTGTACATACATTGTACATAATAAGTGCATAGTGGTGCGAAAGGAAATTACGGAGTATGTACCCAGAACGAGTTTGCAGTGATGCAGGTCAATGATTAACTCCAAGGGGAAGTCGACATACAATTATGAAGAGAATCGTTAGTTTACGTGATCATTATGTGTATTGTAAAATCATCGACGATCGGGATCAATTTGATGCGATGGATACTTTCCTAGTACACTTCGATGTGTTCCTTATCGTAGGCTTTGTTGCAGAATTCAAATGGGTTTTGGATGCTGTAATTTCTTTAGGACCACATTAATTTCATACTGTACACTGTACACGATACTAAATTAAAATTTCTTATAAATAACGGCACATAAATATCGAGGATGAGCTCCCCCAACAAGCTAATGATACGTCCATAAGAAACGATGCGACGCAGTGACAGTCGTTTCAGTAGTTTCTTCAGTTTTTACGAGATACATACTACATACAATGACCTGAATATGTATATGAATGCTCGCAAGCAGCATCCACCATAATATCGAATGGGGGACATGGGGCTTCTCTCGCCATTGTTTGGTTTATTTTCGGGCCAATCCGCTTTTCGGTTCTCGGAACCAGATGCAAAGTTGTGTTCCTAATGCGCCTCGGGATGAAATATGGGTCGTCCAGCGTTCAGACTGTGCTGGAATGTGTGCAGTGTGCAGGGTGCAAGAGGATGGGGGTGCAGAACTGCATCGACTGGCGCATTCCGAAGTCTGGGCTATTCATTCGAAAAAAAAGATACGGCTGCGTTTCTCCAATGCATCGATGCATAAAAATCGTTTTTTCAAGATGCTCCATAACGAACCACCCAATCCCCCCTTTTTACCTTTTTCAAATCTCGTCGATTCTCTATTTGCTTTAACGATGTTATATGTACATTTTTTCTCCATCGTATAAATACCATCCTTCGAAATGCTTATTTTATTCCAGTTTCGGATTACCTGGCAAAATGAAGCATTATCTACAAACAAACCCTATCTTAAAGATGTACTTTTTCCCAATTCCTGCCCTCCTAGACTGTTGGAATAATTTACTTACCTAATTACATCAGTTCCGACTATCAAAATTCCGATTTGGGCCCACGGAGCGGTCGCACAGTCTCATCCAGGCGGAGACTACTTCGGCCGAACGAAAAGACCGCGGCCAGCAATCACGTCCAATTGCGATTAAATGCAATCTTTTAATAACGTGTCAACTGGTGGGCACAACAGCATAATTCGCCAACGGGGGGTACAAGGCGGAACGAGACCGAGAACCGGCAATAGTCTAGCTAACTAAGTAAGAGAACCGACGCGACGCGGCTCGGCGGCTCGACGGTTCGGCGGCGACCACGACGACTTCGACGAAGACGATCGGCCAAAGAAAGAGGAACGATCGTTGCAGGACGGCGCGCCGCACCGCGCCGCACCGCGCCGCGCCGCGCCGCGCCGCGCCGGGACGGATGATGGAAAAGACACGAGGGGACCGGGCGGAAAGAATCTCGCGATATTCCTCGAGATGTTGCATCAGCAGGCGTTTTTAACTTTTCTTTCTTGTTGCCAACCAATCTGCCAAGGACACGCAGGGCCCCGACTACCTAAGCAACACTTTTTTCAGACACTTTTGTCAAACGGTAGTCTGAAGAACGCAGATAATGTAAAAAGAGGACAGGTGCCTACCTAACCTGATCTTTGACAATTGGTGGTTGTCTATTTACATATGGTATGTATGCATATCGGTGGCCCGGTTAGGGTGAACTACCCTTCTGGTTTGCCAACGGATAGTCGGATAGGTCGATAACTCTACACTTCTTTTTGCCCTGTCCATCGTCATGGTTCGCTAAGCTGGTGCCAGTTAGTCTCCAGCGTTTGGCTACCGCTTCCGTAACCGGTTTCGTGCGACTCAATTATTGTAAATAATATTCGTCTATTCGAAGGCAAGCGATCGTTTGATCGACGCTTAATCAACTGTGGAACTGTGGAACTGTGGAACTGTGGAGAGCTTGTGGACAACACCATTCAATCTATGCTGGTCCCTGTTGACTATGTATAAATGTTGACTATAAATTCCGGCATTTGTTGCTTAGCTGATGAATTGCGAGTAATTACACTAATTACTGAAATTGAGACAATCTCAATTTTCTATCTCGACCTGTACGATATTATAAAATCTCCAACTATAAAATTTAAAATAGTGCTCACACACACATTGATAATAATATAGGACTTATTAATATCTAGACAAAATTAGCCAAGTATTGATTTAAAAAAAAAAATAGAAAAAAAGAAAAAACAATCAATTATGTAGTTTGATACATACTTTGTCACTCGACACTAATGTACATACTTGGCTACTATGTGTTTAGAGTTTAGGCGTATGTATCTCGAGACAAAAGGAATGCCCCACTTAAAGAACAGTACTTTGGCGGCTGGGAGAGCGCTACGCTTTCAACCATCGGATACGCAATTTACGTGTCACCAGCACTCTTGGTGTTTCGCGACACAAATGAATCAAATTACAGGACAGAAGTCTGCAGTCACCGTTGCATTATGTTATCATCGCTCATTAACATTCGCTAACCTTTTCTTATCACGACGAAACCAATCAACGCACAGGAAGATCCTAGCTGATACATATACAGGGTGTCCAAAACCACCCGTCCAGGGGTGCTAACTTCTCTGATACGCATATCCGGTAAAAATGTTTGCAATAAAAGTTGAAAGGATTAATGGAGGACATATGTCCATGATCTTGTCCTTCGGAACCATTTTCAAGGTTATTTGGAGGTCAGTACGTATTTTTTAAATGGGAACCCCTACTTTTGACTACGGATTCTGAAAGAGCTCGAAATTTCACCCCTGGACGGGTGGTTTTGGACACCCTGTAACACCCACTATAGTAGTATATAGACGATAGTCGGCTAGTCAATTGCTTAACAATTGAATAATTGCCCCTAATTTCAAGTTATTGTCACAACGTTACTAAAAATCGAAATTTTGATAAAGGCCTTGGAAATAAGATATGTTCGACATTGTTCCAGGCATCCTAGCATTCATAAATTGCTGGGACGTGAAATGGGCGACGCGAGTACAAGATATCTTCACTTATGCGAAGCTCTTGGCTCTCTTCGTCATCATCTTCGCCGGTGCTTATCAGCTATTCGCCGGTAAGTTCAACGAACTATCTTCGCCAACGGACTGTCGAAATTTTACTGTTACAATATACTTGGTCGTTTTTATTGCTCCTCGGAGAGAGGCGTTCGCTGATCGCTAATCTTTTTCCCTTTCGTTCGATCGACTTTCACATCGGACTATATAGTCTCATAGTACATATTTCCTGTCAATCATCGAAATATACTAGAATACAATCGTACGATCGTCGTTATTGTCAGAGTTTTCGTGTGTTATCTATCGTTGCGAAGAGTGACTCGAGATCGATGGCTAGCGGATGGCAACTGATTCGAGAATGCTCGTGATTTAAGAATGATTTAGTCGGGTGCACAGCAATAGCAAACGCAAGAACGAGGAAGAAGTTAATGTTCCGTCGCCCACGCCACCCTGATCCGCAACGTAAGACGGTTAGGCGTCTTTTCACGTGCCGGACGAGACAATTTGCCCAATCAAAAAGGTGGATTAAACACAGGCGGGGACGATTCGTTGCAAGGAATCACTTGAATTGACCTATTTAGCCCTGCAAATGGTTCCTTTGAGACTAACGTTGTCGTGAGAACTCCTCTGATTCTGTTAAATTAGCTCACCGACGCGTGACGCGACGATTCCAGCAGTCACTGCTTACTGCGCAAGACGAGACAATAAAACAAACAAACAAAAAAAAAAAAAAGAAATTAATTTGTTGCAGTAGAAAATCCGGCATTTTCTGTACGAAGAGCGTGTCAGTGTGTCAGTTGAAGAAAATCGTAAAACCGTGTTATGTACCACACGATTCTTAAGATGTTTTCATATCGATGGAATTAAGTCGAATAGAAAAAATTGAAAATACGTAATTGACCATACGACATGACAGAAATATAAAATATTGTATAATATTAATGTTTCGAAGGATTGGTTCAACCGATTCGCGTTTGATCGATGGTGTGCATTTTGCTTCGCAGGAAACATACAGTATTTCACGTTCGAGAACACGAACACAGAAGTGACGTCTATAGCACTCAGCTTTTATTCGGGACTGTTCGCTTACAATGGCTGGAACTACTTGAACTTCATCATCGAGGAGCTGAAGGACCCCGTCAAGTATGCAACCGATTCGTTTTGTTTTTTTTTAAAGCCTCGATAAGCTCGTTCGATTGATCGGCGCGGCGCGGCGCGGCGCGACGATTAAGCGTGATCTACATCATCTTCAACGAGTACGCGTGATCTTTTCGGAATCGATTTCGCGGCTCTTTTTATAGTTTGCTCGAGAACTGATCCAACGATAAGACAAGAGACCGTTTAATAGGAAAGCGTCGTGGATTCTTGTTAATTAGGACAGACGCGCCTGTTCAGGTCAAATCTTAAAGGATACGCTGATTGGGGAAATAACCATAAAAGTTAACGCAAGTGGGAACAGCTGCTTCGGCCGAATTGTTTTGATCCCAATTAGACAAGAATCCATTGTGCATTGAGATTATGAGAACGAGAAAAAAGAGAATCGCTTTCGATCAAATGGTTAATGAGATTTGTGTTTCAAGATTTAATGTAATGGCTTAAACGAGGAATTTAGTCGATGAACTTTCCATATATTCATTTTGATATTTGAGAATTCGAAATTTGCAAGCGCTGTAAATCGTTTGGTAAGAGTAAATTGAAGAATTCTTCAGGCGCAGCAACCGTGGAAATTGAATTTTGCATCGCATGTCGTACAAAGTAGGTACATATGCACAACAGATACTAAACCGAAGCTAAACAGAATTATGGAAATCTCGATAAAGGAATTGGAACTGGAAATGGAAATGGAAACACCGCTTGAAAGAGGAATTAACTCGTCTAACCCCGGTGTGTCCGGTGAAATCTCGTGCAATGATTAATAGGGATTGCAACAGCCGGTGATGTGTATCTACGTATCTACTAATTAAAAGAGGGATTCGCAATGTTCAACTCTATTGACACAGAGACGCTGGTGGTCAAACAAGGGCTCTTGTTCCATGTCCTAAGCCCCTCAAGGTCAAATATTTTCTACTATCGATCGCCATTCGAGCGATCCATTAGAATCATTTAAACGATCAATGAACTTGCGCCTTACTCTCGGCATTCAATTATTTACCAACGTCGTCGCAACCGTGTTTATGTACACGCTTCTGGGTTCCTTATCATCTTAACCTTAACTTAACGCATCGTCCTACCAGTCGTGATTTTTCAAACAGAGATACATATCAGTTTGGATGATGAAACAAATCTCATTTTAACGATAAAATTGGAAACGCCGTCCATTTCCTCGTCTTACAATTTCTTAGTTATTAAACAAAACAGTCTCACACATTTGATATTCTATCTTGAGAGTTTTTACGATCTCGAGTTGTCGAACTCGATGCTACGAGGCCCCCCCAGCTTAGGGTTTAATAAATTATTAATACTTGATTGTTTCTATTGTGATTCTAGAAATTTACCGAGAGCCATAGGCATCTCCTGCATCCTCGTCACTCTCGTCTACGTGTTCGCCAACGTGGCCTTCTACACGACGCTTAGTCCTGTCGAAGTGTTGGGGAGCGAGGCCGTGGCAGTGGTAAGTTAACAGAAGCGTAATCAAAATTCAATCACATCGGTAATTACGTGGTATTTATAGCCTCGATAAATTGGCAATGGGCAACGATACGTTTGGATACATGGGAATGAACAAACAATGGTAATTGCGCGTTCGCACAGTTTTTTTCTCCGCGCGAGAAGGATCTTGGAGAAGGATCAAATAAATGGTATTGCATCGAATAAAATCGCGCGGAAACATATCGCACATACATATATGTATACACAAACATATCGCTTCTTCGATATTCATCTTATTGTTAGCACTGATTGTGAGCTAAAACTTCGGCCTTCTCCTCTCCTACATATCCGCACGGTTGTCGGTTGTCGCCTCTTCCTGAACGACTGTCAATTTTGATGTGGTTCAAATCGCGCGGTCGAAAACGCGTGGATTCCTCTTGGTAACTATTAGTTTGCGACATGTGACTCCTGTCCAATTTTTTCTCTTCTCGATGAGTAGAAGGTATTGATGTAAAAACAAACTTTAACAACAATTTTCTTTGTTATAAACAATTTTGCGGCGTTTCTTTTACAAATATCCACCAATCCAGAAGTGTAGATTCACCCCTACGACGGATGACCATTACCATTTATACATATACCCTTTACATACATACATGTACAATGTTTTTGTACAAATAGAATTTTCTTGTTGAATTTCGCGAGTAGACGGAACATACAACGCTTCTTATCGTAAGTACATATACATAGCTCCGTGCGATATACACAGCTGTTCTGTGTAACAGACGTTCGCGAATCGTCTCTTTGGCTGGTTCTCCTGGACAATCCCCGTGTTCGTGGCCCTTTCTACGTTCGGAGCAGTAAATGGAATTCTTCTGACGTCTTCTCGTCTCTTCTACGCAGGAGCTTGTGAGGGTCAGATGCCTGAAATACTGACAATGATCCAGACGTCGAGGGTTACGCCAACACCAGCCGTTCTCTGCATGGTACGTCGACATTTCAGATATTGTTTTGCGATAGGGATTCTCGAATCTGTAGAAATCGAGGGAAACAACAATTCGAACAACGGGAACTGCTAATTGAAATATGTATTGCTTTTCTTTCTTCCAGGCTCTCCTGTCCATGCTGTACCTTTGCTCTTCCGACATCTTCGCTCTGATCAACTATGTTGGCTTCGCTACCTGGGTATGTATCCAGTCTCTGAATTTCTACCCTCATTCGCTTGCATTTAATACGCTTCTTGGACGATCAGAGAAAAATTTCATCAGATTATCACGTTTACGAAATAAACGTATAATTTAACAACAAATCATACGCAGCTCGCAGCAGTGATGGGGACGAGGCGACCGCCACCCCGTTCCCCCATGCCTTAAACTTTAAACTTACGTTTCTCTTTTATCTCTTTTTTCTCTTTCTTCTGTGTAACCTAATCCTCAACAAACACTGAAAACTGCATAATCAGATACTATAATATGTATAAGTATACATAAATGTATATCAATACATAGTAACGAATTATAGGTATGTAGAGAGAGAGAATCTGTTATTTGTTTACAGCTGAGCATCGGCGTGTCGGTGCTCTGTCTCCCATGGCTGAGATGGGCGCAGCCTAATCTCCATAGGCCAATCAAAGTGAACCTCGTGTTCCCAGTCCTCTACATTCTTGCCACTCTCTTCGTGACAATCGTGCCCATGTACGCCAGTCCCGTAGAAACAGGTAACAAACAATCTACCCTAATTGATCGAAAACAACCGACAAATCTATTCATTCGTTACCTTTTTCCAGGTTACGGTTGCTTAATGATCCTAACATCCGTACCAGTGTATTTCGTGTTCGTCGCATGGAAAAACAAACCAAAATTCTTCCAAAAAGGAGTCGGTAAGTTGAAAATCCATCGACACTGAACCTAGCACTGTTGGTCAAATGATTAGTTTCCAAATTGCTGCCTTGTTATTCTAATTTGAGTTATCGCACTTTTTTTTTTATCGTAAACGCGCGTACTCTACCGATATGTGTCCCTTCAACAAAATTACACGGTTCAAATGATTCACGTAATGTATCGTTCTTTCCAATGAAAGAATCTTGATAAGTTAAATAATGCCGGTAACATTCGACTGGCAGTGGTAGATTTATTTTTTGTTACATCGATTAAATCGTTTATTGAGTTGTTGAGTTTACTATACTCCGTTACTATGTTCGCTTCTTCCTGGCTAGAATCGATCCATTAGGACCAAGATGACTAAGTTTTAACCAATTGTTTCGTTCCGTTTTCCTGTTTTTCTGTTCAACTAATTTATTCCCGCAGGCGCCGCTACCAAAACCTTGCAGAAGCTGATGGTAGTCGTCGGACCAAAGACTAAGGTTCAGAACACACTCAACATAATTTTACTCTGGTCATGTCACGCATGCTTAGCATTGATTTTCGAATCACGGACAGGTTCTCTCGGGGGCTTGTTGCTTTTTCGATCGCCGTGCATGCTACATTCGCGAAGCAATTCCTTTCTGAGACCGATTTCTGAAGCCGATATATCGCCGTACGCGTCGTTGCACGACACGCACGATTATCCTAAGTAGGAGAGATCGGGGAGGGTTGGTACGATGCAATTCTCTGGATGCTCTATGTATGCGCTATGTATACGCTATGCGCAGACACGTGTTCCCTATTATTATCGTACAATAGTACCGGGTGTATAAAAAGTATTGGTCATCCGTTCTAGGGGTGAATCTACACCTCTGGATCGGAGGACATTTCAAAGAGAAACTTGTTGTAAAAGTTGTTGTTTTTTACATCAACACCCTTTCCACTCATCCAGAAGAGAAAAAGCTTGAAAGAAGCCACATGTTATAAGAATATTAATCCAGTATTATAGAATGTTACCGTACCTGACCGTTCCTCCAGCGGATTAGGCGGTACGTTTAAGGGGAACGTTTTTTAGCATGGTTAAAGCAGCGTAATTTATGTAATCGATTCAAGCAAAAACTGCATAAATGAAACTCTGAAAAATCTATCTGCCTCAGTCTCTCTTATTCTAAAAGAAGAAAAAAAAGCCAACATAGCGACAAGTGCACTCCACGTGCCTCATTCTTGACTCTTTGAACCACACTATCGCATAGCTGACTGGCGACGCGCGTCGCGTCGCGTCGCGTCGCGGCGAGCGAGTAAACAGATTTTATTTTCCTAGACCCGAATTGACGTCTCAGCGATTACTTTTTACGACTTTTCGATAATTACGATTTCATGCGTGCTGCAAGCAATAACATATTATGTATTATCATTATCAATCGTCTCAGTTTGCTAAAACATCTTTAACCGTTGATTTTGCATGCTGCATTAACAGAACAACGCACACTAACTTGTACACACTCCGGTGCACCAGTAACAGTAACGACGAGCGTATCCAATTTATTATTGTGGGAGTCATTCTGCAAGGGAGTCTAATCGCTCTTCTCTCTGGCTAACAATCTCGTCTGTCCACTTTCGTGTGGTCGTCACCTGATGACAGGTGACTGGCAAGATACCGACAGTCGTCCGAGTGTGACAGGACAACTTTCATAAAATGTCTCGTGGAACGTAGGAACTTGACGATCGCTAGAATTACCGGACGGATTAAAATCTGTCCGATTACTTATCGCACAATTACTGAGGATATCAAAATGTTTTTATTAGAATTGTTGTATATCCTGTCGTACATACTAGTGCTTTCCTTACAAGAAAATTAGTATTGTACATTGTAGTATTGGTTTGAGACGATGTTCATACATTTATAAAATGTATCGCGATTTCCGTAGGATTAAATTAAAATTGCTTTTAAAGAAAAGAAAGGAGAGAGAGAGAGAATTCTCAGTTTTTATTGATTCGTATTCTCGTAGTTTTGAATTCAGTGTGACGACTGCACGTAGTAACTAAAACATTGTATGATCTGTTTTTTCGAAAGAAAAAATATCTGAGGTGCATCGTACGTCGTATTATACTATACACGTAATTGTACATGACTACTTTCCCATTGAAATTCTTCTGAAAAGGGCGTTTTAAAGGGCGTTTTAAAGGGCGTTTTAAAGGGCGTTCGAATACTTTCGTGAGCCACTGTATCTAGTGTATTCACTGTATGTACACGTGTATATATGGTATTTATACGTGCATATGTATTATGTATCGTATCACCTATTCGTTTACATATTCAGATTTATTATCAGTTTATTTGTATTGTATACATATGTCAGGGCTCGTAATTATTGACTCGCGCGACGGTCGATTTTCGGAGGCTACGCTTCCCGGCTTCCGTGGCGGCCCGGTCCTACTTCTCGATTTTCGAGCCAATTGAGGCGCTATTCGTAGCCTTCGAAAATCGGCCGTCTCGTCGCGAGTAAACACTTCCGAGTCCTACCATAAACTCTATAAATATAAACAATGTAATTGAATTACGACGTATGACCGTGTACACATCAGCTGTTTCGCTTTTGAAAAGCAGGCTTTTGTTTTTATTTCGGTGCAGGGAATTAATACATCGTTTGTTATTGTTTTATTGCAGTAAGCACCACGAAGTTCCTGCAGAAGATAATGCTGGTCGTCGGCAAGTCGAAACCCGCTCAGGTTTAACTGCGGTTAGAGCGTGTCTTCAACCTCTTCAGGGACGACTTCCGGTTCGAAGGAAACGAGAAATGGCGGAGGGAAATTTTCAGGACGCTCGCGCTCGGAGGACGTTCTTATTGTATATGCGCGTCTAGGAAAAAGTGGGGGTAGAAATATTTTTCTTCAACCAGGACTGCACTGGTCGATTTAATTTTAGTCTGGACCGGAATTTTGTCATTAAATTTACAAGCCAGACTCCCATGAAATTCAAAGAAATCGTAGAGTGGGCTTTCCAAAATACAGCTGAATCAAGGACATTAAATCCGGAAATAGTCGAATGAAAATATGTATACAATTTGGATATCGTTCTCCGAGCAAAACGCTAGGACGTCCTGACGAGAGGCAGCCATATTGAAGCAGGACGTCCTGCAAGAACGCCTCGAAAGTTGCTCAACAATGTGTACGCGCGCGCGCTCAGATCTCGTTTGCTCCGGATGTCGTCCTCTGGATGCGATGTCGAACAGGCTTCAAGATATGTATATCCGCGGTGACGTATGACCAAAACGATTCCACTGGAGGTGCACTATTATCGTCTCATCGATCAACAGAATTTTCCTTTCCGAGGGAAACTCGAATAGTAAAATTCGAAAGAAAGCATTTCTAATAAGGTGCGTAATATTCTCCTCCGCTGGATAAACTATTTATTCCCACCCATCGCAATATGGCGGACATTCCCGACGGTGTTGTTTTCCTTGATTAGTTTTCCTGCATTACACACATCATTATTTTTGTTTTATCTCGACCCTTCCTTATTTTCCATTAAGCCTAGCTCGTATTTCAGTTAAGAGTTGGATCTTTTTTCAATAGTAACTTAATCGATAATTTATTACTTTTCTTTAACTATCCGCCATGCCATCTCTTGGAACACCGAACAAGCGTTCTGCGATTTATGATCCTCGGTTTCGATTGATCATTTTCGAAAATCGGGGACTGAAAAACGAAGGACGCGACAACGCCATCGTTACGCGCTGACATTTATTGTCGAAGTCGCATAATAATAATAATAATGATAATGATAATAATAATATTGTATTTGCATTTACTGCTATCGATGGCGGCGTGCAGCGTGCGGCGGGTATACATATGTATGTATGTATGTATGTATGTATGTATGTATGTATGTATGTATACTTGTATACACAAGGAGTGTTCAGTGGTTACAAAGATTCGGAGATGTATTATAAACATTGCTCCAAGTTTTAAACGATTATTTTATGAGTTTCGTGTGATCTGTGAATTTGATTGTATTAGAGGAAAATCGCGAACTTTTTCGTTCAAGTTATTTGTTCAAGGTATCAAGTACTAACAACGACGCAGAAAGTTGTACAAATAGTATGCGTTGATAAAATATTAATTTAGACAGGCAGTCTATTTATTTCGCGTTTTCGAAATTTTCGAAATTTAGTAAATTCTACTTGAGCCGATTTTCAACCAGATCAATGTTCTACCTAAATTTTCATTTTCTGCCTCGCAACTATAAAAACCGAAAAATATGTATTAAAAATGATCGTATGTTGTGTACAATGCGAAGAAACAACGCACGCCTCAGCATGGAAGCCACTGTACCGCGTCAGACGAGCAACTTTTCCATTAACAAAAAGATCGCTGGTTCAAATCTGATTCGCTGCGAACGGCGAATCTCGAACGTACAACCACAGAAGTGATTTTAGCTATTCAGGATGCGTTTAGGTTTAACGGACAAACTTGTGTTAACGAATTAATTACGGAACCCGGAGAGGTTCTGTCTCTCTCTCTCTCTCTCTCTCTCTCTCTCTCTCTCTCTCTCTCGAATGGATCGCAGACAAACTTACGAGCGTACACAAGAATGCGCGCGTTTGCTATATGTATGTATAATTGTAAGAGAGTATATCTCGCGCGAGCATACTATAATACTTGCGACGTTCGACGATTTAGATTTTTTATACTTTTTTAAGTCTAGATCCGTGGTAGAGATGGTTTTTATCCGGTTCATCGGATCGGATCGTTTCATTTTCGTTCCCCGTTTTCTTATTTATCGTTTCGCGTATTTTTGTACAAACTTGTATGCATGATGTATGTGTTTTTTCCCGATAAGACGTTCTCTCTCCCTTTAATCCGTTGTATAGCTTATCTCAGTCCTTCATTGGTTTACGGTCCTTCTGTCCTTTACGATTATCCAGCTATCTAGGATAATTGTATATGGTTAATCACGGGGAAATGCCACAGTTACTATTTTCTATACGTTTACAAGCGCTTTTGAAACAAACCCGTGTTCCGAGTTTTAGTTTGTACACCTTCTACCGTCTTTGTTGGCGGTGAATACTTTTAACGATTAGCTCATTAATTGTAGTTTCTTCTAGTGGGGATAGAGTTCCTAACTTGACGAACATATTGCGGCAGTTATTTGCACTCTCTCTCCCTTAACTTTGGAGCTAACTATGTCTGCATCGGTTCTAAATTACTTGATTCGAGTCTTTCATTTGGAACCCGGCCACTTTTCGGTTCACTTTTTTCCTCGAAGATCTTTTATTAATCATGTATAGTGTTGATCTGTTAACCGGGTGATGTTTCAAAAAATTATTTATAGAGTGATTATATTATTATTTCTAAATACAAGAGGGAGTTGAAGGAATTTATTTGTTTTGGTATTAGTTAAGATACATGTTTTTGCTTAACAGCATAGAAGCGATGCTAACGATCTATTATGCAGATTGTAGATGGTTTAGAATACCACAGAGCTCGTAAGATTGTCCTGCATTTAGTTGAATCTCGCATCCGTCATCGCGCTTTCCATCGTGTTGACAAGACTCGAGCTTTCTCCTCATCCACCATCTTGAATTCACAGCGAGCGCACGTTCATTTTCGCAAGTCGCCGTTGATTTCTGGAAACGACTGCCGACATCATGGACATTTCAGAGCATATCTTCTAGAAAAGATAAAAATTATTGTCGTTATGGATATGCATTGCGGGAAAATGTACTATTGTGGGACTGTAAACAATAATACATTTTAGGCAATGTAAAAATAGCATAGCAATTTGGCTGGTGACGCCCGTACCCGTGTGACGTTCGATTATATCTGAAATAGAAAACGTCGAATTCGTTTGAGAAACTGAAATTTCATGAAATTTCACCGAATTAGTCGAGTGCATAATTCGAAATAAGCACGAGCATATCGGTAGTGAAACATTTTTCGGACCAACTAATTTCTACAATGTGTTCTAAAAAACTGGAACAGATTAACGATTAGTAAGTAGCTTGTCAAGGTGATCCCTTCCCTTTCCTTTCACAAATATTATCCTAATTTTTGTATTATTATGCAAATGTTCTATCCTTCCGATAATTTCTCCAATTGTATATACTTGAAATATTTTCTATTCTCTGATTGTGTATCGGCGTATAGTTTAGTAGCGAGGGAGTGACACCTTGTCAGGTTGGACTTTTCTGTTGCATCAATATAGAAACGTCTTGATGCGTCACTGCACATGGCTCTAAACGACATTAATGGTTTAGTTTTAGTGCATCGAGTTAGCTTCGGCGATTCATCGGAAGCATGTTCATTGAAGTTCAGAGACGAATTTCGATTATAATAAATCGTCGAATCTTCGTAATGTCAACAAAATTTCCTTATCAAAATGCAGATACGTTGCCGGAGCTCTATCGGTTGCAATGGTTCCGTCATTCCGCTCTGTATGTGTATATGTATATATTTTTTTTGTCTCTATGTATACAAGGCGCACGTTTCGTGTTTCGTCTATCATGGATTCCCATCAAACATACATCAGAGTGTCTATCGGAGTTAAATTGTTATTTTCTTTGTAGCTCAGCATATTCTACACGTAATTATAAAATCTTCATATTTAAAGCAAGTTGAAACATATTTCAAAATGAACATTGTTGACGTAGATTGTAGATTAACACGTTACGTCACGAAAGGCTTGTACAAACTCGATCTCTTTGCAGCAAATTTTGATAACTATCCCAAAGCAAATATTGCAATATTCTTTATTCAGTTTTTAACTGATGCATGTCGACGATTATTATTGGATATCGGTCACTATATATGTATATCAATTGATTAGTTTCAAGATGAATAGAACATGAGATGAGAGAGAGAGAGAGAGAGAGAGAGAGAGAGAGAGAGAGAGAAGAACCGCGCGCGCAAGGACTGACAGTAGAATTAGATATTTTTTTAAATAAGTCAACACTTTGGCTACCGCATTTTCAATCATTTTCCTACAAGTAATAATCTCGGAAAAATATTACATTATATTACTACGAGAGAATTTATTTGATTACGAATCCAATAGTTACACCAATTCGGTAACGGTAAAGTGTTACTTTAAACGAAGATCGCATATTTTTACATGGGAATTGACCAGCAGCCGATAGACACTCCGACATGCGTGACAATAAGCATCTACTAATTAGTTAGTCGGAGAAACTAAGTAAGCTACGAACACGAGTGAAACCAGACACCGAACGCATGTTTCTATTAATCTTTTTTTTAATCCTTTTCTTTTCCTTTTTTTTAATGCATTCCGGGTCTGCGAAATATTAGCCTGTACTTGAAGAAGAAGAAGAAGAAGAAGAAGAAGAAGAAGTTTGTTGTCTGTATAGTTTGCTGTGTGTGCCATGAATCAAGAAGATAAGAACGTTGTATTATTTTTATATTGTACATATATCAGTAATATGACAGCGTACAATTTTTTTCGCCAGTGAGAAACGCATGATCGCTGACTTCGATTTTGAAGGAATCCGGAATTTAGGAGGTAAGACTAGATATAGACCGGAAATTGCAAACAATTGTAGAGCGAAAGTGAGCAAGTCTGTGAATAGCAAAGATTCTGCAACCATATTGTCATGCGAGCGTTTCAGAAGGAAACAAAACGCGTTTTTTTTTTGTTTTGGACGATTATGAGACGTTCGAGAAAGAAAATGGATCGCATGAAGCAGTAGCTTAGGATCTAAATAAGTCGGAGGAACAAAAACAGGAGGGTCTGAAGGACAAGCGAACTGTGACAATATACTATATTGTATAAACATTGTGTATTACTTCCGTATTCCTCTTTCTTGTCCTGTTAGATGAATTTCAGTCAATCACCTGGCAATAACATTGAATGTAGCGTTAACAAAAGATACACTGCAAACTGGGGATTATTATAAATGAAGAAGTTCAATGGCCAATCCTTGAAAAATACGAATCAAATTGACAACTGTAAACATAACGAAATAAGAACAGTGGATAGATTGTCGTTACATTTTCGAATCAATGAAATGAATGTTGGAAGTTTACGTCCCGAAGTCTGGCTTGCGCGAAGTTATCGTTCCGCGACCCATTCCCCTTACTGGACGCTCAAATGCAACACAACCTTTTGTCCACGCGGCACGTACGTCCAACGTCTGACGGGGAACCACGACCTCGACCAACCACGACTACGACTTTCGCTGAAACGCGTATACTACTTAACGC